>CM038710.1:25669762-26112262 GCA_021613375.1 Megaleporinus macrocephalus | reverse complement strand
GAACAACCTATTTTTTTTTTACTAATGTTTGCAATGGCAGACTGCATGGCTAGGTGCGTGATTTTATACACCGGTGGCAATGGACCTAAACGATACACTTAAGGTGTGTCCCAATAATTATCCTCTATATAGTGCACGTACACACAAACATCTGCAGGAGCATACACATACATGTTCCTTGCTCTTCTTTTCTGTGTACACTTCTCTCTCTCTCTTTATGTCTTTCTTCCTTCTCTTTCAACACATGAGCACAGTTTTGTTTTCTCTGGAGTGACGATGCTGTGGACAGACTCTTAAACAGCTCCTCTGTCATTAAGACAGCTTCTTGGAAAGGTCTCTTTGACCTATTATAACAAGATCTGCCGCAATACAAAAGGTCAGGTGAGCTGGGGGCTTTTCTGCCGTCTCTCATACACACACGCGCAGACACGCGCACGCAAAATCAAGTCATAATGACACTAGACTATCAGCTTCACACGCGTGTGCTGAACTCGATGAAACAATGTCCTTGTAAGAGTCGTATGAACCGAGTAGGGGTTGATGCTGGACCTGCTTCAGCGTCTAATCACTATGGTCACTTCTGCAGGCATAATTAGGTATAAATCACTGAACAAGATTGCTCCTGGCAACATAAAACACGTACGACTCTGTGGGATCTCTCTGTACTTCTTGTAACGTGAATAAACATATTAAGACACTAATTTAAAAAAAGAAGAAATAAAAGCAAACGCCTCCCCATGTTATTTCCATGATGGGAAAGCTGCTTGGGGGCCTACGCTGTCTGTTTTTAATACCACACTGGTAGAATATTGCCTGCTATAGAAAACAATGCATTTCAAAGCTATATAAGGAATCATTATATGGAACATATTAAAAAAAATTCAATTTTCAATCCTTTTTTTATATAGTCAGATAATATTCATGTACGGATGGACCATATGTTAAATATGTTAAATACTAACAATATTTTAACATGATAGAAATATTAAAATAAATACAAATGTATTTCTGTGTTGCTTAAAGGTTCATTTATGCTCACTGTTTAATTCTAATACAGCCTCTGAGTGTATTTCCCTATTTGCGCACGTATCTGATCTCTGGATAAGGATGAGACAGAGCAGTTCCACTGGAAATCATGGGGCAATGTAGCCAACAGTTCAAGAGAGATGTTTATCCCTTTCTCTCATTGGTAATATAAGTGAAAAGAATCATCTGTCCACATGTTGATCCACAGAGCTCTTTTTAATAGTATGAATATCCTCCACTGTTACCATGTTTGTTGTTGGCAGAAACCTTTGCCTCAAGGATGTCCTCTATTAACTCTCCCTCTTTAATAGCTGACCAGTAACATCATCTGCTAGGTTTTATATCAGATTACACTCTGCTTTGCATTTATTGTTTACTGCACACCACAATGTTATTCCCATATGTGATGTGTGTTTCTGTTGTTTTAGCACAGGCACTTTTTATTGCCTTTATTTCTTATAATCTGCATAATGTCTGCATACTCACTGAGTGCACATGGAATGTTGTCTGTTCATTCTGTATGCATGAGGAGGTAGAGATGATACCCATGATACCTGGTCTGATATCTCTTCTTTAAAAACCACTAAGCTTTAAAATATTTTAAAATCTTAAGCTTTTGCTATTTTAACTGAATCTATATCTTAAGCATGCAAAACACTTTACTACTTCCAGAGGAGGAAATACACAGATAACAGATACTTTTTTAGGACATATTTGTTGTGGAATTTGATGAAATCGGCCTTTATATCACCCCCAATATCAAAGCTAACATGTTTTTTCTAATACCAGCCCAATATCTACACCAATCCATACCAGTACGCCAAACCCTGTACATGCTGTTATCTATCCTGCCTAGTTTCTAGTTAGCTACAAAGGTTTTGTCCAGCTCAGTAAAACAAAGCAGCATTACCATAACGTAGTGACTTTAAAGTAAGAGTGTCAAACCTTCAGCGATTTCCCATGTCCAACATTCCACCTACATTACCAAAGCTGAACTACAGACTAGGTGGGTTCTGTCTCTAGACTGCTGGGTCATCAAAGGCTTCTCTAATCTGAAGGATCTTTCAAATATATCCAAGAAATACAGCCTAAATTCTAATCATTTTTGAGGATGCCACTGGAGTACCCCTTAAAGCCCTCCGTCACCAGGTGTCAGCTTTCTAAAATCCATAATGATGGATTATCAGAAATCTGTGCTTGTAAGATGGGTAGTTACATGTATCCCTCTGAGCAGCCAACAGCAATGATTAAACTTCTATCTAAAACATGCTACATGTTTGAATAATGCAGATAAAAACATGTTACAGAGGACACACCTTTTTCAGGTGCAGCTTTAGGAATGCAGTTTTTGTCCGACTAATAATGGCATGAATTCGCTGAATTGATTAAGGTATTTAATGACTAAACTCAACCCAGTTAGACATTCCAGCCTTAAACAAATGTAGTAGGGGTGGGGTGATGCGCCAAGGTAATCGATTATAAGAATCTGAGATTATAAACACATGAAGATGCTTCTTTTAGTAGTAGTTTCTTAACTATATATATATATATATATATATATATATATATATAGATTCCTGCACAAAATCATCAATTTGTTACAAATCCATAACAAAATAATATACATATATTTTAACACACTCACATTAGAGCAACTTAAAAATGATTCATTAGATTAATCAACTAATTGAAATAAAAAAGAATTGTTAAATTAATTGATTAAGAAATTACTCGTTAGGTGCAGCCCTAAAAGGTAGCAATAATTTTAGGTTGAATAGATTTTTCACGGCTGAAGCATTTATGGGTGGAGCATAAACAGATCAACTGGAAATCATGAATGTATTAGCACACAATACTTCCTCTACCCCACAGTACTGATTGAATAATGGCAAAACAAGTCATTTATTTTATCTTAACCCTAAGATGTTATACAATATATAATACACAGTCTAACTAAAGCATCAGCTCTTATTTATCAGCAGTTCGCTCTCGGAAACCTGAGAAAAACCCCCCACTCTGTAGTCTACAAGCCTGCTGAAAGACGCATAAATCCTGTGTCTTAGAGGCAGAAAGCAGTGGCTAAATTAGCACACGGAGCATTACGAGGAGATATGAGTGCTGAAAAGAGATATGGCCTCAGCTCGTGTTGTGGCAAATTTTAATCCAGAACTAATTACGGCCCTAAAAGGGTGCAGATCAATAGCGCGAGTGGGAGGGGAAGAGAGTTTTTGGAAGCTTTTCGCGGCGAGGGAAGGAGCTAATTTGTCAAAATGAAATCCTGCAGCCCTCTCACCCCTGCTGAAACGGCCGCGCTGCCAAAATGCATCCTCTGCTTATTTAGCAGCCCTGTTTCAATATCATGTCAAATTTGTCCAATCCTTGTAAACGACTGCCAAACGGCATGTAACCAGTGAGATGTGATTCAAACCAGTAAAATAAGTTATCAAAGGGGTCATGAGACAATTATATAAATGGCTGGCATGTGCGTGTGTATGTGTATTTCCAGGCGTCTCGTCCAGTCTAACCTATGGCAGAGAGATTTTCTTCTACACGGGGAATATTTCTTGCTTTTTTTACTGCATTTCTATCAGCGTGATGATCGATCTGCCTGCTTGTTTGAAGATAAGGCCGGTGATGGTAAAATCCGCTTGAGTAATTGTGCCGTTAAAGATTGCCACAGTGCATCCTCTCCATCACTTTCCACAATCCAGCTGATATCTTCCCCTTTCCTTTCCCATCTCCCAGCATCAGCATGAGTGGAGGATCTTTCATTTGGGCTGAGAGAGAAAGAGAGACAGCACAGACTGGCCTCAATGTAAATGTGTAACAGACTAGGGTTTTATAATGACACTGGGCGGAGAAAGGGAATGGTACCCTGTTCCTTAATAACAGTGCTACAGAGTGCAAGGCGTAAGGACAAGAGTTATGCACGCAGCTCCTTCCACTCCAAATAAAAATCAGAAGAACGCATTTATTTTAGAGCCTCTTATCAATTTTGTTTTCTTCCCAGAGGTCCACTTATGTGCACCGTTACACCCAACAGCTAGGTCGCCTCTTATTACACAATGCTTCCAGCAATGGAAGGGTATAGGCTAGCACCTGCTTAATCCGACTGCGGTGAAGCACCACTGCATCTTTTTGAACTGCCACCAGCGCAACATGATTGGGCAGCTTAGATGTGATAGAAGGAGAAAACAAACTGCTACGTCTCTTACCTCAAATAACATAACTTGTGGGCACTGCACTGAGTGATGCACTGAGTGACGGGGGCAGAAGAAAGGCCATACTACTCTCTTGGATTCTTGAGATCAAACCCACAATCCTCTTATAATGTTTCATTTTATATGGGCCTATCAGAATTATTTCCATTTTTGCATATTGCATATTGCTGAACTCAGTCAACTCAATAACACCACAGTAATTCCGGCAATGTTTAAGTCCCAGAGCGCACCAGAATTTCATATTAAAGTCACTAATAAGTTCTGCTAGAAACAATGCCATGAGACCCTGGAATTAGTTTCTGGACATGTCACTTTTTTACTGCTTTATATACTTTAATTGCTGTCAATTTTTAGTAGCTACTAACAGACAACATATATTTGCCTCAACCCATCTGATAAAAATACACTGAGTTTGTGACATCACAAAAACAATAAACTCAAAACAGGCACAGTTTCCCTATATAAACTGTGGGGACCATGAAGTGAACAGTTGCATTCTAAAGGTAAGACTGTTTAAGCACTATATCAAAAAAAGGCTTTCAATGATAGGGGCACATTGAGATGATGCATACCCACCTTGAAGCAGTAAGTAAGTGTGTTATACCCACCCCAAATGCCCAAAGGATAAAGTGGTCAGAAGCCTCAACTAAATATAGACTTCTAGGACAAAATACAATGTCACCATTTTTCCACCTATATAGGCCACCTGTACAACAATACAGGTTTTTCAGTGTTAGACAGGAAATGAAGTATGACAAAGTCATGATGTCCTCCACACAGGAAAAAAAAGAACTACATGTTCCTCTTTTTTTCTGACCTTCTGTTATAAGTGACCCTTTTGATCTACCCCCTTTTCCCCAGAGGCACCGAGTTCCCTGCCTCCTCTGTCACGCAAGTGCTGAAGTGAAACATTTGAGTGGAATTCCACCCGGTTTTCTAAATTGCAGCATAATTTAATAAATGAAGAGTCATTCAGAGTGGTTCCATTTAGAACTGTTATTTTTACAATGGTGATGATGGGTAACCAGAGTGACAATGCAACACAAATATATAGCCATTAAATTTATATTCCAAAACCATGAATTTTATCATAAATCTTAAAGAACAACAACAAACTACCGTTTGTCGTGCAACACTCTGCATGTACCTCTCTACAGAAATACAGTTTATTGGAACAAGTCTCAGGCATCATGCAGTGTATTGACATTTCATGTTCCTGTGAGATTACTTTTAGAGGCGATCATCAGCAGTGTGAAATAAAAAAAACGAAATCAAGTTTATTAAAAACTCGACAAGTATCACTAAAACGGCAATTTCCCATCAAAACCCTCAGAATGACTTTGTTTACATCTCACGCATTTCATTTCACTTCACCATTTCCCCTTTAAAGCCTCTTTACTGCCCTTTGCATGGCTTTTCACACATGCCCTCTCAGGCCAGACTCTGAAGCAGGCTAATTAGACTGTAAATCAGCTGGAGCTGTTTTATGACATGTACAAGGTTGATCCTTAACAACTGGGGGATCCTTAACATCTGTGGCCTCTCATGTCAACTAAACATTGAAATTAACTCATCTTTTTTTCTCCAACTTCAAAGTCAAAGACCTCAAAGCGCGCCCTTTGTAAATCGGCTTCAACCCAACAACATGTCGACGGCGGCAACAAAAAGGCAAAGAGCCACTGTGTACCAACACTAGCAAACATGACTAAAACAAACCTTCCATCTGCTTGTTGACTCTGGGCTACTTCTTTTGAGAAAAAATGAAATGCAACGGTTCTCGGTGGTAGACCAAAGAAGGTGATGAAATGCTTACGCCATTTAGGCAATCATATTTAGTTGAATGCAAGTCAAAGCCAGTTGTCTTGTTTGTGACTTAGAGGATTGTGCTTGCATTTTAAAAGGTAATGAATCAAGTGTTGGGCTTGTTTGCTTATGTAAGGATTTGCACCTTAATTAAAGAGAAAAAAAATAAAGATGCATGTCATGACTGTGCCACTGAGTTGAAATTGGATTATTGTTTTCGCATAAATCAACAGCTTTATCAATCTGAGGGTTCTGGGATATAATCACTTTTGATCTACTTAGTTTGCATGAAAGCCAGAAAGCCAGAGCTTGATTGATTCTCGTCCTAAACGATGCTTGATAATCTTTAAAGAAGCTCTAATTCATTTCGTAATGGATGGTCATTTGCTACACTTTTAAGAAACGTCTCTTAAAGGAATCTGTGGATTCCAGTCCTCGGCCAGATTTAAGATCACAGCTTTAATCAAGACTTTGTGGTTTTATTTGCCACTTGTTGGGCGTCATGTCAGACCAATGGAACTCCGCAATGGCAGCCCTTTGAGATGTTGCACTGTCCATAGATTCTTTTTCTTGCTGCGGTTTTAAAGCCATGTTTAATTAGCATTTCTGCAAGAGTCTTGAGGAGATGCTAATGTGAATAATCACTCAGGCGGCAGGCGAGGAGATTGTGTAAATTGATGTGCTTTGTTCTTAAAGGGGCTGATGAGCAGAGCATGACTGAGGTTGATGAGAACCACGCTTATATAGTGCAACTGCATTTATCCTCTTAGACACGAGAGCTTTATATAAACAGCTCTAACCATACTCAGATTATATAATGCCGTCAGATATGATTCTGTTTCAAACAGTTGCTGTAGTTACTCACGAACTGGACTGAAATCTGTGACTGACAGTAATGTATAAGATTAACTGGTTAGTTTCATACGTGTCCACGTACAGATTTAGCTCTGAAAACATAAAAGGTTATCTTCTTGACATTAAACCTAATCTGGGTCTAAAAGGCAGATTTAGACTCAAGCACTCTTGATGTCTGGACATAAATTAAGTCCGTAAATTGAAGTGCTAATGGTTACTGGCTAAAGTGTTTTTAGTCCAGGTTTAATCTTTAAGGACATTGTTTATGCTTAGTTTTGGACCCTAAAACATTTAGGGCTAGTTTCAGTTTACTTATTAGGCCAAGTCCTATAAAGAACTGAAAAAATAATCTGTAAAAAAAATAAAATAACTGATTGGTTACTTGGACATAGATTAAGCTTAACCTTGGATCAACATGTACATTTAGTCCCTACAACACATAGGACCAATTTCAGACCCGGATTTAGCTTAAATCTAGAATCAAAAGAATCTACAATACCAAATCACCACTGGTACTGCAATTAAATGGTTCATGGATTGTTTTCATTCTTGTTCAACCTTTAGTCTTGGACAAAACTGTAAATTTATAGCCTAAAACCTACAATGACTGTTTCGTCTAGTGCCACTACAGTCTTGCTGATTGAAAACTGATTAATAATGAATTTAATATGTCTTTGTATTGAGAATTAGTCCCTAAAATATAAAGGGCTGGGTTCATAGATATGGGTTAGGCCTAGAATTGCACTGAACTGCAAAATCAGCCTTCTCTCACCCTTTTAGGATTCCTATGGGTCTGAAAAATCAGTTCAAAATGTGATATTTCCATGTATGGAACCTGTACAGGCCTGGTCCGGTCTGGTATCCAGTGGAGGTCTTCTCAAGCCTGCTGTCAGAGTAACAGCCAATGAAGGCCAGTCAGTATGAGGCCCTACTCTTTCTGATCTTGGGAGGTGAAATCCACTTCAGACTAAAAAAAAAAAAAAAAAAAAAAAAAAACTCCTCCTGCGGAGCTCCATTCCTCTGCAGCTATGAGTTTGACACATTTCCACATTCTCCAACAACTCCTTTTGTTTGACTTCTGTGTCACACAGAGATCAAATTTATAGCCACTGAATCTTTTGGCTTGTTTTTTTTCTTTTTCTTGTCTCTAATGTTTTTTTTTCCTTTCTTTCTTTTCAGGGGTGAGCACGGTTTGTCCCGCTTCTGTCAGAGCACAGAAAGCCCGTGATATTTCAAGACCAAGTCTGCCACTTCTCTGAGACTTTCATCATTTCCTCATTGAGGTTTTTTGTGATGCTGACATGGTGCAGCGGAACACCCGGCACACGCTGACGCCTCAAATTCACAACAGAGGAGAGGACGCAGTGTACCGTCTAGCCATTCTGTGGGGCGCAACCTCATGTTAATGCTGTAAATAGTCTCCATTATCAAAAACATTAGCAAATTGATGTCCTCTTCAGTCCCTATGTAACTGGGGCAGAGTTGCAGATGGGGTGGGGTGCTAGTTGCTGAGCGCAGGTGATGAGAATGATAAAGCGAGTAATTGAGCTGAAAATGCTCCCACAGCAAAGCGTTGGGTAAGAAACGTGCCCTCGACAAGAATGTCACGACCGCAGAGGCTTCATTTGTGGCATATTATGGAAGCTGGTACATTATGCTTCTGTGATTCAGCCTTTTCACTGTTCCACAGTACTTCCTGTAATTCTGTAAAGAGTAAAAAAAAACAAAACTCCAAGCCCTCCAAAAAATTGTCCTTCTGGAACACTTGACCATATACTTCACTGTCGGAAGCAGTTGTGCTATTTATTAAATCACTGTCTTCAGTAATTTGAAACCAAACTTGTAGCTACAAGTAGAGATGGACCGTTCATCGTTTTTAAGGCCGATTCCGATTGCCGATCATCTTTCAGCATGAACGGCTGATAGCCGATACCAATAGAGGGCGGGGCTAAATGCCACGGCAGGGCTACGTGTAGTTATTAGCGCAAGCAAGTCATGAAACATGGTCTAAACTGGTTTATTACCATTTGTAACAAGCTCATGTAAAACAGCATAATATTTGTAACTAAATTAGCAGTAAATAAACAAAGAAAATTCAACAAATATCCCCAAAACTGCAATCATTCAATTTAGACCCTAAATTTAAAACGAAAAAAGCTAATTAAATAAATGCAGTCAGAACTGCAGTCATTAAACACAGACTCTGGTTATTTTAAACAAAAAACTGCAATCATTAAATGTAGATCAAGAATTGTTGTTCGTACCGGTCAGATCTGGTCTGCTCGGTTCTCTGGGTTATTTGTTTTGTGCTAGCTGCGCGAGCTAGCTCTGCTGTTTGCTGATACTCACTGGGAGTGTTTTGCTGGAACCCGTGTGGGGTACTCTTAAAAGCTGTATCAGATTAGTAGTGTTAAATGTCTTTGTCTTGGTTCTCCATGAGACACGTTTTACAAAACGTCTTGGATGAGTCTGAGTCACATACGGCAACAAACTGTCAGACGGACAGCACATGCAGTGAATGCGCTGCTTTAGTTAGTCTGTGGAAAATGAAAGGGTATGTGTTTCCACCTAGTGGTTCAGATAGGAATTGCAAGGACCTGACCGAAGGGGGTTCAACGAAACACTAGCTAGAAATACAGAAATTAAGCTAATTTGTTTAACGCCCTCGATCAGCTCTCGGGATCAGCTAAATTGGAGAAATATCGGCCGATCACCGATCATATATTTTGATCTTCATATTTTAAAAAAAGGCCGATACCGATACATAGCCGATCGATCTTTCCATCTCTAGCTACAAGCATAATAATTCTAGTATTATGATAAAACACTTTGTAGGTTTCAAATCATTTCAGTAAACAATTCCAGAAAAAGGAGCATTTCAGGGTCCAGAATGATGAAGAGTTGTCAATCCATCATAACTTACATGGTGGTGCTGACTTCCTACTCCTTAGTCTATGTTTACACAGTAAAAGTGATCCCAATATGATATTTTTATTCATATATGACAGAGATGAGCTTTCTGTGTGGCAGTGGGAACTCAACATTTATTATCATGTTGCACTGTCGAGACCTCAAATGTTTGGACTGATGTTTTAGTCTAAAGGATAATTTGCAGGTGCTTATTGCAAGAGCGCTCAAAGGGATTCTGAAAGAAATGTCTGAACATAGCCACAGGAGAACAAGGCTGCGACGTGGGGCTAAAAGTCTGAAAGTTACATCTAAAGAAACCAAGAGCGCAACCACAGGAGCGACTGCGGCTGTGTTTTTACAGCACGTTTGTGTGCATTCTGGGTGATAAGCCCAAGTTACAGACATTGTACAACTCTGAGATCGCTCTTGTGATGTCGGTGAAACTAAAACTGGACCTGCATCCGTCGGCTGTTATGTTTTTTTCCCTCTTCGTAAGTGTGAAGCATTGTTCTTTGTCAAGGATATGCATGACTTTTATAAGACATTGTGAACAGACTCACAAGAAAATGTAATTTGGGGACACTTTTTACTGGTTGTGTGAATGCAGCCTTAGTCTTGTTTCTTATCAAGGCAGATAACTTGATAAGACATTACTACAAATGCATGACAATATAAACTCCAGCAGCACTGCTGTGGAGATCACTCACTAACACAGCACCAGAATGAACCAGCATCCAAATAACACCTACTCTGTAATTGTGGAACTACAAAGAGCACCGATATGGCATGTGTAGCTGACTACATGTACAATGAGTGAAGAAGAAAAAAAATATACACGCTCTGTTCGCTTCTTCACTGTAATAGCAATGACCAGGTCTCGTCTCTCTGTAATTATATCAGCTGCACAGCCGCAGTAAGACTACACAGTCTCTGCGGGGCTGCCCTTCATCTACAAGCCAACCAAAACTGGCCAGCAGTGTGATGTGACAAAAGGGAAGAACCGACAAGTGCGATGCTGGTAAAGAGATGCTTAAGTGTTGCGGTCGAGTCAGAAGTACACTTCACTGCGAGCAAGCCACGAACTGAAATTCTCTTAACTCTTCATCCATCTCCAGCCCCCACCTCATGATTTATACTCATCCTTCAGATCATCTGTTACAGCCCAGCCACGCCATGCGCACGCCGTATTTTTTTAATGGACTCTGAAGACGAGCGAGAAAGAGAGAAAGCCGAGCAGGAGTGCCTTTCTGCACAAATGTTTTATGGGTATTTAAACAAGTCAATTTCATGCACATGTGACCACTGCTTGCCACGGCAGAATTTACCAATAGCAGATGGAAGCAGAAGAAGAGGACCACATCCATGCGTTTTGTGATCATTAGCCATAAAGTATAGCAAGCTGCCTTACAGCGATTGGTACAGTTAAGGGGTGTGGTCAGGCACAACACCAAGCGATGAAATAGAATGTGATAAAATGTGCTGTTATTCAATAAGGCAGACTCGAATCATTTTAATACTTGAGTGCTATATTTAGCTTTATCTTTCTCTATATCTTTTATTTATTCATTTTAGTGCAGCCCAAAAAATGGAATGGAATGTAACAAAGGTTTGTATGTAGGACAGCTATTGTTGGAGCCTATATATCAAATCTAAGACATAAAAATGGCCTGTTTTTAAGATTTCACAAAAATTAACATACATACAAATGTACATTCAATTTACATGAATCTGATCAGAGCAGTCATACATCATTTCCCTGTCATCTGAATGACCACGCCCCTTTTGGGCAAAAACAAAGATTGCTGCCTCCATATTGGAAATACTAGTGGCACTATGCCTAAAAGCTGATGCAGGTCCACCTATAAAAACACAGTTTACGACAGCAAAGGGAGAGATCTATGGATTCAGAGAGGATAATAAAAGGTGAACCGCAGTACGTCTTCACCGGTATGATGTTAAAAGTCAACATATGGATGTTGATGTTGATGTTTTTTACACAAGTGCAAAGTACCCAAATGTGTTGCTCTTATCTGTGCAGCTTATAGCAATTTAGCTCCACCCATTTATGTTGAGGTTATAAGGATAGTTGAGAAACAACAAAGGGCATACAATTAGAAAATAGATACCTATATACCAGTTTTACAGGCTTTCACCAAGGGAGCACAGTTGGCCGGTGATACAGGGTCAATCCTGTCTAGCACACTCTCAATATAAACATAGGCTGGCAACCTAAAACACTGATTTTCAGTCAGTCAACAAAACATATATTTGTTGCAGGAGATAATTTTTGGTTGGCCATTTAACTGTGGATCACTTCTTCAGGAGAGTGATACCATCTGCTGCCACTTTGAGTCAGTAGGTTTCTTCATCAGTTACAGTTCTGCTTCAGTGCCCACAAGTGTGTTTATACAGCCATAGCCTGTGGTCGTCCTCACACAACAATGTGATGGTACCATGACAATAACTTTGTTGGTGCTTCACCACCACAATCGTATTTTCTAGTGCAGGGCTTGTGACACAGAAAATAAAACACTGTCTAAAACACATTACATATGCTGCCAGAGAGCAGAGCTGTGTAAAGAGTGGATTAACTCCACATTTTCACTACTGAGAAGAAAATCTCTTCCCTCATGAAAGTGTGACCGCTTTGCGCCTCGCCAAAACGCAACTCATTAAGAGCAAAAGTGCATGCAGAGTTAAAGGTTAGTCCAAGTCCCAGTGAAGTGTGGGTGACAGCAAAGCTTTAGATGTGCGCTCACATGCTGGAACAGTGAGATATGATATTCAGGCTCATAAGGCTGCAAATACATAGTATATCAATTATTTTACAACAGCTTCAAATGTGGCTCAGCCATTCAGACTTCAGGAGTGGAACAATTTATGTGACACTGTTCAAAAAAAAAACAAAAAACCAGTGGTTGCAACCTTAAATAAGATTTTCCCAGGATAAGGTACATACCTGGACTTTTCCAGAATATTTTTATTTTAACCTGAACAATAAAATAAAAGACTGGACACAAGACATGGTGTGTGGAGTGAATACAACTTTAAAAATATAATTCCAATAGATATATATGGTGCAATTATATTTCCTAACTGAAAGTACTGAGATGTACCCTTGAGGGTAGCATTTCAGTGACGAGAGGTGTTCTGCCCCAATGATAGTTTGGTATCTTATTTTCTAAGAGTGTATGACTGATGTTTTAATGGTTCGAGTTCTTGATTTTTGGGCTTATGGATTTGACAAAGTTTGAATCCCTACTTCATTAATTACTCTTTGTAAAGCTGATTTTAAAAGTGAGAATTTAAGGACTGAAAATACCAACATCTATTTAAAGCCTGTAAAATGGTGGTCAAGACAGCCCTAACATAAACAACTTCGAAACAGTTCTTTTGCTTAGCAACATGGTTCATAAATTCTAGGCTACAGTTGCCAAGAAACACAACAACCTTCCCATATTAATACAAAACTCAATTAGTCTGGCCGTCAGATTTAGAACCAGAGCTCACTGTTTTATAATATAGTTGCTCTAAGAGCTACGACCCTTCCATGTGCTACAAATCCAAAGGCAGAGACTAAATGAAAATGAATAAAACGCTGGACACACTGTAGAGAGCCCTGTTTCACTCTTCTCAATCATTGTGGCCTCTTCGTTCCTCAGCTCTGCAAGCACAACAAAATTGCTCCTTTTCCTTCATGTCTTCAAAAGACCGTACACCAACAAAGTTCTTCTTTGCAACCTTCAGCTCTCTCCTTTTATATCGCTTCTTCAACAGTTTCTAAAAAGAAGTGTAATATGGCAATATGTATGGGCAGCATTCTATTCTCTACGTCAATGAGACCATTAACGTCTCAAGAATTCAAACCAAATGCGGCCTGACACTCTATATGAACCTGAAGAGGATTATTCCCCCTCACTATCTGGGTCAAGTCTGCCTCCAAAGAACCCTTACAGACTCTGAGCAATTCACAGCCAACCAGTAATCCAGAGCCTATCAAACTTCACCAGCTTTCCATGCTGCTGTTTCATGGTCCAGCAGGGTCCCCTCCTGCATGCTGAACGCCGTCTCTGCCATATCAAACCTCACAGCTCCACTTTTTTATAGAATTTTTCATATCATATACGCAGACAATAAAATAAAATAAACAAACAAACAAATAAATGAGCAAATAAATGAATAAATAAATAAATAAATAGAACTATGTTGCAAAACCCACATCTAAAAGCTTAGCAACAGTTCTGGACATGGAAATTAAACATTCCTTCCAACACTTAACAAAAGAAGTACATAATATCACCTGGCCTGGATGAATGGCTTCAGGAGAAACCTGTACTTAGTCTAGAACCTTGTAATTATAAGCACATTCTTTAAACAGGTTCTTCACGTTGAGATCTTAAACCCTTTTTGGCACTACTCGGGACAGCAGCTGCTCTTCACGCTGTGTGAACATTTCATGAAATATGGACCAGTTGCTCCGCAATGACTTCAAATCTTGTCAGATTAACACATATTAAAGTTAAGACCCTCTACCATTACGGGTACAAGGTTTTCTTACGACAGCGCCAATTTTTCCTTTTACTTTATTATTATTATTATTATCTTTCAACAAAATGAAATGGAGAGTTTAAGCATGTAGAAACAATCAACTAAGCAAGCACTATTATACGGCTTTATAGGCATGAATGAAAAAGCAGGGGTACTTTTATGGAAAGAGAGGTGATAGAGGTGAGCAATCTGATTCCCTGAACCGTTAAATAGCAGCCTAGCGTACAGGACCACATCTATCAGATAGAACCAGGAGGTTCGAGGACAAGATATAAAGATTGACAAAAGTAAAAATGAAGGAGAGATGGAGGGTAAAGCGTGAAAAATAATTTCAAACCTATCACAATCGCACAACAGTGTCAGTTTGGTAAAAGGGATGGCACTTCTCTGACCTCCATGTTTTTCTGTCTTTTCTTCTACTGCTACCTATTTTCTACCTTGCTGTCTTTTAAACATACAGTGCAAATTTCCTGTCAGTCAGACTATAAAAGCACCATATTAGATGACTAAGCATCAAAACGTGTACATGATTAGTCACAGAAAGCCACAACATGAACCATACATACAGACCTATCCATATTCCACCCACAATCAGGATATTTCATAGCTTTTTGAGACTGGACCAGCTTTACAAAAGGTTTGTGAAATCCCATTTAACCTTAACCATGTTTTTGCAATATAATGCTATATAATGTAGAGGTGTTCGTAATTTTATGTTTATTTTTAAGGTTAAATGCAAGTAAATAAACCAAACATACACTACTGCTATTACAGCTAATTAAAACTACGTAGGTTAGAAACAACAACCAATTTGCCACCATGCTTTTTATTTGTACTAGTTATGCTGCAGTACAAAATTACAAAACTAGCACATAAACTTCTTCATGCTATGCCCACAAATATGCTGTTTAGTAGCAATAATTACTAGCTATTACAATGTAACAAAAATCCTATGTAACCTAAGGAGAAAATGTAGTGCATTATCATAGCTATTTGGTTCAAATCCTATTCATTTGGAATGCTTATACTGCAATGCTTTTTGTATTCTACATAGTCTGAATTAGCTAAAAGAACATATTAAAATAAATGAGAAGACCAGGCACTGGTTAAAATGTAAATGGAAAAGCATGTACCACACAGTATGGCATCCCACCTTTTAGGAAAATGAGGGAAATAGCATGCTTTTAACACCCTACTAGTAGGGAAGGGTCAACAAAATTGTGGCACATCATTGTGGAGATCTGTGCAAGCACAGCAGCCGGAACCTCCAAAAAAGAAAAATCACGTTTTTTCTGTTACTGAGCGAAACTCTACAAACCATTTATGAGGTTCTTGTCAGATTTTATGAGTGATTTCAAATATGGTTTTGAAATGGAAATTTGACCTTCAGGTTTGAGTGTTTTGGTCTCTCCTCATTCAAAGAGATCTGGTCTTGTATGGCTGGAAATAAGTGCCTGGAGGCATTGCAAAGACGGCCGCTGAGTGAACAGACTTTCCTATAAGGACTTCGGTAAAACTCAGAAGCCTAACATATTACACTTAAAATTCAAGGTTATACAGGGATTCTAAACCCCAACCTAAAATAATAACATTTAATAGTTACTCTGAAAGAATGCATCACTGATCTAAACATGCACATAGGTTTCCAAAGAAACTTCAGCGCCCATGCCTTCTCAGTGTACTTTCCATTATCAATAATCACATTTTTAGAATATACACATATACATATACACACACACACACACACACACACACACACACACTGCTTGCTGGGAAATACACAATAGTTTGATCCAACACGTAAACATAGATATACAGTGAACAGTGTTGGAAGTAATAAAATACATGTAACAGCATTACATATTTACAATATAATACACAAGTAACTGTACTTAATTACAGTTACCATTTAAATAAGTGGTCATCCAAATACAGATCCTAAAACCAATAGATCACTTAAGAAGATTACTTTACTACGTCAGCATTTTTAAAGGACATCATTCATCTCCCATATGACCCTGACCTGATCATATGGGAGAGTGATGGGAATTGATAACAAAATGTTCTACTATGGAACTGTAACTTTACATTGTTTTATTTTCATCATTCTTTGCTGGTCTTCAATCAAAGCTGATTCTGTGGAAAATAGCAGGGTCGGCCTCTTCTGTTGCCAGCATCTAGTGTTTACAATTACTTGGTTCAGGTTGTCCTCTGCCTTGTGTGTCAGGTTTGTTGGTACAATTACTTTGTTGGTACAGGTTGTCCTCTACCTTGTGTGTCAACTTCATGATGAACAGACTAAAAGAATGGCCCAAAATTACTGGTTAAAAAGTCTGGTCTCAGCGACAATTAGTGAATAGTAAATATACTTTTTTCCTTGAAAAGTTATCATTTTAGTGAACCTTTAGTAAAGGTTTAGTTCCAACTGAGTTCAGTGTACTTTAGGAACCATTATTGTGTAAATGCTCCATTCATTTATGCTGTTGAGTGAATTAATAATGTAAGGCCATGTTAGATTAATTAATAATAAATTAGGTAAGTGGAGTATTAATAGTAATAGTAATTTCAAAATACATTACAAAGTACATTTAGGTTCATGTATTCTGCAATCTGTATTAAAAAGCATTTTAAAGGTAAAACCACCCCTACCCACCCCACCCAACCCCAAAACCTGACTGTGAATACGCAGTATGCTACCGTAATTTGCCAGACTCTTTGTGCTTGGACACTGTGGTTGGTTTAATGCACATGTGTGAGAGAAAGACATGGGGTAGAGCTGTGAGATCAAAGAAAGCTCCCTCCATATCAAAGCCCCCTTTTAGATTCCATGTCTGTGCAGACAAGAGAAAATTGTCCAAGACACATTTTACAGCAAAGGCTTTCTTTTTTTTCCTCCCAGCATCCCTCAAGGGCACTTTCATTATATAGTATCATAATCAAAACATGTGCCATTGATCCGTTGCGATGGGGAGAGAGAAATGCTTTGCAAACGCTTACACGGAGGGAAGGGGAAAAAATGGAATAGCAAAGTCTCTGGGATCGAACATCGCGATCTAAAGCTTATCTGTGACAGAGCCATGGCTGGAAAGCTCTATTAGCCTGCGCTGCAATTCCTAACCTTTCTCTGCCATCACTGCCACAGCTGGCGCTGGGACTGAGAGCAGATTGTAATCTTTTCCCGAATTGGATATTAGCTTTGGTGTGCCAGTCCCAGCCCTGTCTTCTACACTCACGAACAGGGGGTCCATATAAATAGGCCGCTCATTAATTACTGAGGTAAACACTTAAATGATGCTGTGCATGAAACAGAGAAATAGAGAGTCTGAGTAAATGTTTGAATTGCTGCGTAGAATCTACATGAGCAACGCCGTGTGGAGAAATATTCATTATAAGCTGTAATTGTTAACGCTTAGAAACTTCATATTGTTGTGCATGCTGCACTGTATAAATGTTTTAAATGCCTATCTCGTATCTGACCTCTTATCACAAAAGTTTTACTCACAGTAAACCATATGCTGCTATACAATGTGTAACCCCCAACCCGAGACCCAGTCTCAATAGAAAACATCCTCCATAGGACCCCTGCTGTTATATTATAAGGAACTGTGTACCTTAGTCAGATACATCCCATCATTTCTGTAATTGTTAGTTAAGTACAAGTATGTATATTTATAAAAACGTATCTTACATAAGTAAGGTATGTATAAGTACAAAAGAAGCTTCAAAAGCTTCAGTTTTTCAAAGAAATCTGCAGGAGTACTTCTCTACACTTTAGAAGTTGGTTATTTTTTCTGCTTCTCACGATCCAAAAAATGCCAAACACATTCAATGATTTAGTGAAGTGGACTGTCAATGTTTGCAGGGCACCAGCAGCTGTTTCTTTGATTTGCAAATGTTCTTTCTTTTTGTTCAATTCCTTTTCACAGTAACAATTCTTTGACAGCTACACACCTTTCTAGACGCCACATACTTCTGCTGAGTGGTCTTCTCAGTGTGGAAGGATGGACAGAAACACCTGTGGATTTCAGTTTCAGATGGAGTGGAGCTTGATTTTCTCTTCTCTCTCAAAGATGAAAGCTTTGATTATTGTTTATCTGCTGGACACAGCTTTGGTGGTCAACCAGTTCTTCCACAATTGTTAGGAGTCCCATCATAGTCTCTTATTTTGGTGCTTCAGGAAATGTCTTATATTCACTTGTTTTCATTTGAGGTTCCCTGTTCTAATGCAAGTGGATTATCTATCTAATCTCCTCAGAAATATCCCCTTACTGAAAAACCAATAACTTCAACTTAAAGCTACTTGATTTTCAATAATCATGATGAGTTTAACATTAGCCTCCCCCCAGAATAGATTTATATCTATTCAATCTTCTAAAAACACAATATTGTTCTTATACTGTGTGTCTGTATTCACCCTCTATCTGAAACACTTAGTTAAAGCTCCTGTGTCTTTAAGCCCCGCCTCCCAATGAACTGAGTTTGCTTTGATTGATTCTCAGTGTGCTGTTCTGATTGGCTAATTGTCAGAGGGTTTACACCCCAACACAGCCTCCAGCTATTTCTGTTAGGATGTGTCAAGCTTGCCAGTAGGTGGTCTTAATAGGTAAATTTCCAAAAGGCATTTGAGGCAGCTGAGAAAAATGGTTTCTGTGGGAGTGAGTTTCGCTCCTGTGTAATAGGTCCCCTTTAATGGCCATTGTGACTGGACATTAAATAACTGAAGCATGGTCTCTGACTTTTGCACAGTGCTGTATGTGTGGAAACTGTTCTTCATGTATCGACAGTGGACATCAAATATCTGCTGCAGCCAACCTTCAAGGGCTGTCGTGAATTTCCCACCTCTAGCATAGCTGAAGACTATGTGTCTGAGGGAGGTTATTGATGGCGCCTGTGTTGTCGAACGCTGACTCTTGTCATAGTTAAGCGCTTCTGATGCTCCTGAGCGCGGACCCTGATGGACTCCCAGTACATCAATCTCACTCGTTCAAGGCGCATCTGTCAAAAAAGACGACTAGCCTACCTCGCCCTCTCCAACAGGATTCTCTCGCAGTCAGCGTTTGGGACACAACCTCGCAGATTTACACTCACATCTCCCTCAATCAGTCGGGACAAATGGAGAAGAATTCATTTTCACTCAGCCACAGACGGCGGGCAGCGGCTGCTTGGGGCTCCGCGCCGCTTCATGGATATTGCAAATGGAGAAATTTCCGTAGCGATTATTACCTCAAACAATATATTTTATGGTTGGGCTGGGAGCTTTAGCCAGACACGCTCTCATTTTCCTGTCTCCTGCAGATGGCCAACGCACAGAGTAATGTCTGTTTCCACACACAGACTGCTCAGCCACTGGCTTACACTATCTGTACGCATCTAAGTGAAAGCAAGGTAACACATGCTCCTCGGAGAACACAGCTCTGCACATTTCAATCCACAATTACTATTTATTTTCAGAATTGAACACGCTGGGGAAAAAAAAAACACTAAACGTGCCTTAAAAACAGAAAGTGTTACCATTTCCAGCATGCAACTCTGCAAAAAGTCTCAGATCAATGTTTAAAAAATTTGCCAAAAACTGCCACATTTACATGTGTCCTCAGTAGAGAAACATATTTCCACTCAACAAAACATGTCATTTATCAGGGGTGTCCAAACTTTTGCATACGCGTACATACCCGTATTTGAAATGTATTGTAATTTTATTCAGCATTCCTTTTATCACAAACAAAAGCTTAGACATGTCTGGTGTCTTCTTCAGTGTCTTTGGTTTTGTACTGAAGCTACTAGACTGACAAGAAATGAAAGCCTAATCCTATTTGTCAGCATTGTGGAAACGACTGAACCATTACATAACTATGTTGAGTTGCTGAAGCTTAATGTAGCATGTAAAATTAATAGTAGAAAATATATTGCTTATTCTTTAACCCATACCTTCCACATATAGAAAAAAAAGCTGCAAAAACAGCCCAGACTAACACTTTTTTTTGCCTAAAGGAGTTTAGTTCAGTTGTTTTACACTTATGTTATAAGGTAAAAGAACTGAAGGTATAAGGGGTGTTTTAGCTCCGATGCGAAGCTATGAAAGCCAAAATCATCTGCATATATCAGTCTTACAGGTCCAGTAACAAAGACCACCTGTTTAATTCTGATAACTAAAGACAGGTTGGAAAGGGGTCTTGAACACATAGGTGGAACTCACAATATTTTATTTGTTAATTAAATATTTATTTTACAATAACGGGTAAAGTGGAGTAAGCACTGTGAGCATTAGATGCATGGATGGGTGCTAGCATGTCAACTGCAGTAATATTTGAGGAATAAAGGAAATAAGAAGCTAGCTTTAGCTTAGGGAGTTTAGCTAATCTGAGTCATCACAACTGTGTGCATCTGACCACAATTATATCCAATCTGGTCCTGGCTTGCACAACAGGCAGGGCTCTACAGGGTTTATTACATTTGCTTCAAGCCTTCAGTTCCTCATCAAAGCCCCGGTTTTTAAATTTGAAGCAGTTTACTGTTCACAAATTAACTGGCAACATTTAAAAGTATGTCTGTCTCTTAAAGCATGTAATTTTCAAAAGTCAAGACCAAATGTAAAAAAAGTAATTGGTTTCTACAGGTCATTACACATGAGACTTTTAAATTCACCATATGTTTCATGCCTGCTGTCAAATTGTGCTGATAGATTTTAGGTTTTAAGTTACGTTTGCTGTGCTGTTTTCTTGTGTTTGTACATCCCAGATGTCCTTTTCTTTTGGTCATCTTTTCTGGGCAGAAGTTGTGTCTGTGTTGTGTTGAGCATTAAAATACTTAGTGTGGTGAAGGTGTTGTAATTTTGGAAGTTGCAGTTTAATGTTTAGATTGAAAAAAATCTATATATACGTTAATAAGGTTAAGGCCAGTATAATCATAGGAGCTCATCATATCTCAGTACACATCTTAGTATTTGTGTACAAGCAGATTTTTGACCACTTCAACAGAAGAACAGCAGGCATTTTACCCCAGAACAACAGACAACGCAACATCTTCGTATTTATAAGTATGCCTTTGGTGTTCTCTCAGGAATGGCTCTTGAGAATTGTGAAATGAAATATAAGCCCACGCTTGAACAAATTAATTATGACTATTTTTGGTACATAAAACCACACAATCTTCATAAGTGGACCCCAGAGACAATGTCAAAAAAAGTGGAATATGAGCCCTTTAAGTAACTTTAACAGACTTTGCATAGAGTTTTTAATAAAAGCATACAACAAACATTTGGCTAAGTCTGTACTCTTACATTTGTCTGTTACCTGTAATGTACATAGCATCAGTAAAAAAAATAAAAATAATAATAATTATAAAATAACAATTATAAAAATAATAACCAAGACACCAGCCATGTCTTGTTTACTCTATTATAAACATGATGTGTTTTTGTTAATATTTTTTTCAATTAGTACATAATCATCATACAACCAACTGATTCGTAAACACAGTTATGATTCAACCTGATTTGAAACACATCTTTCCTGCCTGCGATTCTAAAGCTCCAAGAAGATTCAAAGGCCTTGCGACTCTGGAAATAACACACATTTCCAGGAAAGCATCCAAAGGATCAACTGGTCACCTGTGCATATGGAGCGCTCTTCTTTTGTTTGCCAAAGAAAACTTCAGCCAGTGCACTCGTCGCTGTGTGAGAATTCCTCACGTCCTTTAACTCCTTCTTTTAACACGTTCTCTTCAACAACATGGCCACGGCAGTTGAAAAGGCCCACAAACCGAGGAAATGGATCCAATAATCCAAGAAAGACTTCAAAAACATGCTGCATACAAGAAGTGCTTTGAATCACAATTGGGTCGTTAAGTTTGGCATCTACAAACAGTTTGTATTGTTGCATTGTTTTGGGTGGAATTAAAGTTTAATGTGTTGTTTTGGGGGGGGGGAAACTATTTTAGGCAATTAATGTTTCCCTTACCCCAAATGCAGTCAATCCTACAAGACATGTTTTGTATCCAGAGTTTGTTATTTTAGTTTTATTTTACAGTCTACAATGAACGCATACCAATTAGCACTGTGCAAACTGCACACCTAAATCATCACACACTTGCCTCCAACTACATCAGTAACTAACACATTGTTAACTAATCTCAAACAGACTGATGTGTTTTTTGAAACAGTTGACAATGTTACGTATTAAAACAGACAAAGTACGAGGCATAAGTAAAAACAGTAGACGCAGTGATGAAATCTGAACTTTGTTTAAAGGTTTGTAAGTTTTAACAGATAGCAGTTTGAGAAGAGTGTGCTGATTGCTGTGTGCATAAGCTTCCACTATACACTAGCAGTGTCGGGGGTAATGCGATGAAAGGTATGTGGTTACCTTTTCCTAGAGAAGCAGAATATGCATTACAGTGTAAATTCAAACTAACTTAACAAAAATGTGTTTCTCACAGAGTAAAATTAATTATGCATGTACAATGTAGGAGCATGGGAAGCACCGTGAACTCAACACACAATTAGGGAAGGGAACCAGAACCAGTTGTCCTTCTAGGGTTCCAATCCATTGGAATCATATGCCTCCCAGATTATCAATTCCTTTTATCAACGCTGGCATCTGTTTTTGACAGTTGCGTATGTTAAACTGCATCTAAGCTGGAAACTTTAGCAGAGAACAAATTTCAGCAGAGAAGCAGTCCAACACGTGGCTTCATTTCACAAAGAAATGACAACGGTGCTACTTGTAATGTCTGTAAATTAATTATTTCAAGCACAGGCAGAAACACCAGCAATATAGTGAGAAATCTTTCAGCACAGCATAGATTATAATCAAAGTCTAAGATGCTTGACACATTGCTGACAATGTTAACATTACGCTAATTTTTAAGCCTAAATTTTACAAGAAGTAGTCATTAATCTGGGGTCTGTCTAATGACACCTTATACATTACCGCTCAATAGTTTGGGATCACAGTGAAAGTTTCTTGTTTTCAATAGAGTAGCTTTCCTTCCTTAACACAACAATGGACTGACGGGTCTCTAAAGAAAGTTTTTTTTTTTTTCTGGCCATTTTGAGTCTGTCAGCAAGCCATCAACTGCTGATGCTTTAGATACTAAACTAACCTAGAATGTTGTTCCCTTTTATGCTCACTTATTAGTAGAATGTTTTTCAGCTGTGCATCACAATTGAGTGTCCTAACAACCAATTAGCCCAATAACATCCTTAACTTGGATTGGCGGCTGTAACAGGAGATTTAGACAGAGGTCTGAGAATTGCTGATAATAGGACTATATGCAAAATAAGCTTCTATACAAAAATAGGCTTTAATACAAACATTTTTATTCATTAAAAATCATCTGATACACTTACATTAATTGTGAAATGGACAATATTGTTTGTAAATTGCATGAAATTTGCATGAAATGAAATTCTAAAGTGATCCTAAACTTTTGAGCGGTAGTGTAGATGGCTGGGTAAGCAATACCTCAACCCTTTGGATTGAAAATACTGAGAACAAATGAACATAATTTAAACAATATGTGTTATTTGTAAGTAATAATAGTTGTTATTATTTATATATTTTATATATATAGTTACACTTCATTTTACAGTACCTCAGCTGGCAAGATGGGGGACCAAAAAAAGCAAAAAAAAAAAAAAATCTTTTTTTTTTTTTTACTTTATAGGATTTCAAGCTTTAGCTATTAGAACAGCAACAGAACAGCCCACTGTGTTTTTGGGGTTTGCAAGACGCAAGACAAAAACTGTGCACATGTTGTGGATATTCGTGAAGTGGATGTCTAAATCAGTGCATCCAAATTTTAAACTATCGCTGATACGCCGCTTCGGTCTCTTCCAATTGTCCCTCATTTGCTGTCTTTTGTTAAAACCATGATCAAAACTTTAGCATCAGGGTGCATCCTATTAGAGCATAGTGGGAGGGCACGGAGTGGGATTTGCACTATGCATGCAACCACAGCCAGCTGAGTGGGCTTTTGTTTCAGCTTTGGCTAATCATTTCCAGTTGTTGTGATTTCTGGGGCTTATTCTGGGATCGAACATGTAATCGAAACCTTACCTCAGAATCACAAGATTCAAATATGTTAGAGCCCTCTTTGCCGCAGAACTCTGTCAAATTAAAAACTAACAAAGAGGGAGAGGAACTGAAGCCTGGGGTGCAGTCATAGTCTATGTCCCTCCGGAGAAAGGCAGAACAGTAGCTGGGGAAAATCAATGACCAAAAAAAAAAAAGAAGATATTCATGTTTGCCTGAATCCGACCGACCCATTCCTCTCACACCAGGGGTCACTGCTTCATCAGTGTTGTGCTTATCGACATCCGCTGGACTATTACCAAAAAAAAAAAAAAAGCACCGATAAGATCTTTCTCTCCGTTGGGTGAATGGGTGAGCGGTGAGCACTGAGATTATTGGAAAAGGGCCCCCAGCAGGCACGAGCAGGACAAAAAGCCCACCTCTGCTTCCGCCGCCCAGACGCAGAGTCATCACCCCATCATCCTGGCCTTGAATAAAAATCATAGCTGTAGCATTCACGGGCTGTATGAATACTGCTATAACCCAACATGCTCTGCGCGTGATCCCTGCTCGCGGTTTGGAGGCTGTGTGCTGCAGAGGGGGCTGTGTTTTTGAGCGTGGGGGTGGGGGAGGCGAGGGCTTTTGGAAGGTGTCCAGGGGCGCTGCATCGGCGAGATAAAGCAGAGAGGGAGCTGCGGCGGCAGATAGGTAAATGAACGCGGCATTTTTTAGGGAAGGCCTTGAAAACGGAGGTGTGCTTTCAGAACACCTTGACAGCAAACGGCCTGTTGTTAATTGTGGACCCCGAGCAACCCACATGAGGGGCTCAGAGGGGCTTTAGTGCGACAGAGCGGAGCCAAGGCACAGAGCAGGCAAGCTGGCATGTAGCGTTTCTCTCTCTCTCTCTCACTCTCTCTCTCTGCATATCTCTCTACTCGCACTCTCATGCATCCTTCAAGTTTACACCGTATAAAAGATTTTGTCATTCAACCTAAAAATGTACTTCACGTGGTAACAAGCAGTTCAAGTGGTTTTATTCTAGTCAAATACGCTCCTCGCTTAATCCTTAGGCTGCATTTCTAGCACGGTATGGCTCTGCGGCCATGTTGATAAAATGCAAGCCAGTTTTTACAGACCCGTGTAGAAAAGTTCTGATTTCTGGTACACCACAATATTAAACATATACAGAAACGCTTTACTGGAAACTTTGAGAAAAGTCTTAGGACAGCTCTGCTTTTACTAGCTCCCTTAACATTCTCACCCTGATCACAAGAAGCATTCCCTCCCTCCACCAGAGCTCGTCCACAATCACCACAGCCGCATCATGGCAGAAGAAGGAGGACATATAACTTATCACTCTCTCATGAATACATGCACAAGTGCATTCCCAAAATGTTGTGTGTATGAAGAGAATTGCATGAAACCAAACCAAAAACTAACCTAACTACAGAACCCAGTTCTGAATGACTGTTGCAAGTTTTCTTTGTCTGAAGTTTATATGTAGCCTCAAACCATATAGCATTGAGCCCCCTAAAAAAATCCCACCATCTTTAGCTTGATGCTACAAATGATGGGAAACATCATATCCCCACCAACTGAAAACAGCATAATCATTCTTTGATAAACAGAGGCTAATTAGAATGTTAAGCACTGCTGCTTGATGGTTATTATGAGATACAGTGCAGTTTATGACTAAATTGATGATGGGATGTTACTGCAGGGATGCAGGACGGCACTTTAAGTAGGGGATGTCATACAGTACTATAACGAGGCAAGAGCAGACTATACATATTAAAGTGCTTATGAACATTATCTTTGCTCTCTTGTTCTAGACAAGGGGTCACTAATAGGTGGACTGCGGTGCAGGTCGGGACCCAGGCGTTGTTCAATGCGGACCCAAACCGATAAACTACTGAGAATGATTTCATTTTGACTGTGTTTACGGTGCAGTAAACTCACAGACCAATCACGTGCGCTGTAAGATCACCAAAGGCGCTCATCAGCCAATCAGATCTGTGCACATTGGGGAGTGTTGCTCGCACACAGGCGAGGTACGAAGCGAGAAGCAGCAGCCGGAGACTAAAGTGAGTCAGAGAGAATAACGTGCTCTAAGAACAGTTATGGATCGGTTATGGAATGGACTTGCTCGACTAGTTTTGGAGAATACCGCTATGTAAAACCAACATGTTAATTTGTGAAGCTTGTGAGTTAATTTGTGAGTTAAGAAGATGCACGTTTGATTTACTTTCTCTATAAAACACTTTAAGATGCACTCTTTTTAAAAGCATTCTGTTTTTTAAATGTAGCCCTTGTTTTTACCGAAGTTAGGAAAAAACATTTGTTTGGAGTTTTATAAATCATTTATTCAGTTCAGCATTAAAACAGTAAATTTACTGAAATATACTGAACTGGATTTGTAATAAGTTCGTCTTTCAGTTGCTGATTGTACACGATGCTGATACTTCACTATATAGGATATAGCACTGAATCATAAGTTAGAAATGATGACGGTCCGGGCCTTGGCCTGAGGAAATCTCCTCTAATTGGACCTTACTGAACTCTAATTAAATACCCCTGTTCTAGACAAACGTTACGCAAACGAGCGGTGACCATTCAGATTGCTGATGTGTGTCATACTGAATACAGGATTCGAAGGCAGAAAAATACAAGCTCCACTCTAAACCAAGCACGCATGGGTCTTTACTGTGCTTAAATTATTATAAGACTCAGAATGTTTTTATTACTATTATTATTAACCGTTGCAGCCCTAAAATCATAGGGTGCTGCAGCCCCCTAAGCACCCCCACTTTCTGCATCCTTGCATTACAGGTAACGGTGGTTTGCTTTATTTTCACAGCTTCTGGTAAACATCCTTCAACTACAGTTCTAGCTGCAAACAGGTCTGCTTGGTAATAATATACAACTGCGCAACATTATGCGGATTTTTATTGTATATGTATTATAACTGTGGCACAGAGGAGAGGCAGAGTGGCTTGTCTTACCCTCAAGCATGTCATGCATGCCCCTCCCTGGACCCCCCCAACTTAAGTTTAGAGTTTCAAGTTTAGAATTAACTAAAACAAGTGACAGAAACCAATGTGACCTTGCATTTAACATTTGTAACACCCACATATACACACTAGTGAACATACACACTAGGGGGAAGTGAGCACACAAGCCTGGAGCAGTGGGCAGCCCTTTCCACAGCGCCCAGGGATCAGTTCAGAGTTAGGTGCCTTGCTTAAGGACACTTCAGTCGTGTCCTGCTGGTCCCGGAGATCAAACCAGCAACCTTCCAGTCTTGAGGCCGGGTCCCTAACCTTCAGGCCACGACTGCCCACAAACATTTCTAGCGGAGGATGGCTGGTAGCACTTGGTATGTATCGGACTCTCCCCTGGCCAATGCCACACTACTGGCCGCTGTCCAGTGCAATACGCTCTTTATTTACTTAAATTCAGAAATCCTTAACTTCTTATTACTGTTTTTGCAGATGCTGCTGCTCCCGCACAACAGAAATCACTCTGATCTGCTGTAGAGTTCTGCTACACATGTAAAAAAAAAAAAAAGTATACTTTACACGCTAAGCAATAATGTATTTTCAGCAACACAGGTTTTGATCAGCTTGAGTCTGCTCTTCCGACGTTTTCCTGTTTTTCAGTGAGTGAAAAGTAATTGCAACTTCTAAAGGTTAACGAAGCAAAGCAAAAACAACACTTCGGATGAACAAAAGCAAATATTCTTGCCTCCAAATCCAACAAACAATTCAAATCAACCTCTGGTCTTTCAAATATTTTACAGTGAGTGCATAACCAATTCTGCTTAGAGGCATTTGAGATCTAATGATCAGACAAATTAGAGCAAATGAGCGGACAAACAACTTGTGAAGAGGAAGAACACTAAGTTTGTTCCGTGGTGTAATCAGAGACAGGGCCAGAACATCTGTTAATGTCCACCCTGATCCACTCTGTGCTCAAAGCCGAAGGATGATTATTAGCATCTGTTTGAGCTAATTAATACGCAGGGTCAGGACGAGAGACACACACGGGGCTAATGCAGAGCGAGCCAGTGCAAGAACAAACGCACAAATGGCCTTGCTGCATTTGATCTCGCCAACGTTTAGCACCTCAAGTATGAGCTGAATTTCACGTGTAAGCCGAACGCAAATGATTCTCCAATTAGACATTTAGACAGCGCTCGGCAAGCATTCACTGGGACCTGCACACTTAAGAGAAATTTCATTTAGAGCACTTTCAGAGAAAGCAAATACGCCAAATGTCAGCGTTTACGCAGTTACACATACAGACAAAATTTCTAAATTAGTAGGCTGCGTCTCTTAGCATTTTCAGATCACTTTAACTTCTAAAAATAATAAAAAAAAACATACAAACAAAACAGATTTAATTGGGAGCTGCCTTTCTAGCTGTGGCAAGTAAATTAAACTGTTCACTTCTGAACACAAGCCTAGCATTATCAGTTATAACCAGATAGCTGTTCCTAAAGTGGCATAAGGTTTGATACAGCTTCAAACATGGAATTCTTCATTGTTGTAAAACTTGATAAAGAAGCACTCTGCAGTAAATACAGTGTATGAAGAAACTGGATGAACCAATTTGAAACAATTGGCTAGCGTGTAGTTTAGATATGAAGCATGCTAGCAGACACGGTAGCTAACGTTATATAATGCGAGCCTCGCAGCTAATAAGAAGACCAAATAAAAATTCTCTGCTAAAGACTCGCACCCCGATGACTTGGGAACAGCTTGTGACGCACTTATAACTTTTAAGCTTTATAATATAACTTAATACAAAAAAGTGTCCCAGAAAGAGATGAAAAGTGCTAAAATCCTCAGTTCCTGTGCTGGGAGATGCTGAAAGCTCTGCTGCGGTTCTAAGGGGAATTCAATACTCAATTTGGTTTTTGATCTGATGCTATGCTTTTCCTGCTCAAGCAGTTTCTGGTTGGCTTTTACTTCTGATGGTGTCATTCTTTCTTTCACTGATGCAACAATACACTCTTAGAGAAAATAGTTTAAAAGTTTCTTTAAAGACATGCAGTCTAATAGTTACTGCAACTATTAACCAAAACCTTGTGGAGGCAATTACAGCATAACTGACCATTTGCAAAATCATGATTGACATGACTTACAGTCGATCACAATGGTCTCTCTTTACTACTTCCTCAGTAGCGACTGCCATTCCAGCTCTTTCAGCAAGTCGGATCAATTGACTCCATTTGCTCTTTCAGCTCCCAAATAGCTCCTCTTCCTGTAACACCGTTCCAGTTTTTATTCCAGATCTGGCTTCTTCTCTGATTTTATCTGTCATATATTTTTTATTAAAAGCTTAGCAAACCATATAAGTGTGGAAAAACTGCACTGTGTCAGGCAAGATGTTGAGAAGTCATTTCAGTGGATACATTTTGAGAGATCAGCAAATTGGCAAAACACAGGCAAATCAATCAACCAGTCCTCAAAGAACAAAAGGAGCCAAAAGTCAAATATCTGAAGAGCTAGCAAGTCAATACAGGAAAACTACGAATCACATCAAAACTGCAAAAAAACAAAGCCTTAGACAAACTAACCTAACAAGCAGCAGATGTAAGGGGTAATGAGGAGGTATGTATGTGAAAAGGTACAGCTATATGATGAGAGATTTTTAGCTGCAGCCCCACAATAACTACCCATTTGTTTCATTCATTTACAAAAAGGGAGAAAAAAGCAGCTCTTCAATGACAGTCATCTCTCGACTGTTACACAAAGAGCCAGCACAAAGTTCCGACTTGTTCGCAAATGACACATCAGTGTCAGTGAGGAGCGTATAATGCCTGACACATGTTATCCTGTTCTTCTGAAGACGCTGTTGTTTTTATGTCAGTCCTAAAGCTGAAACAAATGAAAAAAATACTAAGGTTAGCTAAACTTACTGATTCATGTAAACATGGCTTATTTTTATTAGCCTTAAATTTACCTAGATTAATTATTGTCGGTTCTCAAACATGTATGTCTGCACATCTTAAAGGAAGAATATTTCACATGTACTCGTGTGCTTCTGCATTTCCTTCATACGACTGAACTCTGAACTTTACAGATGCCAACAGTTAACCTGAGCTCAAAGCTTATTCTGAACTTTTGGAACAATAACTTTTTACAAATTTGCAAATGCTCAAAAAGCCTACACGCCTACAAATCATACACATGTTCTGAGCTGTGTGGACAGTCCAGATCTGGGTCATGTTTATATGTTGTCCAGATACATATCAGATTCATGGCCATGCAACCATAATAAGAACACTTAGATCATGAATTAATTTTCTTTTATTAAGTTGGCTTGAAAGAGCCAACTTACTGTTCTTCATAATCTTCTTATTATTATTCTATTCGCAAAATATAATCACTAACTCGTCCCACAGTTTTCAAGCTAGGACCACGAAATTCGGCGGGATCGTAGGTCCTATAGCGCAGATTTATGCTTGTGCTTTTCTAAGCGATCCGAACTACGGTTTTCCGGAAAACGGCGTTCAAACAGGGAATTTTTGCCCCATAGGAATGAATGGCGGAATGTTGAGAGAATTCAAACTTAACTGCCAGCAGTGATGTCACAATGCACACCTCTCACACAGACACCCATTAAACAGTACACACAAACTCACACACACGCACGCTCACACACACACACCCTACACAACACACACACTACACAACATACACACACTACACAACACACACACACCCTACACAACCTACACACACTACACACCACACATACCCTACACAACACACACAACCTACACAACCTACACACACTACACACCACACATAACCTACACAACACACACACCCTACACAACACACACACACTACACAACATACACAAACTACACAACACACACCCTACACAACATACACATTACACAACACACACACTACACAACATACACACTACACAACATACACATTACACACACACTACACAATTACACAACATACACACCCTACACAACATACACACCCTACACAACATACACACTACACAACATACACAATACTCAACATACACACACTACACAACAAACACACTACACAACACACAAACTACACAACATACACACCCTACACAACATACACACTACACAATACACACACTACACAACATACACAATACACAACATACACACCCTACACAACATACACACTACACAAAACACAAACTACACAACATACACACTACACAATACACACACTACACAACATACACAATACACAACACACAAACTACACAACATACACACTACACAACACACACACTACACAACATACACACACTACACAACACACACACACCTTACACAACCTACACACACTACACACCACACATACCCTACACAACACACACACCCTACACAACACACACAACCTACACAACCTACACACACTACACACCACACATAACCTACACAACACACACACCCTACACAACACACACACACTACACAGCATACACAAACTACACAACATACACGCTACACAACATACAAACTACACAACATACACACTACACAACACACACCCTACACAACATACACATTACACACACACTACACAATTACACAACATACACACCCTACACAACATACACACTACACAACATACACACCCTACACAACATACACACCCTACACAACATACACACCCTACACAACATACACACACTACACAACAAACACACTACACAACACACAAACTACACAACATACACACCCTACACAACATACACACTACACAACATACACAATACACAACATACACACCCTACACAACATACACACCCTACACAACATACACACTGCACAAAACACAAACTACACAACATACACACTACACAATACACACACTACACAACATACACACTACACAACACACAAACTACACAACATACACACTACACAACACACACACTACACAACATACACACCCTAAACAACACACACACAGTACACAACATATACACTACATAATAGACACAAACTGACACGCACGCACGCTCACACACGCACACAGCTATGAGAGTAGGAGCAGTGCTTTTAAGGTGGAATTACAGAAATTCACACTCACACTAAAACACAACTATAACAGCAGTCACAATGCTTTTAAGGTGGAACTACAGAAATCCACAGTAATGACATACTCACACTAAAACACAACTATAACAGCACTCACAATGCTTTTAAGGTGGAACTACAGAAATTCACAGTACTCACACCTTCAAACTAAAACACAACTATAACAGCACCTACAATGCTTTTAAGGTGGAACTACAATATGAATTTAAGGTGGAGTTATAGGATTTTAAGGTGGAATTGTAGAAATTTAAGGGGGAGTTATAGGAATTTAAGATGGAATTATGGGAATTTAAGGTGGACTTGTGGGAATTTAAGGTGGACTTGTGGGAATTTAAGGTGGACTTGTTGAAATGTAAGGTGGACTTGTAGAAATTTAAAGTGGAGTACTAAATATTTAAGGTGGATTGCTAGATATGTAAGGTGGACTTGTAGGAATTTAAGGTGGATTTATAGGAATTTAAGGTGGAGTTACAGGGTACAAAACACACCTTCGCCAAACACAGACATCACACACACACAACTATCAGCGTGCGATTTCAAGCCAACTTCGAAGTTCGTTCATGAACTTCCCCTCTCTAGTTTGCACTGCACATGCACCATCATTGAGCATTAAAGTGGCAGCAGCTCCTAACCTGAAGTTATTGCTAGTAAATGATGCCAAGGCAAAGCATCTGACCCTCTTTCTCCTACGTCCTGCTGTGATAATGAACAACCAAGATCTGTTTAGAGTAGGGTTGTGTATTGGCAAGAACCTGGTAATACAACACGTATCATGATACAGGGGTCACAATTCTATATATCGCAATATACTGCAATACTGCAAGCAAAGTAATATATTGCAATTTTTCAAATCCTACTATTAAAACACACCACTATATGAACAGGTTTATCAGTGCTTACAAAAGCACAGCGCCCTTGTGCTGCTTGTTAATGTTGGAGTGGAGCTGAAAATGGATTACAATACTGCCATCTAATGGTCAGAGGTTCAAACACAACACACAATGATTCACTGTCTGCCAGGTATCTGTGTACTGATACTGTGATTTTGAGAATCGATACAGTATCACGAAACATACCATCCCAATATTCAATATTTTGATATTTTCTTACACCCCTAGTTTAGAATAAATTATCTTCGTGATGGAAGCTTGTTCTGCTGGTCAGTTTGTATGTTGTTTGATAAGGACGTATGCATGCGGGTCGTTTCAAGACATACGCTCGTTCACATTAATGACAGATTAGAGTCACTTACCTACACAAATGTGTGCCTTCGTGGTCTTGAGACGTGCGATGTGAACGTAGCTGGAGGACGGCACACATCATAAGAACCATTTAAGCTTTCCAACTGACTAAAGGAACCCTGAAGTCCATCTGAATGAACTTTAAGAATCAAGCCAAAGCAAATGTTCATTCATCACGGTAGCGGCTTGATATCTAACTCTGCCAATAGATGCTCCGTGGGGAAATATGACTGGTTATTTTGAGGCTGTAATTCACCTGTTCGTCCCGTGGGTCGTCCTCATGTCAGACGAGAGCGCATCCTGAAAAGGTTTCACGCTCGTTCGCCTCTTGGGTTTTGTGTTTTTAAATGGAATTTCTCCCTCAGCCAACTTCAGGACTGCTTGTGCGCTCCGAGTAAATTACGGTGACATTCTGAAGCCTCGACTCTAATGCCATTCCACACTCCCTCTCCAGCGTAATTTGATAAAGAAAATAATTAGTGTGAAAGATTGTGTGCCGAGTCAGTTTTAAGCACTCAGATATAATGAAAAATCTGGCACTGTTAAAACACCTTTCTCCTTTCCTGGTGGAACTGAACCAACCTGAGGCCCAAGGTGTTTTATCATCGCTGTCGGAGCAAAACCTCATTTCTCAGAAACAAGGGGAAGAAAATGGCTTTTAAAGGTGCCGTAGAATGCATGCTTTCAGCATTTTAAACGCTTGTCTACATAGAAGGTATGCAGCTTTGGTCAGGGTAAAGGAAAAAAACCCAGATGCAGTTTTACATGTCTATTTACAGCCCTGGGATTTGACCCCAGAACGAAAGGATCTGTTTTCCCTTTTTTGGTGAAGTCAATAATAATTTGATGAGCTCTACTCTAATTGGCTGGTTTACAGCGAGACACTGTGATGGTCTTCACGTAATTAGTCACCTATGAAAGTTATTTAAGCCATGCTAGTATTTAATGTTGCCCACACTAGCTACTTGCTTTCAATCTTATCAACACAAAGTTGTTACTTACTATGAAACTTTCAATTTAAGATTGAAATTGAATTGGCTGCTAGTTACTGGTTGAGTTTGAGGTTGTCATCAATATTTAAAGGCAAATATACAGTGCAAACCAACAAGCTTTTAAGTCGTCCAGAATCAGATGTAGGAGCTCAAGTTTCTTCTTTTTCACTAGCTTGTTTTGCCAGTTTTTGTTCTACCTTAAATGGCGCTGCAGTTACATTCTGAACAAGCTGCAACATTTAAGGTGGAATGGAACATTGGATTAAGAAGCTGGCAAACAGAAAGCCAACGTCAGCATTGTCTAAAGATGAACATTCCTAGTTTCCTAGGAAGGATACGAAAAGTGGCAGCTTCCCCCTCATAGCCTAGAATGATACATTTCTTCTCATAGTCATTTCATAGCTGTAGCTAAATATTTGGTTTTTTTCGGGTGGGGGCGGGGACTAATGAGTCAATAGTGCTATGTTACAGTCTTGGAATTGGCCTGTTTTACTGACGTTGTTTGCAAATGCAGGGTTTGTAAACGCTAACCAATTGAGGCCGCCCACACAAAACGCAAAAACGCACGAGACCAAAACAAGGGGCAAAAAAACGAGCCCCCATTTATGTTACATCTGGCTAGGCCAGACCGATCATAAGGTGGACAACCCCTTCCCTCCTGCACCGCTCCAGACTGGCACCTTTAAATGTTCTTGAAAGGGCTAATATCTTAGAAAACTGACTTTTGGCATTGTTTTGGCTCGTTATGTATTCAGCCTACAGTAAGCTAAGCCCTGCCCATTAATACTGAAGTTATAAAGCCAAGACTGCTAAGGGAAAAATTAAGGTTGGAAAATGATAATGTAAAAATGATGTTTGACTGTTTTCAGCACATATAAATCACACCGATGTTAAAAGAGGACCTCGAGCAAAATGTCCCTACAATAAAATTGTGAGTCCCTTCTACTGAACAATTCAACTTACTAGAGTCTCAAATGATGTAAAATAAATAAATAAATAAAAGTAGGACAAACCTATAGCTATTTGTTTTAGAGTGCTATATATATATATATATATATATGTATAACTATATAACTATATATATATATATATATATATATATATATATATATATATATATATATATATATATATATATATAACCTCCTGCAGCTGCATTGTTTAACTGTATTTTAATTACAGCAAGCTGATACGCCTCCCCTCGTCTGCTGCTAACTGCTTTGGGGACGCATTACTGAAATGCATGAAGGTTGAGAAGAAAAAGGTGTGAAGAGGTGTGTGTGTGTGTGGTAGCCCAAAAACACAAAAAAATATTGCACTGATCTTTTTATTAAACGTTAAAATTTCCTGCTCTGAGTGTGTAACAGTGGGTGTGACATAATTAGTTACTGGGGCACAAGTAAAAAAAATAATAAGAATATTAATATCGAACACCACAAGGTTCTATCTGATAGATTTTCACTCATTAAACAGGAAAAAAAATCAAACTGAGAACAGATGGTGAAAGAGAAAGTGACTGCTCACAGTCTCAGTATGGATAATCCCATTGCTTGGCACCATGTTAGCAACAATTTCACTTTTTTCAAGACACTAAAACAGACGGGAATAAAAACCTTCATTAGGCTTCGGTACACATCGTGGGAAAGACAATGCCAATTTAGGCACAAAGACAGCAAAGCAAAGCATCGATGTAGCAAAAGCATGTCCAGTCATGTCATGGCAAGAAACAGAGGGATTTCTCTCTCTTTTCAGCTTTTTCTTTTTTTCAGCTGGCATCATCAACAGACCAGGTGTTTTCAGCCTGTACAAATTTGTTCAGACGCAGCATCGTGGCCAATGGGCAGGGTATCTGCAGGTGCCCCCTGAAATAAAACAGCAGCACATCGGAGGTGGTGGGGAAACTGTTGGCGAGAGACAGGGCAAACATGGAGGAAGCAAAATCAGCCACTGAATCACAGTGTCAGTGTGTGATCTTTACTAACACACGACCAAGCTTTGGAACAATGAGGCTAGATTTGAGGTTTGAGGTTGCAGTTGTAAGGTGATGATTCGACCAAAATAAGACAAATTTGCATAATACTCCACCCCTTACCCCAAATGTAGTCCATGTTTGGGGTCTCTTTGGTTCCTTGGATCCACTGGATGCAATGGAAGAAATGGAAGCTTAGCAATATTTAAGATAAGTGTGTATATGATATAAAAACACATAAAATTAGGTTAAGTAGAAAATTGTGTAAACATAACTTCTTTTACTCTTTAGGCATATTACTTTATTAATCTGAAAAGAATGGCTTGACAAAAAATATCAATGTTCACAAATATCCACTTAACCCAGGTGTAGTTTATCAGCTAGGACATGCTAAATATCCAGAGTTTAGACCTACAGGGATAAGACTGCTAACAAACACTAGCAGTCAGTAGTCACAGAGAGCTTTTTCACAAATACATCCCTAATCGAACAATCAAAAACATCCACAGGCATGGTTTTAGTGCTGCTTTCAAGCTAAATTCATAGGAACATATTTGTGAGAATTAAAAAAAAAACCACTGCCTATGATAAAAGATCTGAACAGTGGACACTTGAATCACCTACATATCTTGTATCTTGTTAAAACATGTAAATAAATAAACAGATAAAAATTGAATGAATTAAGATTAGAATTATTTTTAGATTAAAATAAAAACAGCACAACATCACATCATCATCCACTTTAAAATAATAACTTCTTGTCTTTGTCAGCATGGGCTTATTAGGCCACTGCATTTCACTTTAAACACAACAGATAAATCTTAAACAAATAAATAAACAAATGAAGGTTTGACCTCATCAGTTTGTATGTTTCTCTGAGTTTGACGCTTTCTAAGCTCTCTATCTTTCTCACGAAATTTGACGCAATCAAGCTGCCAGTTATTCCTGCCTTGTAAATGGACGTACTGCCAGCCTAAACTAAAGAAGCAAGTGGAACATTGTGTAAATTAGATGTCGAAGGGTAAACATTCTGTTGGGTTATTCAGTGACTACAATAAATGATTTGGTATTTAATCAAAGTAAGGTGCAGTAGTTTACTATAGTTTAAAGCTGTTTCTATGATGTAAAGTAAATGCAATTGGTTTGTCAATTTATGGATGTTCAGGTTAATTAGGTTTATAGTTTGTGTGTGCAAGCAGTTGACCTTTGGCCTAAACTTAATTAACTTAGCTTGGGGTTCCCTGTATACTGTATACTTCATCATGCTGTATAAAACAAAACAGACATAGAATCCATCTACTGCTTTTTTGATAATTACAGCAGTTACAGGACACTGACAACGCTGCAATGCATTAACATTAAGAGTAACCGGCATCACCTCCGCACCTTTCCAAACTAATGAAGCTCATTGACTTTATTCACAGCTTCCACAGAGAAAGGGCCAATTGGCGGTAATGATAATTAGTATGTGTAAAATTCACCTAACAATTATCTTCACCAGCATAGCTGCAGTATAGTGCTGGGACTTACCACTGACTACACAGAGCAGAGCAACTTCCATTATAAACCTGGCTACAGCAGAAACAGCCATCGAGGGAGCAATATGACTAGCGTTTTCCTCCGTGTGTGAATCTATTGTGAGCGCTCTGTATTGATACCGAAGCCTGCTGGGGAATGAGGGATTGATATCTTTGCAGGCTGAAGGACAAAAGTAACTGCTGTTTAATTTGACTTGATGGAGCTGGACAGGTGAAACAGGATTTGCCGCTTTTGATGGGCTTTTTTGTCATGAGCCTGATTTCACAGTTAACAGAGGTAGTGGATGTGGGAAAAAGAGAACACAAAAAACAAAGCGACTGGATCTAGAATGGCTTTGTTCAGCCTTTCTGAGCTGTGAACAGCCTATGGTAGGCGGGTGTTCGACGTGGTGTGAGGTCCGCTGCCTCCACACATAGAGCCGTGCGCATTGTGCGATTTCTTTTAAATATCACACCAAGTATTGAACACAGGAAGAGGGCTCGCTGAATGGATTTGGGGCGACGGAACACTTTTGTAGTGAAGTTCGTCTCCGAGATTAGAAGTTCTTTCTCCTGAGAAAGCTGCTTATAGCTTTAGTCTGTAATGACTGAATGAAATCCTACAATAGTTCTCACCCCACAATCTGACCAGCAGTATTGAATATCATCACTGACAGATCAAAAACTTACATTTCTTATAACTATTTATTTACTTACTTACTCACACCTTCTGATAACACCTGCTCCCCTTTATATTGTGTCTAAAAGTTCAAAAGTCTACTAAAACATATCTTGTTAATTCAACATTAGAATGAGAGAAAAATCCTTCAGGTGGTATGATGTTAAGTAGTGTGTTGCAGAGAGACCGTTCGACTCAGATTTGTTTACAGTAGTGGTGATAGGAACCAGGGGTCTCATTGTCAACAAAGCAAACATAGGCCTTTCATTTACTATCCAAGACCTCTAATGAATCTTCAGAGTCTTTTGAGGTTTGGCCTGCAAATGGTCTAGGCACTTAGGTCCATTGTTTCAAAGCCATTTATCTTGGCAATAAGTGTGCTTCTGCCAGCAGAAACACATAGAAACAGACACAGCACTGTATATTCTTGTAGAAGTAGCTGGTATGTTGTAAGCTAATTTGAAGAAAAGGTTCCAGATTTCTCACTTATTTCCCCCAGCCATCATATGGATCTGTGAAAAATCCCACCACCAGCACACAATTTAACGTAATGATGCACTGATTGGATAAACGACTGTATTTTAATTGGACTGGTCCTTCTTGGAAATGGTTAAACCTACATAAATAATAACCAACAATAACAACAATACTGGTATTTGTGATTCTGATAGCAGTGTTTTTCTGAGCAAATGCTTACTGCACTGATAAATAGCTTTGTAATGCTAAAACTTTTGCACAGTACTGTATGATAACAGTAAAGTAGCAGCATCCTGCATGTAAATTTCCATTCAAAATTATAGATAGTTCTATGGTTCTAGATAACATTAATATAATGAACATAATCGTGATACAGCAACCGAGGCCCGTTTCACATGCACTACCTCTGTGTGACATAAGTGACGCAATATACATACATGCTTTTGTGCTGAAGTGCAATCCAGCATAGCAGTTCTACAGAGATTTGCCCAAATACACATACAAGGTTCCGATTTCTTTTTATCTGATTCATTTTCATTGATGTCTGAGGGATTTTTACCTGAACACATGTTTAACAAAAATTGTATAACTCTATCTAAATACAATAAACCTAAATATATTCCAAAGCTGTTTGCACCTTTTTGGAAGCCGATATCCCCCCAAAAAAACACATTTTGCCTTAGGGGGCCCTCGAGCCCCGTGGTACCCTATGGGTTTATGCATTAATGAATATATATACTGTATTTCTAGCCTCATCCACAATGACAGACAAACACATGCGATGTTGCATTTGCAACATAGTGTTTGGATGAAAATGGCAGCAATAAAACAAGTATATTGCAGCAATGATTGCTGCCATCTGAATTCTTTTTACTGCCCTATTGCATGCTCCAAGCTATGTTACGGAAATATATGCTTTTCAATTTGGCTAATAAAATAATTATTTGTGATTATGATAACTAATCCCTGACAGCAGGCGAGAACTCTTCTGAGTTAAAGTCTGTTCTCATAAACTTTTATTTGAAAACCTACTGAAGCCGGACTGTGGCTAAGCCTCAAATGTAAATCTGTGTGAGTGTGAGTGTAAAAGAGAGAGAGAGAGAGAGAGAAAGAGAGAGAGAGAGATAGAGAGAGAGAGAATTTCTCCACTCCAACCCATTCCTGCCACCTGTGCTCTAGGATTCATAAATCAGTGCAGTGACATGAAACCACAGTTTTATTCTTCCTCTTATGACTTTCATCATTACCATTCAAAGCCCAGACACAGTGTTGCTTCCCCTACATCGTTTATCACTATGATGCGCTTTCTCTCTCCCTCCTTCCGTCTCTCTCTCTTCCTCATTTCACTTGTCTAACGTAATACAGAAATTTTCTTGTCTTCACATTATACAGTATAGCTTAGGCTTTTTATTCCACTCCTTTTTTTTTAGCCTTCCTTTGTTCCGTCTTTGGCACTTGCAGTGGCTACAGTATAAATCACTGTAAATCAATAGAGGACACGACAGGATCTCTTTTTAGGCTTCTCTTCTTTTTCTAACACAGTAGGCCGGGTCACTTTCGAATCTAGTCTGGTAGGATCGGTAGCAGGGATGTAAAGGAGCACTGATGAGGCATTACACACTGGACTGAAGCTGGTGATTTAACTGCATCGGCGCTGAAATGTGGAATTGATTATAATTAAACTATGTTCTCGGGCGATTTTCAAACATAACAATCAAAAATAAGCTCCGTGTACTTTTACCAACTGCTGCCACATTTGTATGCTCAGTGAACCAGATGTAGACATGAATGCAGGAGGAGCACAAAAAGTGCCAGAATGTGCGCTCACAAAAGAAAATCTTTCTCATCAAAACATTCTACATGGCTTTTTGTTATTCTGGCAAAGAGTTTGTAAAACAACAATGTGTGCACTAAACACAGATCAATAAAAACCACCTCCTTGTTTCTACAATATCTGCCTACTTTATCATCTGAACTTATCATGTAGGTGCTCTTTGAAGGTCTGCAACTACAGACTGCAGTCCAGCTGTTCTCTGAATACTGTATTAGCCCCCTTTTTCCATGTTTTGCAATAGTCAGTACCCCCACAGGATCACCACAGAGCAGGCATGATTTTGGTGATGACTCATTATCAGCACTGCAGTGACACAGTGTGGTGTGTTACTGTGTGTTGCCCTGGTATGAGTGGATCAGACACAGCAGTGCTGCTTTAGGTTTTTAAACACTGTGTCCGCTCACTTTCCATTCTATTGGATGCTCCCACCTTACTGGTCCACCTTGTAGATATAAGTCAGAGACAATAGCTCATCTGTTGCAGCAAAGTTTGGGTCTGTTGTCCTTTAGTTCTATATCAGTGGTCACATATCGCTGCCCACAGGACACTGTTGGCTGGAAAGTTTTGTTGGGTGGGCTATTCTCAGTCCAGCAGAGGTGTTCAGCAGCACTGCAGTGTCTGTTCCACTCATACCAACTTCCACACCCGACACTAACACCCCACCATCACATCAGTGTCACTGCAGTGCTGAGAATGATCCACCACCCAAATTATACCTGCCCTGTGGTGGTCCTGACCATTAAAGAACAGGGTGAAGGTGGAACAGCAAAGTATAAAAACTGATGCGCTACAGTGTGTAATTGTAGAAGTAAGAAATTGCATGTATATGATAAGAGAAACTGATAAAAAGGTCAATGAGTGTAGATACTATGAGGTTGTTTTAATGTTAAGGCGTGTATGTGCTCATTTTTAATTACCTGAGGGTTATTTGTATATCTCTGTGCCTCAATTGGACTTTAAAACGTACATTTGACATTAGGCCACAACCTAATGTCAAAACAACGTCTCAAACATCAGGCAGCATATATAATCACATTATGTGGGGTAGCTTTTAGAGGCATTGATGCTTTAAAGTTTTACTTTGTAAAATAAAAATCTGTGGAATTCCCATTAAAGGAAGTTTCACAACAATATGTCTTCTGATAGCTTAGCGCCTGGTTTTAAAAGTCAGAGAATAATGCAGCGATCTACTCAAACTTTAGTAAATGGAGTGGACTATGTAATCAGCTGCATGTGTAATATCTCCACCCACGCTCTGTGTGGCCCTTAAATGCATAGGTATGAGGAATAGAAGTGCATTTACTGGACAGCAAACCGCACATTTAGGCTCGTGTGTCATTTAAGAACATACCACGCAGACAGAATGGGTCCAATTTGCACCTGAAACCGGGACAAAAGGTTTAGTACATTAAGCTTAGTTATTCAGAATTGTACCAAAGTGATCAAATCCTCTGACATGACTACAATCGCACTGGAGCCTCATCCCATTTGGGCCATTTATACGTACATAGACAATTTTACATTCATGACTCATAACAATAGCAATAATATACTTCGACCCCTAAATTATATAAACATAAGCAGCCCTGACGGTTTTACAAACTTAAAAGATCGAAGTTACACCAATGACTACATCAAATCTACCTGACCTATCAACGCTCCACCTCAAATATACCAAATGCTGGCAAAACAGCTACCTAATGAATTTAGTTTGTAGGTTACATTTGTAAAATATTGTACAGTTGCAATCAAAATTATTCAACACAGACGGCAAAAAATACAAATGTTCCTTTCAAACAAAAACACTTTTAATGACAACTGCAGTCTCAGAATTATTCAACCCCATGAACAGAAGCCCTCATAAGAGCACACATTTGTAAATAAGGTGCTGTCTCAATCACCACTGATGCAACTAATCAAGAGCTTCATCAGTTGCCTCTTGAGCACATCAGTTGTGCTTAAGTTAGAAACATACCAAATACGTGGACCAGCTAGTTTGTTCACTGTGATGCTGGACTGGAAGAAATATGCAGAAAATATGTCTTAGTCCAGATAGTTTTCCAAAAGGGTAGAAAAATAGACCACTGCCTCACAGAAACAAGAAACAGGGTACAAAAAGATAGCAAAGGCAATTCATGTTTCTGGAGACAGAATGGGACACAATTGGAAAGATAGTGTGCAAGTTCAAAGTTAAGGTAAAGCTGGCTACACTACCTGGATTTGACAAAAAGAAGAAGCTATCACTGGCTGCTCTGAGATTCCTGAGGAGGCAGGTGGTCTTCAAAGTGATTGCAAAAGACCTGCAGCAAGACTTGGTGGCAGCAGGCACTGAGTTTTTTTTAGTTTTTCCAGGCATGCGCATACTAAACACTGAAGGTCTCCATGCCAAAACTTAAGACATACACCTCTACTCACCCAAAAGCACAAGACAAGTCAGCTCCAATTCGCTCAAACGCACATAAATAAGTCAACACGGTTTGAAGATTCTGTTCTGTGCAGCGATGAAACAAAACTGGAACTTTTCAGGCCTATGGATCAGCGGTCTGTCTGGAGGACAAAGAATGAGGCATACACTGAACAGAACACCCTGCCTACAGTGAAGCATGGTGGTAGCTGCTTTGCCTTCTCTGGCACTGGTGACCTGCAGCGTGTGGAAAGCAAAATGGATTCAATCAAGTATGCCTGGGCACCATCGGACCTTCCAACAGGACAACGATCCCAAACATACCTTAAAGTCCCCCAAGGCTTGGTTTCAGAAGAAGTCCTGAAAGATTGTGAAGTGGCAGTCACAGTCGCCTGACTTGAACCCTACAGAGAATCTTTGCAGGGATTTGAAGAAGGCGGTCGCTGCAAGCAAACCTAAAAATATTAGTGAACTGGAGGCCATTGCCCATGAGGAATGGGTTAAGACTCCTCAGGAGCACAGCCAGAAGCTGGTGTCTGGCTATGCATCACGTTTGCAGCAGGTCATAACATTGTTTGTGTTGAATTTGAAGAAACTACTTGTTATAGCAGGGTCCAGATAGCTCAGTCGGTAGAGCATCAGACTTAAGTAAGTAAGTAAGTAAGTATGTATGAATGTGCAGGTACGTGGGTGGAGCATGGATGGGTGAACTGTGGTGAAATCTGAGATTTCATGATGTCCTGAACCGCTTCCTAAATAAAGTGTTTTTGAACGGAACTATTGTGAGGTAAGCGATTTACAACCCTTTCCTCTCGCTCTGAAGAGGAGCTGCTTCCACTCGTGTAGGCCCGGGTGAGGAGGTCCTATAACCAGAGGCTGAACAAGCATGACTCATTTCCATCGCCGCGCTGCACCACTTTTATGCTCTCTACCAAATCTGACAGCAAGTTTCTCAGCACCCATGCCATACCCTCGGGACACAAAAGCACAACAATCAGGCCTTTGAGGCGACGCCAGCTAACATGCCACCTCACTCGCTAATTACTTAATTAAACTAATGAGTTGGTGAGGAAGCGAAAAAGCGCTTTGAAAAAAGAGCGTCATCGCGGCAGTGGGAGTGTGGGCCTTTCTCACTCTCTCCCAGCAGGCCACTTTCACCATTTGAATGATAAAAGAAGGAAGAGGAGGGAAGAAAAAAAAAAACAAAACAAAACAAAAAAAAAACTCATCATAAAGGTGCATAGCGCTGTGAAGTATAGCGCGCGTGAGAAGACAAAAGGAGAGGCGCAAAATAATTTGTTCGCTATTGTCCAAGTCCTTCATTAATGCGCGTCTCTCTGAGAGAGGCATTTCGCCATGGGCTCCATTTGGGCCGACAGCGACTAATCTCCATTTTGTCACTCACGTGAAGAAGATCTGCGCATTATTTCTCTACATCAGAGGCATAAAGAGAATACATGCTTAATAAACAAGAGAATTCATGATGCCATGTTTACATATTCATGTATCTCATTTGAAGCATGAACAACGGAGGAGCCGGCTCAGTGCGCCAACAGGGTACCAAGGATGAGGAGGTTGCTACAGTAGACGGAATTTAGTGAGCTGCCACTAAATAAATCGAATCAGTCTACAGTAATTAGTCTGTACTTAAAATAGCCGCTCTGAAGAGCTCTTGCAGCTCACAGAGGCCTTTGAGAAACGTGCGGTAACAAAAGCCTGCAAGCCCTCTTTTAGTGGCTTTACAAAGGGGCTGCACATTTCCCTGTAAACAACACCTTTCCCTGACAAAGTGCAGATTCTCTGCCACAGGACAGTCAGCCTGAATGTGCTACGATAACCACAAAAACACTGCGATAACAAGGAAACTGTAATTGTACGTTATGCTCTGTGCACCGCACTGAGGCAACCCGATATAAAAAAAAAAAGAAGAGTCTTGGAATCACCCGGTGAAATGGGTGGAGAACTTCATCAGATAGATGTTTTCTTCATTACATGGTCTGCTTGTTGACGAAGACCATAATTAAGACAACAGCCTCCTCCCTTTCTGAACTATTAATGCCCCGCGCATACAGTCACACGGAAAGGTGTAAACACCCTCTGTCAAATGACGTGTTCTGCTGAATATCTGAGTGAAAATAAGTTAACACATCCTCTACAGGGAACAGAAGTCTGACGTTTTCCTCACTACACATTTGTGGTAAATTCAGCAGACAAGCAGTAATTGTGCAATAAAATGTGAGCCTTAAAAAGTGTAGAGGATGTGTAATTTAACAGAAAAACAAACAAACAAACAAACAAAAACAGGCTAATTAAACAGTTTATCTAGTTCATGCAAATACTAAAAACACGCACACAGTGGTGTGAATCATATTAACATATCAACAGCCCTGCAATTTCCTCACACATAGTGTATTGTTCATAAGCTCTGTCTGCTGTTATTTGGTGCCTCGTTTTTTTTTACTCATCCACAATCAGTACAGGTTCTTACTATTCAATTCAATTTAACTTTATTGTCATTATACCAATACAAGGCTGTACAGTATGATGAAACACTGTCAGGCTTCTTCTCAGGGGCAGTACTTCAGGAAGTTAAAATAAAAAAAATTTTTTTTAAAGAGATAAATAAGCAATTGTGCAAATGCAAAAGACAGAAACACAAGACACTATGTGCAAAACCAGGCAGTACAGATAATGTTAGACTTGCACAAAAAAATAAACCCACACAAAATACATACGAAACAAAAAAAAGCTGCCTGTTAGCGCGAGAGATAGCCCAGCTGCTGCCGTTTCCAGCACCTCCGGAAGCAGATAATGCTCTGAATGGCTGAATGCAATCAACTCTCATAGCAATGTTCCAACCTCTACTGTACAGCCTTCCCAGAAAAACAGAGACCTGGACTATTCAATCATAGACATTGTTCACCTATACCTGTACACTATAATGAGTTTTTGTTCATACCAATGTGTCATCATAATTAACAGTAGTCTTTGGTTTCCATGGATTCAACTCTCATTTTCACTCTGATACACCTCCAACAGTAGTCACTGGTTTTTACAGATCTATTTCAGTAGCAGTGATGGTAACAGTAAGACTAGTCAGTAAAAGAGACCTATAGATTCATAGATCTATTTCTCTTTTTTTTTTACTCTGAGAGGCCTCGAAATATAAATTGGCTTCATCTTGAGTCACATCACTTCAGTCTCCCAGCATCAAGCCAGTGCAGTGACCCCATCTATCAGTGGGGTGGACATCTATTTTTATCATACCGAGTCAACATGTAAGCAAATTACCAGTGAAAGAAACGGAGAGCAAAGAATATTTAAATTACAATATTTAGCAATGTTACAAAACATTACATGAAATATTTTACTTTGCTAGACTAATTAGCATTATTACTGACCTAAGACAACTGACCTAAGTAGCTACATTAGCCTGTGTGTCCAGCCTGAGCCCCAACCAGACATGGCAGTGGGACAAATGTGAGATTAGTGGTGTTTAATTTGTTGTTAATACAACCATCACCACAGCGACTACTTAGCATGGTGTTATTAACTCGTTAGTTTAAAGTACAGATTTAGAAATACATTTCAACTTCCTCTGCTTCCTCTGTTTTCAACTAAACAGGAGCGTGCTGATGAGACCCTACTCTGGATGACATATTGCCAATCTGATCTATAACATTATATACTATCATACCATGTGTCGTCCTGATAACAGTGTTTTACTCTCATTTTCACTGTGATACATCTCTAACATTAGTCATTGGTTGTAGCTCTAACAGTAACACTCTAACAGTTTTTTTCCATTGATCTCTCATTTGTTTACCTTTGTTCACTGGCAGGTTCATTTCTTTTCACTATTGCTAATAAATGGCCTTATTCTCTAAACTTATTCTTACTCACAAATCTCAGGCTGAGCCTAAACTGAATGTACTACATACTATATGCTACAAAACAGGATTAGTGTCCAGTAAACACGTGGGGTGGGGTGTACTGTATACGTAGATTCCTAACCACATTTCCAACTTCCAGATGTAATTGTGCATGTTCTTGAATGTGTAATCTGCTATTTGACTCACACTGCTTTAATATCTCACAGAGTTTTTTATGCTCTCCCCATACGCTCCCCCATCTCCACACACTGACCAGCCAGTGCATGTGATTAATAACGGAAGTGATTATCTCACCCCCTGGGGGTCTCAGCCAACTCGCATACCCTCGCACACACATACACCCTACGGGCTCCTTAACGAGCACCGCACTCTACACCTCATCATGCCACCATTAAAAGGCCCTTGGCCGCAGAGCATGCAAAGCAATGTAAAAATATCCACAGCCGCTTTTTGCTGAGTGCAGATTCACTTGCTTCCCCCCATGCTGTGGAAAAAAAGATATCTTGGCAAGAAAAAACTTAAGTGTAGGCAGTGTATATTATATTTCTCATTAAGGGATGTTGTAAAAGTATCATAAAGCTATTTAACCAATCAATGCACATTTTATATAAGCAAAGTATGATTTACCGCAAAGCGCATTAGGATCACTTTGTACAAGTTAGGAAGTCTAGAAGTAAGTTGGAAAAGCTTAGTATAATATATTAGATATATTCACTTCATTTAAGACGATTTTACTTGACAAGATATAATTTGGAGTGTGGCAAAGGTGAGAATGATTGAATCTTTTAAATTGTCATTGCACAATGTGCTGGCCCAACACAGCCAGGCTGGTGGCGCAATGATGAGCTGTGAAAAACCCTGTGTGCGAGTTATTTAGCAGCTGGATGAGTCACTGGAATGATCGCTGGTTCTCGTTACGGATGCTCTTTTGAAAGAAAAGAAGAGAGACGTGAGATCAAGGCAGAATAGAAGACCTTGAGTCTCCAGTCTCATCTCAGTAATAACCTGAGCTCCGCAAGAATACTTTTATCAGCAGATGGGAAATTATTTAAGATCCACATGGACGATTAAAAAAACATGTATGCAAATAACAGAGTGAAATAACTTGCATGGGTAGACAGAACGGATCTCTTAAATGTCATGTGTGAATGTTAAGAGTCTTCAATCATCCTGACACATGGCTAATGACAGTTAGCTAAACTTCTCTCTGAACGACTAGCTCATTCTGACAGCAGCCCTGCTTCTGACATTACACTCCTGACACAATCCATTCTGCTAGACAGCATTTTCTAACTGTACTGACTGCTTGGGAGCAACCACGAGACAAACAGTACTAGAGTAGCTTATTTGGTATAGCTTGATTTGGTAGCAGTGTTACTCTACATGTATGTGATATTAATGCTGATGAGCAGCTAGCCCAGACCTTGTGTTTTTGTTATTGTAGTTAAAATAAAAGACACCAAATCAACTGTAATCTATATATTCCATCCTGAAATGTTAAGGTAATTGCAAGTTCAGCCTTGCTTCTCATCTATTACTAGCCTCGGGTCAAAAATAGTCCATAATCATTTAGAAAAAGGAACAGTTCCTATAAACTTTCTAAGTTAGGCCTCTGTTGATCAAATGGAGTCACAAGAAAGAGGATAACATCAAAGCAAACTAGCTTGGTACCAAGGAGGAATGCAGCAAGGTGTCAGAGAGAGCTGTATGAGTATACCACCCTGAGGGTAGAGACAACGAACAGAAAGAAATTCTATCTATCTATCTTTTCTGAGTCTGTAAGATGCGACCTGGCTTATTTTGGTCAATGCATTTGGCTAGAACCAGACAAAAGCAGTCTAGCTACATTCAGGGCAAGCTGAACTACTACATTTGTATATAACCTCATGCTAGAAACAAGGACGTCTCCCACTTCGTCCTTTATTGCGCTGTTGTCGTGGCCGCATTGTAGTTGTGTTGATGTCAATGTCACAGCACAGTCACGTGGCATCAATACATGCACCAATTATGCCAACGACAGAGCAGGCAGGGAAACGAACGTCAAAGCCAGACCGCTGGGATTGCAGCGAAACAGGAACCAGACTGTGTACGGAGAGCCACTGCTGCTGGATAGCCTGTCAGAAGGTATGTTTTATTGAGACGTCTTTTTACCTAACCCGAGGCATTGGTTAGAACGATTCTTAAGGCAGCGGCTAACTTTGCCCTCATAAAGAGCTTCAGCCAGCCTCCTCCAGCTCTGAGCCTGAGCGAGAGGAAAGTGAATAGCAGTGTTTATAATGCTGAGGGAGATCCACTAATGCATCATATAAACAACATGAATAATGAAATACGATAAAAGCTATAGTCAGGCAGGCAGTCAGCTGCAATCCCTCGGCTGCATATTTATAACACCCATATCCTGCACACAAAGACAGGCTTATCCAATATTATCTTTATATGAGTTTTCTACAGATATTATTTACGGTGGGTAAATACGCCTATGCCAGAACGTAATTCTGTCAAGTGAAAAGTTCAGCCAAAAAAAAAGTTGGTTGTAAGTGGTGGCCACTTAGAAGCAGTATGCAAATTCAGTCAGTCCTGTGTCCGGTAATAGTTAACTGAATTGGATCAGTAACATGCTAGAGTGAGTTTACTTTTGTTTTATTAATTGCTCATTTATAATTTGTTTAGAGCAAACCACAGTGAGTCAGCAGTATTCCCACAATTAAATACAACTGCTTTGGGCTGATGTGAAATCCAAAAATAACACCAAATTTTTTGGACCTAACAGATGACTGTGATGGTTACACTCTCTCTGTGTTGCAGGCAGATATCATGCCTGTACAAAGTCAGGTTTCGGACTGCAAAACAACTTTGGTCTTGGGAAACAAGTAACACATGAGCACACTGTTCTGTGACTGCCAAGATTAGATCTGGAAATATAAGATAAATGATCTTGTTTTTTAAAAATGTATTAATTTCTATCATTGAAGCTGCCGTCATCTCATAACACAATTGTTGTTGTCCGCTTACTGGAAACTTTACAACACCTGTGCATCTAACTACTAGAGGCTGGGACTACTCTGGTGGATGACCAGTCACATAGTGGGCAAGCTAACCAATCAGAGCACACTGGGCTTAAATACATGAGACCTCAATACAAATGTACAGTATAAGAAAAATAATTTAATTATGGAAATTTAAGTAGGCAAATCCATCTAGTAGACCATCTACCAAAAAACAAACACTCAACATGAGCATTTAAATTTATCATGAATGTTTTTTATGGCTTAATTACTCAAGACATTTAATTTACTGATAAACCAAATTACACCATTGTTGTAAAGATTTCTGACATACCAAGCCTGTCTGCTAGTGAGCCTGTTTAGACACAGATGGGCGTCGCAATTTATGGTTCAGCAAATCCATCATTTTACGTCTGGAACCTCCCAAGCAAACCCAGACCCAAGAGATAACAACTTGGCCAAGACGGGTCACATGGGCCAGATGGAACACAGAGGCAGGCCTATAAGACTGTGCAGTTGCCAGTCCAACTCAGACCATTCTTAGACCATCCTTAGTCCATTCTCAGACCTTCTCTGATCATGTCTGTACTGTGCACTGGTAAATGACTTGGTTAGCTAGGACACCTATTCTGCTGAGGTGTTTTTTATTCTGTGTTATGGGGTATAGTTTTATTTCAGTCTGAAATATTTTTCTCTCTCATGTTCAAACAGTATAACATTTTTTTTGTTCTTTAGTGGTCTAATGTCATCTCTCTCTCTCTCTCTCTCTCTCTCTCTCTCTCTCTCTCTCTCTTTTTAATTCAAATTGCACTTAATTATGAATATCCCAAATTGTTTGTTCTAAAAACCTAAATTATTTTAAACATTTAAACACTTACTTCTACTACTTATTACTACTTACTACTAACACTTATTGCTACACTTATAAATAACTACTTATTACTGGTAAAGCTAAACTATCCAGCTGCATGCAGAATTTTACTAGCATTAAGTCTTAAACCCACTGTTCATTTTATGTCTTTCAGCTAATCTTTTTTTGCAGCAGAAGAAAAATGTCTCAGCTCTTATTAAACAGGCAATCAGTTTTAACTGGCCTCTGGCAAAATGCTTTAGGAGCTACAGTTCTATGGCCAGAGTGAAGTAAATAAAGATGCTCCAACCACAACTTTAACTGATCTGTAATATATGTATTTTGATTTAATAAAGATTAAAATTCACCTGGTACTCCCACTGCTGCTTTAGTGTAAGGTTAATGACAAAAGCCTAAGCAAAGTCTTAATAGTAATTACAAGTTTGCAGCAACCTTAGCTTGTTCAGTTAGCTAGTCCTTTCACCAAAAAATAACCAAAATAACAGTTCAGTCAGATAAGCTGTTATTAGTACCCTAATTTGATTATTATTTCTAGAGTAATGACAGCTGAATACTGAACACTATTAGCTAATAACATATTACTTTACAACACAAAAATATCACAGTCAAAATCCATTTAGAATGCATTTAAATACAGCTGAGAGGGAAAAAAACTTTAATTTAATTTAAGTTAATTTACACAGTTGCTGGGTAATATGCTTAATTAAAAACGTCCTTATCTTTTCACTAAAGTTTTGAAAAAAAAACTTTTTTTTTAAAAATTTGCTCTCTTTTTTGGCTTCCACAGTCCACTGGCTACGTTTACTTACCATTCTAATTTGAGAATCTGCCTTTTGTGCTCTATAGTTGGGGTAAACTCTTTTGCTTATATAGTTTATTATTGTCGGCGTTACGGCCCTCCATCCTGCTACCTATTTTTTAAGACTTTCCAAATTTGAAACATTTCCTTCTTTTTACACCAGGTTCTGATTGCCATCATGTTGAACGTTATGATGCAAATGCACCTAAACATACTTCAATTCTCCGAATGGGAACTTAATTAGATACAGGCATTTAAATGACTATTATGCTTCTATTTAATAGATAATTTACAGAATTACGCACCTCTTTCAACTGATTAAAAAAACTATACTCTGAATGGCCTCAAACCGAGTAGTCTATTCCGATTGCGATGTAAACATGGGTGTAATCTGATTGAGCTATTAGTTGGATTATTAACAGATTATCAGGCTGCATGTACACATAGCTACTGATGCTAATCTTATGAACATGTTCACTGAGTAGAATGTTATCCCTTCCAAAGAGCTCAGTAGTGCTAAGAAGCTGGCTTATCACCCTGATTCATCGGTTTACTCAGGTTTTAACAAGAACTTCAGAGTTTATGTGACGCCCACAAATGTGTGGTCACATTTTTGTTTGTAAATGTTTGCATATTTTTTTATGTACTTTGTTTATATTCTTTATCTTTCTAAAATGGGGAAAAGATTGTTTCATTTGAAGATGTTATCCTATCTTTATTATTGACATAGCGATTTTTTTTTTACCAGATATGTGCTGCAGAGCCTTGCTTGAAGAACGTGCGTGTTGTACTTACTCAGCGACAGTAGGGGGCAGTGTTACGAGGCGACTGTGTTACTTGCGCGGCTAAAGTTTTCTCATAGCTGCAGAGAACTCCGAAGCAGTGACAACTGATGCCTTTGTCCTGTTTTCAGGTTAGTAATGTGGAATAACATGAAAAAAACCTCATAAAACCCACACAGAGTGTAAGGCAACCTGCTTTCATGTGATAAAATGTGATAAAATAATCGTTATGTTGAGATGTAAGCTCCTGTTTTGAGGTTAGAAAACTAAGCCGTCGAGGGTAACTGGCTAAAGCTAGCAGCACTTATCTTTTGGTGAACTAGGCCACACGCGTCTCCCATCAAATCAAACACCTTTTTTTGTTGTTTTATTATCACCATCCACAAACAATCTCTTTCTAAATTGTAATAAAATGATTATTTGTTAAGTTAGATAAGTTTTATACAGCATTTACGGTTAATTAGAATGTTCTGTGTATATATTGTTCAGACGACTTTTGGATGCATCTGCAGTGTTAGACTTGAGCCTATGCATATTTACATGCTGTGTTTGAGTACAGACAGTACAAGTCATAAAAGTATTTTGTATAAAATAGCCTATTAGCACATGAATGTATTGTTATAAATAAGTCAAATCTATCTATATATAAAAGAGGAAGAACAAAAGGAAATGTTTAAAAATGTAATGTCATTGTATTTCAGTTTTTTTTATATATTGAGAACGTCATTGTTTTTGTTTAAAAAGGTCTATGAAAAAGATAGTGAATTTTAAGTGACATGCACATGATTTAAAAAATGTTTTAATAAATATAGCTGCAGAGAACTCCGAAGCAGTAACAACTGATGCCTTTGTCTGATCCCTTTGTCCTGTTTTCAGGAAAATAACTGTTATTGTGGTGCCGTCGCACGGTACCCGTAACATTTACAAAAAAGCTGTTTGTAGGGTTCCACTGTGGAGTCTATCTGACAGGCTGATATGTAGTTAATAAACACACATTTATAGAACTTCTTTTGAAGTCTGTGTTTTTTGTATTTAGCAAGTCTTCAAAAAGAAGCCGCTGCCTAATGTAAAACATGCATATACATTTTTTTCCAATTTTGACTTTTCTATGTCAGCTATTATTAAGAATGGACTAATAGAAATGCTCCAGAATTGCTTAAAGTTAAACTTTTCACACTGACTTGTTTTTGACCTGCAATGTTATTATTTTGGGGATGTTTTTAGATTTAAAAAACTGTATTCTGTAACTGCCTTCAAACATAAATTGGACTAACATTAGACACTTCATTTCTATATTTCTACATTCCACCCCTGTTTTTGAAAATGAACAAAAGTTTATATAAATGCTAAAAAAGATTATAAAAATGCTAATTGTTGTTTACAATCTTTAGTCACGTTCACACGTTTGATCACCTCAGTGAAGAAAAGCAACCCACTCTTGCTTTTAGTTGTATCCGCACTCTGTATGTAAAATGTCAGCAAAGGCAGAAACGTTGGATATTCCTATTATTTACTGGGTCCACACAAAGAGAGTAAAACAGAGTACACGTATGTTTGCTAAGACTAAAGGCTAAAGAGATCATATAGATAAATGTTCAAACGCCTCCTCTCTCCCGGCAAAAGCCTGCAGTCTCCAGACAGTCATCGGTGAGGGGGTGTGGAGCGATACAATGATAATGGAAAAAGAAGGGGGTGGGGGGGTTGAAAAATGGACGTCTATTCTTTCCCTCCATACTGCAGGGACTAACTATGACTGATTACATTTGCTTATTCGCCAACAGGTTTGATAAGGTACTCTGTGTGCCCGCGTTGAGTTATTCATCACAAAGAAATCACATTAATTACGATATAATGGCATTATTTGTATGTGCTGTTGGTCGTCAAACCCTATTTTGCCATGCATAAACAAGTCGGGTTGGTCGAGCGGGAGCAGGGGCGTTTAATGCGAGTGCAAATTACCATTAGCCGTGGTCGCAGCACCTTCGGCAACGAGGCTCTAGGTTAAAGCCTAAGGGACTAATAGTAGCCTTTGAGAGGTCCTGCTCGTCAGGGAGCTCTGTCTCTGCATCTGTCCCTTTCAATGCATCTCCATGGTTACACGGAGCACAAGACAAATCCAGAATAGCCCAAGCCAGCAAATTGACCGTGCTGAAAGACGTTTCGGGAACTGAATCAGGCGCGCACACACACACGAGGATGCAGGTGTGTGTGACTTGCTCCTACATCTTTAGCAATGAGTGTGTATATGCGAGAGTGTGCATACGTGTGCGTGGTAGCCAGCTGGCCTGCAGGGATCAGGTCTCCAGTGTGGAACTGTTACAGTGCATTGAGCCAAGCCAAGTCAGAGGCAGTGTGGCAGCAGGGCTGCTGTTTACACAGCCATTCTCTAGCAAGGGTCACTACTAGGTCACTTTTCTTCTCTGGCATAAATAGCAGGTCTTTTGCTCTACTGTGCAAACCTACACCAGGAAAGAGTTCAGCAAACTTGCCATGTTCAAGGCGATCAGTCACTGAAATGCAGCCTACAGCACTCTACTGCTGTGTACATACTCTCACTGGCCATTTTACCAGAAACACTTACCAAATAGGTGCATTTTGTAGGTGTAGAGCTACTGACTGTACACCTGGGATCACCAGATAGTAGTCCGTGGGCTAGATCCTGCCTGTGAGGATTTTTTTTTTACAACCTTTCCTCCAGGGCCGTAACTAGGATAAAAATTTAGTGAGGTCTGTTCTGCAAAAAGTGACACACATCACATACGGAATAAAGGAACCAAATCGTTGTTGTTTTTTAACTTTTCCATAATTGTAAATGACTTTTCCTACATTCTTTCATTACTGCTCCATAAACTGATTTGGCTCCTGTTACCCTGTTTAATGTTACTGAATTAATCATTAGCCTATTTATTTATATTTGTTTTAGCTGAAAATACATGCAGTTCCTACTGAGCAGACATTTTTAAAAAGTATCTCATAGAAGTATGGACGCTTATGGTTAGGTTTGATCAATACCAATATCGACACTGATTCTGATCGATACTGCTGCTTCTCTGTAGTCTTACTCATTCTACTCTGCATAATTTAGAGCAAGCTGAAACGGCAATGACAAGGCTGTGGTCATCTTCCCGGTGATTTAAGCTATCAAAATATCCTCCCTAGAGTTTTATGTACAGAGATACCTATAAATATGCACTACGGTAGGACACTCTGACAAGGTAGCACAATTCATCACAACACTGGGAGGCTGCACTGAGGACAGCGGCCACTTTGCCAAAGCAGTCAAACACGCTGCACACTGTTTCAGATTCATAGGATTGTGTATTTGTCAGTGTTTCATGAGGTTGCTGGTGTATGGTACCCTCTTTGCATGCAGCTACCACTTTACATATAGAATGTCATTCAGAAAATCTACGTTTTTCTATGTTTTTGTAGTACAGTTGATCGTTTCGGATTATGCTTATGCCATGCTTTGTTTTAAGCAATTTAGTTTAAAAAATTTTTATGGTTTAGGCAGAAAGCTATCTTTCGGCTGTTAGCTCTGGAGAGGCAGAGTTTCCGCTTGCCATGTTTGGCACTACTTTTAGCAAACTAAAAACAAATCTGCATTATGGATCATAATCTCATAATTTATTTTTTTTGTACCGTACAAGTACTGTCTAAGTTATGAATAAAATCTCAGACCTGCCATTAGGGTTGTCACAACACCAGAATTTTGACTTCGATACTGATACCAGTGTAGTATCGCAATTCTCGATACCAAAATGATACATGGAAGAAAAAAAACTTGAAAGAACTTGAATAATTTGAACACTCATTGCTCTGTTTCCATCAAACATTTTACTGTTTTAGATGAGCCCACATTCAATTGAACGAGTAAGCAGGCTACATGCCTGAGAGCCTATTTGCGATGTAGCAAAACGAGTAATTAGCTTATCCCATGAACAGTTGGATTAGTAATCGCTAGTAAAGTTTAGTAAAGCTCCCCAGTGTGTCCTTCAATTTAACTAACCTGTCCACTTCTCAGCTCTGTGTAGAGGTCTGGGTTTTGTTGGCTAAATGCGTAGCCAGGTTGCTGCTGTTCCCTGCTTTGCACTGGAGATGTTTATAACACTGTGTGTTGTGGTTTCGGTTGGGTTCTTGTCTTCATCAGCGATGTAAGCAAAATATGCCCCCATTTCACTCCTCGAGCTCGTTTTGTCCATAAGTAGCGGACGTTAGGGAACAGCTTTCACTTTGGGCGTTGCTATGCTAAGCTGAGCGAGCTACTGCTTTCCCGCTGCTATAGCTGTCTTGCCTGTGTCGCTCAACCGAGTCGAATTAGTAGCGCGATTTGATTTGCTTATTCAGAATATTGATTTAATCGCTTAAGGCCGCCATACACCGGATACGCCAGGCAGCGCCCTGAACATTATACACAGTAGTTATCGGGCTATAGATAATATTGAAAGCATCGAACGCTAAAGAAACGAATTGTTTGTGACACTGCAGTATTGAAAAAGCATTGAATGTCCAGTGCATCGTGCTACTCCATCTGCCTTTACATTCTCAGAGCTGCATTGCAGCTGAACTTGACGCACACACAAGATGTTGTTGAGAAACGCACACGTCGTGCCCACATACATGTCTCTTCACCACAGCTGTATTAATAGCTGCTGCCTGAATCACTTCATCAGTTACACCTCTGACCATCTCACGTACAGTACACAACCCGTGAACGTTTTGACTCATAAAAATCTAACATGTTTGATGAGGCCTCTGATCACTTGGGTGCTCGATTGGAAGGTTATGGATCGACTCGTTTCTCCGATCATCCACCCATCAATCACTTGCAAGTGAGCTCCTGACCTAGAAAAGCTCTCTCCTGAAGGGACTAATCTGGGTTAAAAACCAGACTCAAAATCTTCTAGCATAAGCCTATAAATACAAAAACACATAGCAAATGAGATAAGTGAATGTAAAGTTTAAAGAACCTCCATATAAAGCAAATGATGTAGAAAGAACCCTTGAATTGGTATAGAATCTTTATAGGTCTTTAAAAGGTGATTTTACAAATGTCTTTTTAAACATGCGTTTTTAGTGAACCAGAAGTAATTTGTGCAAAAGAACACTTTGTGGCACCCTTCGTTAAAGATAACGCATCTGGCACTTCTCCTATCACCGACTGAAATCTAAATGTATAGCGCGATCTAATAAAGACAAGGGTGTCTTTTCTCCTGAGATGGGAGGCGTGGTGCAGGGAGCACTAAACACTACTATATGAGTCATGCTTGACACCCACTGTATTCTCTTATAATAGCCACTAATTGCAGATCAGAGAGGATGGCCTGGCATTTTGGAACAATGACGTTATAAAGACATATGTCTGATCCATTCTTTGTATTTATCAGCATCAATCTTCCTCACGTTGACCACTGCTAGGAATAAGGCTCATTTCTGCTAGCTGCAATATGGTACTTGCTTATGTTGGAACCAATTATAGCACTTTTACTTTCCACACTGGGTTTAATGCTTCTCAATAGAGTTCTTCAACACTAAAATTTGAACTTTGTAACACATCCTATGTAGTTCTGTGTTACAGTGAATTAGTTAGGCTAGACCACTCGTTTACTACAGGTAAACAAGGTGCATCACATGTAAAAATGTACACTGAGATGACTTCCTTGTTTGGAATTATTAGTTATAAATACCAGAACTAACAATTTTTTTCTGTGTAGATTTCTTAAATAAACATAGAGGGAAAAGAGTTGATGTCTGCTTGACACAAAGCAGGGGGGAACTGGATGAATGGCAAGACTAAAGAGCATGAGTATGTCTGTTAAAATGTATAAGGTATTGAAGGCTGCTCAGTACAGCAGGGCTCCGGTCAAAAGAGTACTCGCTCTACAAGAATTCGACCCCAGGTCAAATCTATTTCATGACCCCTGCTGTAGGCCTGTAGGCCTGTCTATCTGTAGAAAGTGACCACCAGTGGAGTTTACCAGATGTCATTTGGGTGGTGGATCATTCTCAGACCAGCAGTGACAACAACATGGTAAAATAATGATTGTGTGTGTGTGTGTGTGTGTGTGTGTGTGTGTGTGTTTCTGATAAAGGGCTGGTGATTATTAGTATATGAAGTGTATTTCTGGTATAATGTATGTGTTTCAAATAAGAAGGCTGGTGATTATTAGTATATGAAGTGTATTTCTGGTATATGGTATGAGTTTCTGATAAAAGGCTGGTGATTATTAGTATATGAAGTGTATTTCTGGTATATGGTATGAGTTTCTGATAAAAGGCTGGTGATTATTAGTATATGAAGTGTATTTCTGGTATAAGGTATGTGTTTTAAATAAGAAGGCTGGTGATTATTAGTATATGAAGTGTATTTCTGGTATAAGGTATGTGTTTCTGATAAAAGGCTGGTGATTATTAGTATATGAAGTGTATTTCTGGTATAAGGTATGTGTTTCAAATAAGAAGGCTGGTGATTATTAGTATATGAAGTGTATTTCTGGTATAATGTATGTGTTTCAAATAAGAAGGCTGGTGATTATTAGTATATGATGTGTATTTCTGGTATAAGGTATGTGTTTCTGATAAAAGGCTGGTGATTATTAGTATATGAAGTGTATTTCTGGTATAATGTATGTGTTTCTGATAAAAGGCTGGTGATTATTAGTATATGAAGTGTATTTCTGGTATAAGGTATGTGTTTCAAATAAGAAGGCTGGTGATTATTAGTATATGAAGTGTATTTCTGGTATAAGGTATGTGTTTTAAATAAGAAGGCTGGTGATTATTAGTATATGATGTGTATTTCTGGTATAAGGTATGTGTTTCTGATAAAAGGCTGGTGATTATTAGTATATGATGTGTATTTCTGGTATAATGTATGTGTTTCAAATAAGAAGGCTGGTGATTATTAGTATATGATGTGTATTTCTGGTATGAGGTATGTGTTTCAAATAAGAAGGCTGGTGATTATTAGTATATGATGTGTATTTCTGGTATAAGGTATGTGTTTCAAATAAGAAGGCTGGTGATTATTAGTATATGATGTGTATTTATGGTATAAGGTATGTGTTTCTGATAAAAAGCTGGTGATTATTAGTATATGAAGTGTATTTCTGGTATAATGTATGTGTTTCAAATAAGAAGGCTGGTGATTATTAGTATATGATGTGTATTTCTGGTATGAGGTATGTGTTTCAAATAAGAAGGCTGGTGATTATTAGTATATGATGTTTATTTTTGGTATAAGGTATGAGTTTCTGATAAAAGGCTGGTGATTATTAGTATATGATGTGTATTTCTGGTATAAGGTATGAGTTTCGGATAAAAGGCTGGTGATTATTAGTATATAAAGTGTATTTCTGGTATAATGTATGTGTTTCAAATAAGAAGGCTGGTGATTATTAGTATATGAAGTGTATTTCTGGTATAAGGTATGTGTTTTAAATAAGAAGGCTGGTGATTATTAGTATATGACGTGTATTTCTGGTATAAGGTATGTGTTTCTGATAAAAGGCTGGTGATTATTAGTATATGATGTGTATTTCTGGTATAAGGTATGTGTTTTAAATAAGAAGGCTGGTGATTATTAGTATATGAAGTGTATTTCTGGTATAAGGTATGTGTTTTAAATAAGAAGGCTGGTGATTATTAGTATATGATGTGTATTTCTGGTATAAGGTATGAGTTTCTGATAAAAGGCTGGTGATTATTAGTATATGATGTGTATTTCTGGTATAAGGTATGAGTTTCTGATAAAAGGCTGGTGATTATTAGTATATGAAGTGTATTTCTGGTATAAGGTATGAGTTTCTGATAAAAGGCTGGTGATTATTAGTATATGAAGTGTATTTCTGGTATAATGCATGTGTTTCAAATAAGAAGGCTGGTGATTATTAGTATATGAAGTGTATTTCTGGTATAATGTATGTGTTTCAAATAAGAAGGCTGGTGATTATTAGTATATGATGTGTATTTCTGGTATAAGGTATGAGTTTCTGATAAAAGGCTGGTGATTATTAGTATATGATGTGTATTTCTGGTATAAGGTATGAGTTTCTGATAAAAGGCTGGTGATTATTAGTATATGAAGTGTATTTCTGGTATAAGGTATGAGTTTCTGATAAAAGGCTGGTGATTATTAGTATATGATGTGTATTTCTGGTATAATGCATGTGTTTCAAATAAGGCTGGTGATTATTAGTATATGATGTGTATTTCTGGTATAAGGTATGAGTTTCTGATAAAAGGCTGGTGCTTATTAGTATATGAAGTGTATTTCTGGTATAATGCATGTGTTTCAAATAAGAAGGCTGGTGATTATTAGTATATGAAGTGTATTTCTGGTATAAGGTATGTGTTTTAAATAAGAAGGCTGGTGATTATTAGTATATGAAGTGTATTTCTGGTATAAGGTATGTGTTTCTGATAAAAGGCTGGTGATTATTAGTATATGATGTGTATTTCTGGTATAAGGTATGTGTTTTAAATAAGAAGGCTGGTGATTATTAGTATATGATGTGTATTTCTGGTATAAGGTATGAGTTTCTGATAAAAGGCTGGTGATTATTAGTATATGATGTGTATTTCTGGTATAAGGTATGAGTTTCTGATAAAAGGCTGGTGATTATTAGTATATGATGTGTATTTCTGGTATAAGGTATGAGTTTCTGATAAAAGGCTGGTGATTATTAGTATATGAAGTGTATTTCTGGTATAATGCATGTGTTTCAAATAAGAAGGCTGGTGATTATTAGTATATGAAGTGTATTTCTGGTATAATGTATGTGTTTCAAATAAGAAGGCTGGTGATTATTAGTATATGAAGTGTATTTCTGGTATAATGCATGTGTTTCAAATAAGAAGGCTGGTGATTATTAGTATATGATGTGTATTTCTGGTATATGGTATGAGTTTCTGATAAAAGGCTGGTGATTATTAGTATATGAAGTGTATTTCTGGTATAATGTATGTGTTTCAAATAAGAAGGCTGGTGATTATTAGTATATGATGTGTATTTCTGGTATATGGTATGAGTTTCTGATAAAAGGCTGGTGATTATTAGTATATGAAGTGTATTTCTGGTATAATGTATGTGATTCAAATAAGAAGGCTGGTGAGTACTAGTATAAGGTGGGAGTTTCTGATGTAAGGGCTAACAGTTGTAGGTACAAATTTCTTATTTCTAATAAAATATTAAGTGATTGCAGATACGAGACAGGTGTTTAATTAACTGATTAACTTGATTAATTGGTGTAAAGTGGGTGTTTCTGATAAAATGGTCATTGACTGTAGGTATGGTGTTTCTGATAAAATGAGCAGTGAGTATTGGTATAAGGTGGGTGTTTCTGATAAATTGGCTAAATAACTGTAGTTAAGATGGTGTTACTAATAAAATGGTCAAGAATTGCAGATACAACAAATGTGTTTTTGATAAAATAGCCAATGATTGCAGATATATAATGTGTTTCTGATAAACTGCAACTCAGTGTATAGTTACACACTACAGATAGAACATTATGTGACTCCGGTGGAAAGGAGTGTCTAATGAAAGATTACAGAGAAAAAAAAATGTAGGTATATGTATGTGTGCTGCAGGTGCAAATGCATAGGAGCAGGTATCAATACGTATGCATGCCGGATGCAGGTAGTATATATACACATAGGGGTCAGTGTGCACATGCACTCATTACACGTTTACACGAGTGAGTGAGCACATGTGTGTGCATGTACTTGAATCTTTACCAACTATCTCCCCTGAGTCTCTTTATCTCACTCTGTGTGATGTGTACATGAATGGAAATGGCCGGATTAAATATTTCTTGCCTGGACAAAAAAAGAAATGTGTCTGACGGAGAGATGAGTAAAGTTGCAGTGGAGAGCTTAATAGGAGGGTAAAATGAGGGTAAAATGATAATGGGTTAATTTGTAAGGCTCAAATAGGAACAAAGTCAGTATCTGTGCCATTCAGGAGGAAATTACTAAAGAATGACTAACTGAGAAGGTCTTTGTTGTCATGAGGAAATGTTTAAATTTAGTCCAAAATAACTGACACACACATGAAAACTGATTGATAAAAGCAAACAGTAAGATGTTATTTTCCGCTTCATTGTAAACTCTGTCATGTTGCAGCACTGAATCTGATGCAGCAATTAAAACAGATACCCTGCAGCGAGGAAGCCAACAGGCTACAGTTTGAATTATACAGCGTGTAGCATTCCTCAAATGATATCAGTTCGATTTGTGTTCTGTTTCTGCACCTGATCAAAGGTAAACATATACAGCTGCTAGCATGTATTTCTTTCTGAAGAGGTATATGATGTAGATTTTGAATGGAAAAATAAGTTAATAAATAAATTAATAATAAAAAAATACAATAATAATAAGAAGACGAATTTGGAATTAACTGGTAACAATGTATAGCAGCAGTACTTGTGGACAGTCACAAATGTTCACATATAATGTGGTTTTATGCAGGGAAAAAAACTCTGTTACTCATCCAACCTCAGTAATTATTTAATAATAAAACGTGTTTAAACATATTCCTCTGTGTCCTGCTATTTTCTTTTTGCACATCACCAATGTCATCCAAACGAGTAATGAACACACAGGAGCAGTGTGGAGAAGTAAAGAGTAAGATGACGCAATAGGTGGCAACATATCACCAGAAAGATGTCCACCTCTATTGTGAGAAACGTATAGCTTCCCTCCTCCTCACTGTTAGCATTAATGATTTTTTACTTACCAGTCTAGAAGAAATGTTGCAAGTTCAGTATTAAACTTCATCCCTTTACTCACCAAGAGCGTCTCCAGCAGCGGCGCCAATGTTAACAGTTGTTTTGCTGCTATTTATCTCTGACAAACATGGTGGTTGATTGTGAAGAGCCATCAGGACAGTGCTGCTGGAGTGATGGCAGACTTGACGCTACAGTGACTGACTCTTTAGTTACAATGTGGTATTACGAGACAGGACAGGCCGCAGCTAGCTAGTTAGCATTCAGTAAATATCACTGCGACATGATACAAAGACTTTTGGCGTACTGTCGAACATTCATTTGCTCATTTTGTTATCACTATTCAAATGTTTTAAACTAAAAACCTTACTTATTGCTCCTTAAATGTGGGCCTTTACAGCTTCCAGTTGTGCTCCTAACTTATATATTTATATATATATATTTTTTTTGGAGGAAGTTTAGCATTTCATGAGGCATCAGTTCTGGTAAAAGTGCTTCGCAGGCACCATGCAAATATAAAACAGCCCTCTACACACACACATTTAAGCTGACTTATATAAGATTCGCCCTTCAAAACATCACAACGCATACTGAGCTTCTCTCCTGCTGTACCTCATGGAGTCAGTGTATATGTGTGTTTGTCAACGAGTGACTCACAGTTTGGGCCTGGGTGCTGATGTGGAGAGGAGAGTCTGTGTCTGGCTGGATAAGTCTGGTATCTCTCTCTCACTTCTTGATTCTCTCTCTCTCATTGTGTCTCTCTCTCTCTCTGTCTCTCTCTCCTACCCCGCTAGCCACATCTCTCCTCCCTGCCCGTTTGTCACTGGTGATTTATCAGGCAGGTGGACTATTATGGGCTGTGGCCCCTGTGGGCTCCTCCTCTGCGTGAGTATCAGGGCTAAATGGCAGCAAGTGCGGCCGGCTGCCCTTACTGATTGGCTCTGACAGACACACTGGGCCCTTTGCCTGCCGCTGGCCCCGGCTCCCTGGACAGGTGTGGGCAGGTGTGAGCTTGCGTCCCCTTCTTTTCCATTCAGGGCTAATCTCACTTTCATTCTCTCTGATTTACTACTGGCTTACTATGTACGTGTAAGCATTACTGTGTGTGGGTTTGTGCACAGACAACCATATGCAATAGCATTACATGTCAAATAACATGTTTCTAAGTGAAGATAAGTTAATACCTACCAATATGTATTTTCTTTGCTTCAAAATACCTTTAATAACTTTAACTTGGAAAAACAACAAAACACGTAATTCGATCAGGGGTGACTGTAAATATATATATATATATATATATATATATATATATATATATATATAGAGAGAGAGAGAGAGAGAGAGAGAGAGAGAGAGAGAGATATAGATATATATAGAGATATATGCACTTATGTACAAGTGCACACATCAAGGAATGTAAATTTTCCTTGCTATTTGAAATAAAAGACAAGCCCCTAGCGACACGAGCAGATGTCTCTGGGGGAAGCATGAACAGTATTTAAAATATATATCCAGGTTATAGCAGTTTATCTTCGCCCATTCACACTGAAATAATAATAAGGAGTAAATTAGGCCAGGTGCCTTCCTGATTGAAAACAGAACAGAGATAATTTACATATACTCTATGGCCAAAACAAGTGGACCCCTGAGTTCAGGTGTTTCAGCCACATCAATTGCTTACAGCAGTATAAAATCAAGCACACAGATTGCATTCCATACACAAACATTGGTAGTAGAATGGATCATGCTGAAGAGCTCACTGACTGTAAATGTGGCACTGTTATAGGATGCCATACTTTCCACACGCAAGTTCATGAAATTTCTGTCCTGCTTGACCTTCAGAGTACTGAAGTGCATGGCATGTAAAAAAAAACATCTATCCATTTCTGCATCATTTACTACCTGTGCATCACAAACTGCCTCTAGAGGCAACATCAGCACAAGAACTGTGATATTGATTTCTATGGCTGAGCAGCTGCACACAAACCTAAGATCACTATGTGCAATGGCAAGTGACGGCTCGAGTGGTGTAAAGCACACCACCACTGCTGGCCTCTGTTTGGTGAAGGAGAGATAATGGTCTACAGTTTTCTAAGGGTTTGGGCTTGACCCTTTAGTGAGGGGGAATGGTAATGCTTACAAAGACATTTTAGACTATTATATGCTTCCAAATGTGTGGCAAGAGTCTGAGGAAGACCCTGTTTGAGGAAGGCTCTCACAAAGAAACGGCTTTACAGGTTTTGTGCTGATATCCTTTGGGATGAGGCAGGCCCTCTGGTCCACATCAGTTCCTTACCTTACAAATGCTCTTTTGATTGAATGAGCAGACATGCTCCAGAATCTTGTGAAAAGCTTCCCTGAAGAGTGGAGACTGTTATGATTGGAAGAGGGTGGGTGGATCTCATACGATCGGAAAAAGAAGCTTGTCTTCATATATTAGATAACTTATTTTAAACAACTCTGTCATAAGCTTCATTCATTTACTTCACTGTTTACTTTAACTTTGCATTGTATGTGCCTTCAGGACAGCCTCTGTACTCCAAATGAAGGTATCAAGTCAGAGGGGAGGAAAAAATAAATAAATAAATGAAAAGAAATCATTGCACGGCTGTTATGTTACAAGGAACATTCCATTTCCCAGCACTGAGTACTACAACCCCACTTCAACATCCAGTCGTCAATTCCGCAGGGTGCAGGGCATTGTGCAGGGGTTGGGAGAGAAAACAGAGCAGAATCCAAACCGCCACGTCAAACACGCTCAGGGGAGCAGGACAGTGCCACTCATTTCAGCAGCACTCATGCAATATCAATAAGCAGCCAGAACAATGTCGCCCCCAGTGTCGCTCTCTCCTATAGCTGCACGCTCCAGACATGCAGACTTTACTGCCTGCACGGAGCAAGGGTCTATGTTTCTGCCCACCCCATGAATGTAACACTGCCCCCCCTCCCAGTGCTATCCATTATTAACCGTCATGTCTAACAGAGATACACAGCTAGCTAAACATGTTGATTTCATTTAAGCGTGAAATTCATGAGACTTATATTCCGTGTCGATGATCAGATTGGACAAGATGGAACGAACCTATGAGAGTATGAAAACTGCAGCTCAACTTTAAGAAACGCAATCACAATAAAAAATGCAAAAAGGTGAACTTACAGGCTTTACAAGAAGCGCAAGTACAGCACAATGTTGAATATTTGATTGTATGTTGAATATTCATCCTGCATATTCTATAACTACATGACAGCTGAACCAAAAGGAGGCGAGAACTGACAGCTCTGCAATGTAAATCTCCTTCTGAGGTTTTTTCTCCTACTTCACCAGCAGTCAAGTCTCCCTAGTGCTTTCTGGTGTTTCTTTACAAGCAAGTGAATTCAGAGTTTACTGTCCTAAGTTAAGCCGCATACGTCGATATATAACATGAAAAGGCTCTCCCAGAACATCGGCCACGTTCCATCAGAAAAGTGTCCTGTGCGTCTCCCATCCTCCTGTGGTTTTTCCCTGGGAAAGTCCATTTCGCCGACCTGATCCACGACCCTTTAACCCTTGAGTGCATCCATGTTTAGCCATATCTCGTGTTGTTAGCAACCTGGAACCTCCCATGAGTTGCCAGTTTTTTGCACCTATAGTTTTCCAGTTTAGTGAATCTGCCTTGAACCAGCACTTACTGGCCATCATACTACGTCACAATGTTTATGTCTATCCCGAGCTGCATGAACGCAAGATCTTGTTCTGGCGATGGACGAGTCAAAGCAGTTCAGTACATCCTAAAGACTTTTAATGGGGTTAAGGCCAGGATAACGTCAACAAACACATCAATTTTTTTAAAGTAAGCACAGTGATACTGCAGTGCACAGCTGAGATATTGTGCAATAATAAACATTGCTATTGAACAATTATAGTTTTACTATTAAATGTTATTGCAGACATATCAACCAGTAGAGAAAATAAAGTCTCTCAATGTAGTAACTTTACTCTTTTTTATCTTTAGGCAAAACAGATTTTAAACATTCTGGCAAGTGAGTGTACAGAATGTGCATGACAAAGAATTTTGTCAGTATGTTCCCCCACCTGCAGTCTGGTCACACACATTTGTAGGATAGTAAGCCTTTAGCCTTCTGCATTTACCTGATCACCTAGCAAGCTGCTACTGCTGTACGCTGTTTGCCCCATCAGGAAATATCAGATTAATCCACAACCAACTGAGATGATCACTGTTATTGATTTTCAGACTCTAGCTAAGTGATTTCATTAACGATGACATGTTCGGCATTTGCTTACAAAAGGAGCCCAGGCCATGCTTTCTGTGATGCTAAATAGCCTAAACAGGCTATTTAGCATCACACGATATTCTGAAATCACTTCTTACTGCAAGCAAACAATAAGAGGCGTCATAGAAATTAATATGTGAACTTATTTATCTAAACAGTAAGTGTTTATTTGTTCCAGAAACATCAGAATAAATACAAACAGATATATAAATAAATCATTTGTCATTAATCTAAACCATTTTCTACATCACAACTCATACATACAGTTACTATCCAATCAGTCCTTCATTAAATTAAATCAGCTGCTAATGGTGAAATTAAACAAATCCAAGCGATGGCTGAAGTACAGCAAGAGCTTAGTGATCAAACATCTTTTAACTGTGCTGTAACCTATGTATAAAATAACTTCACTGCCAAACAAAACATATTTTTATTGGGTTTGTGTTTATCTGTATTTATTTCAATGCTATGTAACATGGAGTGGAGTGGCATGCCATGAGAGCACCAACTTGTTTGAGACATAAAAATAACAAATAAATATGCAAATTACATTGTCATTTTATTATTAATTGAAAGTCATTTTATGGTGTTTCGGCAATGAATTGTTTTTGTTCTGGGGCCCATAAAATCCTAGCTATGCCACTGAGCTCCAGAGCTGTCATTTAATGGAAATGTAAACTGTTGGGTATAAACTGTTAAATCCATTACTGTTACCAACCCATGTACTAACATATTCACTATTCAACTGTTATACATAAATAATTTTTTTATGCTGTGTGTTTAAACGAACCTCCTTTTAGCTATCGTTCTACTGAGTTCATAAACCTGTCATAAAGGTCGTAAAGTCTTGGTTGATTCATGTCTGCTATTTCGCTGCAAACACATTAATAGATATGTTTTGATCCTGTTATAAGAATAGCTTGGAATGTCAGCAGTTATATATGAGGTTCAATCTGTGGTCATTTAAAGCATTCTGTCACTGACGTACTTGGCCGAGTTTGTGCAGTCAGATAACCTACAGCTGTCACTACTGATAAAGCTAGGCCAAATATTTGTCCATATAGCAGGTCTGGTCCATGTCTCTTACTGAATCTGACAGCATAACTGTGATGTTTAGTCCATTGTGTTGCTAACTGAAAAAAAGTTTCCAATATCTGATTGGATGGCATTGAAACTGGCAACTGTGTGTTTCACAGATGCAAACTTTTTTTTTTATTTACTGTATAAACTCTTTTGTACTCTTTTAAGAAAACAGATTGATAAAAAAAAGCAGATGATCCAAGCAAGTAAAAGGGTAGGAAAGGTTGTAGATGTCACATCAGTAGCATTATTGATTCGAACATTTCTTTTGCTGATTTAAGGGCCTTAATTTATCTTTTATTTCTGTCAGAAAAGATATCAGAAGGTATTAATATAGTTTGATAGCAAAACTGACAAAAAAGGATGATGTTGAGTAAATAAACTGACCTAATGAAACCATCAACAGGTAGGCAGTGGGCACTGACCAGCATTGCTTGTGTTCTACAGCAGACATGAGTCGCATTCATGTAAAACACTGAATTAATGGTTGTTTTTTCTCAGAGCAGGTGTTGAATGCAATAAAACTTTCGGTGCATACTTGGAAGCAGAAGAGGGGATTAGGACTTGAATTGAGTTATTTTTGTGAATACAGTTTTATTGTGTGGAACAGGAGAAAAGAAAACAGTCCTAGTCTTGAAGAGAGTATTTGGGTTTTGGTGTTGACGCCGGCTCTCATTAATTTGGACTCGGTTTTGACTCCGTCTTGCTTTCAGTCTTGGACTCGACAAAGGTGGTACTGATTACAGCTTTATATTAATATAGGTTATTTTTGTCTTTGTATGGCTGGATGGAGATTACACTGTAGTGGGATTATAATGTCCTACCTTGCACATCAATGCCAGTTTTTAGTTGCAGTGTGGCGACAAAGTTAGCAAAGCTGCTGTGTCCCAGTTTCTCAGCGTGTTTTCTTAATATGCTGGTATACAACGTGTTGTTTTGAATGAAACAGGTTTAATGATGATTGTCTATAGACAGAGCTATCCATGGGTGCTGTGTCTTACATATTATGTCAGTCAGACTGTTTTTGATTTTGGTTTTGGACCCACATGATGGTCTATTCAAACAGATTTCTAAAATTGTACGCTGTATGCCGGTCTTAGACGACAATCAACAACAAAACATGACAAGTGAGCTCTGTGAAAGAGACAGGTGATAAGCATGGGATCGAAACTATGAAACATATTTTACTTACAGCTATACAGAAGTACTTTTCTTACACGAAACAAAACCCACTCCTCTCTACTGCAGCGCTACTTGATTAAAGCAAAGTAATGTAACATAGCTAGCGAATGCACACCACTTAAAATAGCTTTATTTTATTGATTTAGTTATTAAAGTGAATGCAGCCACTTAGACTAACAACTACTTAATCCTAAGTAGCTATGTTACTAATTATGTATCTGTACCTCTATTTGTAAGTATTTAACATATTAAACATATTAAAAAAGGGTATTGACGCATCTCTAATGATTATGTGTTATTGACATTCTGACTGACACTTGAAAATGAGCTTTAACATACAGACCATTAAGCCTACATACTGTGGTGAAATGATGAGTTAAGACATGCCAGCTGACATGAGCTTACTGATGTGGCCAGAAAAATGGCCAGAAAATATTCTTAATATTCTCATGGCTTGTGTGTACAGGCACCCACAGCATGCACTACAGCTGTGCTATCAGATTAAGTTTGATTAAGATTTTTAACAATCTGTCTAATAAACTGTATTAGCATTTATCTGAAACAAACGGATCTACACATTGCCTGGACAATGAATGTCACCACACAATAGACTGTTTTTTTGTTTGTCACTTCTCTAAAAACAAAAGGAAATGAGGGGGAAAATGAGGTCACTCGTCTACAGTGACCTTAGGTCCGCATGTAAAGGTTAAGGTCAGGTCAGAGCTGTCGGCTCCCCCAGACACACTGCATGGAGACGGGCCGAGGCCGCAGGTGGCCTGGCGCTGTTAAATGCGCTGTGGCAGTGGGCCTTCTACTCTGTTCATGTAACTCGCTCCATTAACAACTGGCGAGAGATCTTCTCGGCCCCTCAGCCTCACGGCAGCGTCCTCAAGGCTTCTTGAACGAACGCTGACAAGAAAGCGAGCACACAGATTGCTGTGGCGCCCAGCTGGGAAACGGCACATGTACTTGGAACACATCTGGATGCACCTGACAAGCGGCATCAGAGCCAGAAAACAAGCAGCCGCGTCCTGCAGGGGATGCCTGCATTTTCCCACCGAAACAGCTTTCACACCCAGATAACCAACCGAAAGATCTTTCAATAGCAGGAGGAGCAACACCTGAGGAACCACGAGGCAGCCCATGTCCATCAGGGTGTGCATCCACGCACGTGTAAACATATATGCTGTGTACACACATACACACACCTCATTTAAAATCATCTTACAAATTCATTACAAATGCTCTCATTAATGAGTAACAGATGGCAGGAAGAGTCATCTCAAAAGCAATTACAGGCACTTTTGTCCATGTGCAAAGAGAAGCAAATGCCACGCTCCTCAGGGAGCCCAAACCTGGCACGTTTTCAGTCCCTTCAGATTACAGGTTCGCTTTCAAGGCAGCTACAAAACACCGACCAACACAACACGTTCTGGTCTTATTAGCAACCGAACATGCTGTGCACACGCTCAATGCTGGAAAAATGGCCTTTGATTCTTACTGAACAATGTCTATATTGATTTCTTCACTCTAAATTATGAATTGCTCTATCATTATTGAGAGAAGTTTTTTATTTATTTTTAATGTTCTGCCCACTGCAATCAAGTTTAACAGGGCAGACATGCTTTTTGGAAAACACCATTTTGTTATCACATATATAAATGAGCTTTGTTCTTGAAACATTGTTAAAGAAACATTTCCGGCATTCCCAAACGAACAAAAGCTCTCAAAAGTTGGGAAAACTAAATGCTGTACAGCGAGGAGAAGAAGTTCCACAACTGACCTGCGTCCTAAGCCATCATCTTTTAGATGTAGAGCTGGACAGGCTGAGGGCTCTAGGTTTAAAAACATGCATTTGGAACAGACTTCTGCAGCACACTGGCTCCACTGTACCCAGAGATTATGTTATCAGTCCCACTCATTTTTTAAATGAGGTAATTTGCCTATCTATATTATATTGACACAAGAGTAATGCAGCTCAATAACAGGTAAATCAATCAGCAAATCAGATCTGAACATCACCTTCTTTGTCATTTCAGCTGTAAACGAACCCATTCACTCGGATTGGTCCTTTTCTGTATCTCAAAGTAGTTTTGGTACCCAAAGGGTCTTTGTGGTCTACCTTTCTGTGGAGTCTAGTTCCGACCACAGCCTTCCACACATGTTCTATCTGCATATTTGTCAACCTATTATCTTTATCAACAACAGCAGTTTGTTTGTTTTGAAAACTTTGTTATATATTTAATTTATTAAATCATACGGAATAAGAAATTTCATTTAACCTAGGTTGTTTGACAGCTGAACATATTGAAATATGCATACAAACATAACTAAAGGCAGTCAAGTAGACTGAGAATAAGTCAGACCATGTTCTGGGATGAACTGACAGAACAAAAAGTCTATGATGTAGTATTCAGCAAAGTGAGGCCGAGGGGCAAATGCGTCTTTGTTAATGCATAGCAAGTTCTATTGCAGACACGGCAACTTTAATGTCTTCCCTACAATCAGATCGAACAAAATTTTGATTTGAGTGATGCTCTGATGTTTTGTCCTATTTCTCACACCAGGAGTCTATTTTGTCAGTGTACAGCATTTGCAGAATTTCACACAAATCAGTATATCTGCTTATAAATCTCCACCCACAGTCAGATTGCATTTTAGGCTAGTAATGCTGAAACAAAAGCAGAAAGTAAGGAAACTGGCAAAATGAAAAAGTGGGTAGACATGGTTTGACATCCATGTAGCTAAAATGTCTTAATTGAAGTCCTTGGTTGGCTGGATGAGGTGTATTAGTGTTCAGTAATGGGGCAGCAGTATAGATTGGAACTAAAACTCTTGAGAAAAGCCGATCTCCAGGAAGAGAGCGGCTGACCACTGCCTTACAGCTTTGCAGCCCTCCCATGCACATGCAAATAGGAACTGTATGATGTAATTGGGTTAATGTGTGCTCCAGCCCTCCCATTTATTGGTCCACAAGAGCTCTGTCTTCACCCAATCAATATACTCTCAATGGCTTAGTTTGTCCCTGTGTGGAGATATAGTCCTAGTTTTTGTCCGCATTCTTTGAGAAGTCATGTAAGAAGTGCATGTGTCTGTATTTCTGAGCCCTGTTTTCTGGCATATTCCTGTTAGCTCTGGGCCCATATTCACAAAGCATATCATATTAGTAGTGCTGATCTGAGACCTGTTCCTGTCAGTAAGTTCATCGTAAATAAGACATGAATCTAATACTTAATCAGCAGTCCTACTCTAAGGAGCTTTGTGAATACGGGTCCAGGTTTCCTAGTGTTTCCTAGGCTGTTTTGATCTTAGCCTGTCTTTGTTTGATTATGAGAATGGATTTTCCTGGGTTTTTCATCTCTACTGGTGTTTTTGCACAGGCCTTCGACTTTGACTCCTAAACTTTGATTTGCGCTAATAAAAACTCACTGCACATGCGTTCTGACGCCTCCGCAGTGTTATAGGTGCCACAGACTAGATTATCATAGATCTCTCCAACAGTACCACTGTCTGCCTGCTGTGGGATTAAATGAAGGAGGGCAAAATGAAGTCAAAGTCTGTGAAGTTTGATGGGCAATTTGAAGAAACTCTATAGCAACAACTTAAAAAGTTCTGAAATGTGTAAGCTGATAGAAAACAATATTGACCCAAATGCTGTTTTATTCAGCATTGCACAGTCCACTAGTTGCGGTACCTGGCCAAATTCTCAAAGTTTACATAAACATGGTAAAAAAAATAGTTACCAGAACTCTCAATTATTAATAAAATACCTAAAATTGCATTGCACTCTCTCTCTCTGCCATTCGCTGGCAGTGCTCATGTCCAGCACTGTGGGATTCGAGCTAACGACAACATTCAGGTTCACTACATGTCCTTGCTAGCACTTAATCAACAAGAGGCCTTAAAAAGCAGTCTGGATAATACCGAGAACAAAAAGGCTGAGCATATTCAGAAGCTGTCTTAGTCTTTCAGAGCCGAGCCCAGGGATGCTAGCCAGCCTTTTTAATTCAGTCAAAAGTCTACATGTCCAACTGGGAGGAGATGCTAAACAATTAGCTTTGTTAGATAATGACAGTACTAAGTAGTGGGGTCAGCTCCGAGACAGTTTGAGATTTTGGGGATTAATTTAACAGTGACAAGTTATTTCTCCAACAGTGTAAACACTGTTTATCCACATTAAACTATGACTGTCAGGAAAACCAAGACAAGATCACAGAGGAAAACACATAAAACTGTTATCTGTGGCTGCTAGGGCTTTAAAACAATACATGTTGGAGACTGTGACACTGCAATCTGATATAGTCACACATCGTAGATGGAATACCATCTGGATATTGCCAGAGAGCAAATTATATTCACAGTGACATTTAGAGGGTCTGCTTTCTTTGCCCTGCAGTGATTTTACAAAGATCCTAGCTTGATATAAGGCAGGCCTATGCGTCAGTGAACTAAAGGCTGGTATTCATCAGATTTACTAGCAAGGTAGCTACACTGCCACACCTTACATGTTTTCCTAAATCATGATTAAGGTAGATAGCAATGTAATAACTAGCTAGCTTGAAAGATAAGTTGTGCTAGACGATGTGCTGATAGTAAATGCCCAAAGCAACTTTGTTTAAGATGACAGAGCCGTTTAGCTGGTTGACCAGCATAACATGTTTTTCATTTGAGATAAAAGGCTTAGCTAATCGACCAGCATAAACAGCTTGCCCAGGCTGGTTGACCAGCAACATCATTATAATCAGTATAGTCCATCTTGATGTCCATCTTACGAAACCATCTTGATCATAAAAAGACCAGGTTAGGACAAAAGCTGTTCTAGGCTGGATTCTAGCAAGTGCTATATTCAAACAGCACTCCATGTACATAAACTACAGCACACAATTGAACAGTTATCAAGCTTCTATAAAAATTACTATATTATGTTAGCCACAGTTTTCCTAGATACTTATATTTGCTCCTAGTGAACGAATATGTTTTGAACGGGTCTGAGAAAGTGAAAGAAATTATTTTTAAATAATAAAAAAACATAATATTATCTAAAAACAGTTGAATAAACCATATCCCAATTTTTATTCTTGAAATATTTCCAATATGATATCTTTATAGGGAAGATGGCTTACTTGTGGGGGTCATATTCCCCACACCCCTCTGTGATTCACACATCGGCTGAGCTTTGAGCTAAATTAGAGCTTTAAATCAATCTGCAAAGCAGTCAGACTGAAATTTGTGTATTGGTCTGAACAAAAGACCAAATATAGCGCTTTGCCCAACCTTTTACAGGGAACTTCATCTGGTACAGCCATAACTTAGATAGGATATAGATAACCCACTGTGTTTATTTGGCTCCAAACAACCTTTAACAGAATCTGTTCCAGAGATAAAACTGAAGTATGGATCGAGCACACCAAGGCGTTCCCCGTGCTGTCCGGCATGTTGAGATAATATAGATAAGAATAACTGTATTGACTGCTGTTGAAGCTAAAGAGGTTGTCAGGTCCTTTTTCCACACTCTGCACTGATGGAGCATACAGTCCAACTCATTCTCACTCAGGCACCAGCACAAACTGATTGCTGTCGCTATCTGTCTTAAGCGCGGCTGCTTCAATATCCCTGCTTTTTCCTGCAGACAGCAGAGCATTGCTTTAGAGGCAAATGAGTAGTAGCTCCTCTGTCTTAAAACATAAAAATAGTCCCAAAAAGGCTCTTCTGAGTAAGAGCAGGGGGGTCAAACACCTGGCCTGCAGACTGGAGCTGACTTGAGTACACTTCTCATCCATCCCACAAGATGAATTTAAAATATATGAAATTAAATGACTGACAACCAATCACTGCTTTGCCAACATCTCTAAGAACTACTTAATCTGACACCTGGTGGAAAATAGTTACTGAGGAAAAAATCACACCTGAAACTGATCATCTGGACGGTAGTGTTGATTTTGTTCCTGAAGCTTAACTAGTTTTGGATTAAACTCTGTACACGATCACAACTCCCAGCAGACGACTCTAAGATTAGCCAAAATTTATCTTTACTGTATCTGCTAACATCCATGTAAACATGACAGCTACCCATAAAAACACCTCCAGAACAATGAGATCAGGTTGCTAAATAAACTTTTCACAGCTTGGCTGCTGACATTGCTGACAGTTAATAGATTAGTCAGATTCGAGAGGACAGTGCAGTGCTCATACTTAGAGTTAAATCATTTACATTCTGATTGAAGGTATATTAATATTAATGCACTTGCATGTGTATGTATTATATGAGTTCAGCTAAAAGACCTTGAGTAAGAGACAACATATCATCAGCATCTAATTTTGCACAGACTAACTTATTTATTCAGTCACTTGGTGCATTTGGAATGTACCTCTTAGATTAAAGACAGAGGTAGTTATGAGGAGTTGTTGATGCTTTACTGGCCTGCTAAAGTGACTGGACCGAGAGGGATATGGCCCGTTACCTAAAATGATTTTGGCACTCCTGCTTTAGAGGAACAGCATTGGGTTCTCTAAATAACCTTACAATTGATGATTACTTAAAGGAGCAATATATAAGACGATGCAGTCTGACAAAATCATATTCCAGGAGGAGTCTCTCCTCCCCTTCTTCATTTTTTTGGAAATGATCTGTGCAAGTGTGAAGAACTGTTAAAAGTTTAAAGCATCAAAAGCTGGATTTTTCAGCATGTTTCTGATGTCGCAGCCCATTAAACTCTCCTGACAGTTTCAGTCCTTTTCTGATTGAGGCTTTGTACACTCTGCCAAGTCTCTCTTTTCAACGTACACAAGCGTTTTCAAAAATGTAGCTTGTTTACAAAAAATCCAATGATACACAGTTAAAGAATGAATAGAACTCTCCATCAGGTACACAATAGCATCATCACAGTTATTTAAGAGAATACCGAGAACACAGTTCATAGCATTTCCACAAAATTGCACCTTAGGTGTGCGATTTCAGTGACCATCGGTCATTTTGTTTTCGGGTTGGAAGATGTGACAGATGTAGTTTTGGGCTTCGTGTTTGTACATTTTGTGTGTCAAATGTCAATTTCAGTTCAAGCTACTGGAATGAATGTGCAGGGAACAGCTTGGAGTGCACTACTGAGCACCATCTCTACCAACACCCAGACACCTACACAGCTGGGCGATAGCATTAGGGCATGTACGCTGCCAGTGAATGCTGTGGTGGCAATGTCCAGGTGCAAAGTCTCAAACCATTTCACAGGCGTCAAACTCAACAACTAGCTGATTCAGCTAAAACACACCAGCAATCTGGCACACTCAGAAGACTGCCAGTCACTTCAGTGTAGAAAACTGTTCAAATATGCCTACAGGCCTAAAGGGGGGGTTCACCTGGTTCAGTTTAGTTGTAAAAAGAGAGCCATGACAGAAAACAAGACAGAAATGTTCTTACCTTGAAACAGCGAATCACGACCCAGCAGTGGCGAGACATGAAAGAGAGGAAGAAAGCAGAATAATTAGGGTAAACATGACAATAGACAATAAACACTACACAGAGTGTCCGTGTGGAAAGTGTGGGGGCCTAGTCTGCACCCTGACGCATTACATGAACTTTAAAAACCAAATGATATTATTGGCAAGTAAACAGGAAGGGGTGACTTATATTTGTAGAGATTATTAAGTCACCTAGCAACAGATCCAACCTGTGGCAAAAACAGAATGTATGTATATTTTCTAATGTCCTCAGTGACGTCCGTCCTGTCAAGGCAAGCCACTGCTTACTGGAACTGATTAGCTTTGATGGAAGCACAATGGATAAAAACAGCTAATATGCAGCCAATACAGCCCGTAAATGAGCTTCACAGACAGTTACATTAATCATCCCTTTAATCACTACAAAATCATGTCTACTCACAACTCTCTAAGTTAATCAAATTCATTATCAATAATGTTGGCAACAAGCCACAAAATCTTTTAATCACCTTTTTCTAATGTTTTTATCTCCTTTTTAAAGATTATTAAATTACACAGATTTTGGTTCTTATTTTAAGAAGTTGTACAGGACTGTCTTAAAAAGATTTATATTCAGCTTACAAGTATGTTCCTCTGGTCTTGAGCTTGAAACTTCAAACCTCCTCACTTTGAGAAATTCTGCACCAAACGAGCTTTTAAGAAAGTGCTAAGACAATATAATACGCTTAGTTCTGCTTATTTTAGATAATTTGACTAACAGCTGAAATGCCTTAAATGGGACTAGTGTGTGGGTGCTTGTTTCCATCCAGCTACAGCTGATTCATCAGCAGGGCTTGAATCTCCGGCTCTTTTTGCTATTAGCACATTAGTTTCTTTAGTCTGGCCTAAAGTAGTTCAGATGCTTCATCTTCCAGTGGACTCTACCTAAGTTGATGAATAAAGCTGATTTAAGAGCACAAAAAAGGGACTTTTGCACAGAAAGAAAATACTAATGAAGAAATAATATGCCGATCGAGTGCTTACAGTAACTAATGAACTTTGATGGCTATACCTAGTGCTTCATATTCAAATTATATCGCCTGAGTTTTCTTGGAAAGCCAAAAAAGAAGAAAACTATCAAAATGTTCTTTTCCTGGTTGAGCTGTCTGAAAAATATATACACACACTATACAATAAAGAGGTCACTCTACAGGAGGATTGCATTTCACAGTGTAATTTCACTAGAAAGCGCCTCTCCAGTGCATAATTTGAATGCATTTGCAGCTCCAATAAAACACATCTCCATCTGAGAGTTTTGTGTGTACTGAATGAAGAGCAAGAAATCCTCCCAGGTACTCCTTCAGCCGGAATCAAATAGGCATATCATACATTCACTGTTTAAGAACTCATCATAAGGCATAAGCTAAGTGTGTCCTGGCTCTTACATATCCTCGAACAGTAGCTAACTTTAGTTCAGTGAAGTACAGTGTTGTTTTACTGTCTTAACAGCGCACTGAACAAAGTGCTACAGTCGGGTGATTTTCCCATTTGAGAAAGAGAATAAAATCCAGACTGTAGATTATTTCCATAATTGGCAATATCCAAAGGAAGGCTGCATGAAATTAATTTGTTGAGGCAGGTTAATGCAGGTGATCCCCAAAACAGAGAATAAAAGAACACAATGTTTGTACTTTTCCCTCGCAACAGAGAAAATCAACAAACTTTTAGAATGTGAAGTTCGTTTTAAGGAACAGGGGAAAATGCGACAAAATGTCCCCCCTAGAACAATGTCCACTGTACGGGTAAACTGTATGTGTGCAAGAGCTTAGCACGTACAGGATGATGATACATACACCCACACGCAGTTAGAGGAAATGAACTGGAACTGCAGAGACAATCTCATTTTTATAGCAATAAAAAAAATCTTTAAAACGGACATCACGTCCTACTATCAGGCCAAGATGCCCCCTACCTGGGGTAAGAAGTGCCCTGGTGAATACTGAATCACTTCAGTTTGCCATCTCGAAAGAATGTAAAACTGGGTTATTAAATTAAATATGACCCCAAATAATCCAATTTATGTCTTAATGATTCCACTTTAATTTCATTTTAGTTCGCTTTATTATTATTATTATTATTATTATTATTATTATTATTATTATTAGCATCTTTACAAAGACAGCTACAATGTAGAATAATTCTTGCTAACAAGAGATAGCAAATAATGCTAATGCTAGTTAGTGAAACTTCAGTGGAGAACTTTGTCTCTTTCTGTTGGAAATCAAACCAAATAATATTTAGGACTATATAGTCTTTTTAGCCATTTGTCAGGGGGACCCCAGGGGGCTAACTTTACACTTTAAATGACAAAAAAAAATTACGTTCAAAACCAAGTGGAATGCTTTAATCTGCCATAATCATATTTTCAACAGTGTTTAATGTACAATATAGTATACTGTGTATATACTGAGAACCAATGATGAAAAAAGATCAAAGAAGATTTCTGGGAATACATCTCTGGAATGCAATGCTTCAGATGAAATGTTAGAATGAATTAAACCACAGCTGTTCAAAAAAGTGTTGAGATTATCACTTTCATCAGGGCATCATAATCTCCCCTCTAGGTTATGCCTGGTTCACACTACATGACTTTTTGATGGGCAGGTCTTTGCACCGTTCACACTACATGACTGGTTGTGCTATAATAGCGAGTCTTTCAGTTGCTGTGGCTTTCACACTGAATAACTGATCAGCGGTCACAAATTACACGATTCTCAATCTGGGGAATCGCAGACTTTTGTGGCTGCTGTCCAAAAACACGTTTCTTTTGTCACGAAAAACACACAAAAACTAAAGTCTCGTTAGAACTAAACGTATGTGAGAACTAGCGATACTACACAGAACATAGTTTATTTCCAAAACAGACATCAACACACAAGCAATACCAGCTGTTACTGCGCTGATCTGCAAGAAGAAAAAGGAACGAATATGGACGAGAAGACACATAAAGACACGGGGCCAGCAGGGACTGTCTGTTCTGCAGAGAGAGTTGGAGGTAAATATTTTATCAATGAAAACGTACGTGTCACCCGCAGACGCAGTGAGAACGCATGAACGGTGACACGGTTCTCTCTCTATATGATCCCATTGGCTGTAGCTAGACGCTGCTGTTGACCCACAGTCGCCGACTGGCCTAGATATTAAAGATACTAGATATTTGCCGGGCATCAGCAATTCGTCGGCGAGCATTCAGCCCTTCACACTACACAACTGAGTGAGCGTTGAGTGATCGTCGAGCGCCGAGCTGAGGTTTTTGTCCACGATCTACAAAAAAAACCCAGGCTTGAATTGTGTAGTGTGAACTAGACATTACTCTTTATATTAGACACAACTTTGATGCAGTAATAACATAAGCAGATACTGAGGGACGGCTTTATAAACACACGATGGACAACTGCTGGGTTCAAATGGACTGAAATAATGGCCTAGATATGATTATTAAGATGAGATGATTTACTTGTTGATCCTGCACTTTCACAAATCAAGTTGCCAAATAGAGTTCCTAGGTACATTGCCAAAGAGGAACTACTATTGGTTCCCTAAAGAACCTTTCAATGGATAATACAATTTTTGCAAGTTTTAAAGAACCTCCAGATAATGTAAAGGTGCTATACCAAATCAAAGGTGTTTTTTTTCTGAGAACCATATGTCCAGGCCAGGAACCATTTAGTAGGTATGAGGACAACAGATGGCTACCGCCGACAAGCATGAAATGCTACTAATATAAATTCATGTATCTGTCAGGGTAAGATGGCCTTGCTACGTAGCCCCTTGCTTTGCTTACAGAAATTCACATTGAATGGCAGTCGTGTTGGGAAAGACGCATCAGCTCTGGAAAAAATGGCAATGACCTTAACGTGACCTACAATGTGTTGTATGAGGTAGCTGAGAAACAGTGAATGCAGTAGTTGCCTTCCAGGTGCAGTGTAGTTTGTTTGGAGATGGGTGGCGGGGTCCATGGTGCTTTCATATACACATGTTAGCATATGCTTGTGCGTAAGCCATTGCCAGGCCTGAATTCTATTCTCTGGTGATATATAGGGAGCGGTTATGCCAGACCATGCAGGGAAAAGCAATTTATCCATTCAATAAATGCATACCAGTGGCAATATGGAAAGAAATAATCATCTGTTTTCAAATGATATGGATTGTGAGCTTATGGGAGTGAACGAATGATACACCAGCCCGCTCCTGGAAGACACGGAGGTATTGTTTCACATTCATATGCTTAAGAAAAGGTCAAGTGCAGAAGCCCCCTATAACCACAAACCACCATGAAGATCAGGAGTAATAAGAGCGTCATACTTGTATGTGCCATCTTTAAAACAAAGGAGATAGCTTGTTGCTGGCATTAAAGGAGAGAAAGCAAAGGGAGAAATATTTCTTTCCTGTCAGGAAAAAATGGTGTGTGCTCAAGCTCAAAAATAGGATGTGCTCAAGCATGTGCAATAGCTGCACGCTGAAAAGGGACCGCTGTATTAGCATGTGATAAAGACCCTTTCGTGAACGCTTCTACTGTGGGATTTAAAACATTTTGACCTTGCTGAGGTGTCACAGTAAGTATACAGTACTGTATTCACAGAATACAGTAGTCTGAGCTTACATAAGAAAAATTATAAAAATAGGTTACAAATCAATCTTTGATCACAACAGCTCAGATTATAGTAGCATGTAGCATGAAGATCAAAAAGATAGTGGGGAGGACCAAGAGTTTAACTTGAAAACTCATAGAGGAATATGTTTAAGATGAACTAAAAAAAAATCAATTCATCTTTTTTTAAATTATTATTTCAAGTGTTTCTAGAATGCACAGGAACAAAATGTGTTATCATATAATAACCAGCGAAGCCTATGCACAATGTCTGTGGTTGGTTTTCTCCGCAGTTACAGCATGCTGTTTGTCGAAACTAGGCGCAAGTAATCTTGACAGTCCAGCCCCTCTCTTAATCAGTATCGGCTATCAGTCAATCATGCTGAAAGGCAATCAGTAAATGGTATCGGGCCCCAAAAACACTGACCGATCCAACTCTAGTGTTGATGTAACATATATTATTCATGGGCAAGCAAATGATCCATTAGGATCATGTAAATTCAAAGCAAACTTTTCTTCAGTGCTGGTCAGTGTACCAGAGAAAACAATTTCAGTCATTTAAGACCACATACTCTACATTTTTATATTTACAGAATCAAATAGGCTTTGAAAATGACCTTTGTCCAGACCAGCTGTACTGTACTATGGCACATGCATATACATACACACACACACACATTGTTTAAAACCCTTTATCTTGGAAACATTATGATTGGTATCATTAGAACAGGTGTAGATAATATCTTGTGCGCCAGTTTGGTGCATTAATGTGTTCAATTTCTTGAGGTATTAGATAATAAATGCAAGGAAAAGCTTGCAAGAGTTTAAATCAATACACTGACATGTAAAAGCTCTACTTACTGTATTAATACTAATAATGAATATTTGATATAATAAATGTTTTGCTGAGTATATATACACACACACACACACACACACACACACACACACACACATATCACTGGTGATGTCTTTTTTTTTTTGTTTTAATTGCCCAAGCTCGCACAAGCACAGTAACAGCAGGCAAAAATATATCACAACCTTTATAAAGACTGGGTGATAGTACTTACAACCACTGTCTCATAATCACTTTGAAGCAAATGAGGTATGAGGCTTTGGAACTCTTGTGCACTGCTCACATTTCTTGCTGTGTTGAGTGGTACATTTATTATATTGAATGTATTCTTGAGCTTTGTGCCTGCTGTGGAAACTCTACAGCACTGCACAGGAATGGCCAAAGCTCCAACACTGCAGATTGCCATGGTAATCCGTATATAGGGATAAAATGCAATTTTAATGATCTCAAATCTTATTTTCTTAGACCTTTAATCAGCGCTTAGAAACCGTTGCCATCAAGCTGCTTAGATCCATCATTACCTTGAAGTTCTAGCTCATTAGTGAGCTTTTCCCACATGCAAATATTTTCAATGTAAAGCTCCAAATATGGTCAGAAGGACATCCAATAGTCAGGACACATTTGGGGAAATGCAGGGGATGGTTTTGCAGGTAATGTAGCCAAGGGGGGGCGACGGTGATAAAGTATTGTGGGTTTTGTGATGGGGATAGATTTGGGAAATGCAAGCATTTATTTATTTACTTTCTGCAGTTTGCATGTAAGGCTTTGTAGGCATGTTCACACTGTTTGGATTAGTTGTTCCCTGCTTACTGTTCACTGTCAAGGTGTTAAATATCCTTAAAGGGTACACCATGAAATCATTGCTGCCAAAACGAAAGCAACGGAAAACCCACCAAAAACCAGAGCCTCATCCCCATGTTGTTTACTCTCACAATTTTAACTCCAACATGGAACAGCTCTGTTTTTAATCTCTCTCTCTCCCAAAAAAAAATCTAACTAGAAATGCTCCTCTCAAGCCTGGCATAATGTTAAATGCTGAATTATAAGGTCAAGTATCGATCACTGTCAGACTGCGCCCAAGGTGCACTTTCAAGTTTAAACAGCGGAAATCAATATTGTTGCGATACAGATGCGGGAGATCTAAACCTCCTCCGTTTTCTTATGGCTATATCTACGCACAGCATACATGCCATGCACGCTTTAAAAGGTGATCAATAACTGAGTGCAAGTTTTGAGTTGTGCTGAAAAGTCATTTGATAAAGTGAGTTTGAGCTTGACGTGAGGAGACGCCTCTGTGTACAGAGACTTCTAGTAGCTAGAGGATAAACAAAATATGTATAGTGTGCTAACATTTGAATATAATACTTTTAACTCCTGCTTAACTAGGTTTTATTTTACTTCTACCTGAGTAATGTTTTACTCTGTTTTTTTACTTGAGTATGGAACTACCTCACCCACCTTTGCTCACAAAGTTAAATCTGGAAATGAGGGTTGCTAATCCCAGTAGATTATTTAGGATGGCTTGTGGCTTTACTGCCACTACATAGACAGCTGTTCATCGTTATCATTATTACACTACTATAACATACCACCACAGCCACAGCTTGAAATCTCTATGGGGCCCAACTACTCATGTTGGGTTTGGGCATGCATTCTCCAATGTGTCGAGCTCAGGTCCATTTTAAATTTCATGCATGGATTCTCAAATAGTTTTTAATATGGCATGCTGGAGTCACCAACCCATAAAGCACAGTGCACAAAAAAAGTATCTTAATTGATGTTTAATCTTTATTTGAACATGATAGCTGCTCTTTATATCCTGTAAAGGTTTTGTGATAAACAGACCAATAGCAATGCTCCAAAATCACACGGAATAAAACCTCTTTATATTAACTTATACTGAAAGTTAAGAATGTTTTTGGCCTCTCCTGTAAAGTTATGCAGTAAAGATATGTAAAAGCTGTGTTCACATTAGCAACACATAAGTTTGCATTTATTTCAAATCCTGAGGATTAAATTTGTGTTATTCCAGCAGGCCTCAATCAACTCTAACCCTTGAATATTATGGCCAGTGTCTAAGGCCTGACAACGACCCTAAAGAGCTGCCCTAGCCTTTAAAATAGCCATACTGTGCAGCTCTGTTTACCATATCCGGCCTTTCTGCTGACTGATGGGCGAATATGAGGAAATGCCGCACACGGGATATCTGCTCCGCTGTCAATACTGTCGCTGTAGCTGAGCCGGCCATGCTCCTGCATTTTAATCTGCGTAAGTGGGAGGTTAATGAGAAGCAAAAATGAAGCGTGTGGCTCGGCATCAGAGCCATGGTCTAATTCGGCCGGGCCACTGAGATCTGCCGCCTTCCCCCGCTCTAAATTAAATCCCCGTCTTTGTTGAAGAAGAGGCGGACAAGAACATGAAGTTCAAAGTGGGATGTGATCAGTTATATTCAAGTCAGGCCCTGTTTATGCTGTTGTTCCATTTATCCATTTAATTAACTAATTATTCTATTCCTCGCCCCCCCCCCCCACCATTCCTTTTACTCGCGGAGGAAGATAATGAGTTTGAAGCAGTGACCCAGCAAAGTGCAGCACTCCATTAGCAAGCCTGGAAAGCCAGTCCCTTGTTGAAACCTGTAAGGTGGTCTCACCTTTGGCTCCTCCATCTTTCCCACAAAGCTCAGCGGTGCACTAGCATTGGCCCCACCACTCCATAGCTCATTACCACTGGTCCAAACAACCATTAGCTAACAAGGACAATACTGACTCCAGTGAACGAGCTCAGCCTGTTGGCTCAGGCCATTATTCTCTCCCCTGTCAGCCATTCTTAAGTGATCATTATGGCGAGGACAGCACGTTTAACCAAAACCGCCTCAGAGCAAAATTTTGCAGGGTAATAAAGCAAGATGCCTTCAGTGCTGTTAACCTTTGTGCTGCTTCCACCAGATCGCCTGCTATTCTAAGGTGTTTGGAGAGTCTGAGGATAGCACATTCACACATTGCACTGACCGCGATGAGTCATAACACAAACCAGCTTCTGTGTATAAAGTAAGAAGCACTTTAATAGAATGCCAAACATGTCTTCAGTCCATTACAGGTAATGACATTTCAACTGATAGCCTTTTGCCCCTCTAAGAGGAAACTCTTTTTGCTTGTATTTTTAAATGATATATTCAGTAAATTCATGTTTTTCTCTGTTCTCAAATATTTGGGGCAAAGTATCTAGTAATCTTTACAAAAACTCCATGCTGATTTTTTTTTCACAAGGTTTCACAGGGTTTCACGAGGTTAAGGTGCAGTTTGGCTTAGGTTTAGACTAAGAACATCTTTCTCACATATAGGTATATATATTTATGATACTGTACAAAAGTAAGAGACTACCATTTCTATCATTTCCAGTCAAATGTCCAATACATTAAAGTTTTTATGTAGCTGGGAATATCTGACAACATACATTTAACAGATCATTAGACAGAAGCCACAACAACTAATTATAATATTAAAATGCTCACTATTTGGTAAGGCTGTATATTGGCAAGAACCTGGTGATACAATACATATCGTGATACAATACGTATCGTGATACAGCGGTCACGATTCATTATGATTTTTCTAATCCTACTATTAAAACACACCGCTAATAAACAGGTTTGCCAATGCTTACAATAGCATTGCGCCCTTGTGCTGCTTGTTAATGTTGGAGTGGAGCTGAAAATGGATTACAACACTGCCATCTAGTGGTCAGAGGTTTAAACACAACACACAATGACTCACTGTCTGCCAGGAATCTGTGTTTATCGATACTCTGTTATTGAGAATTGATACAGTATCACGAAACATACTATCCTGATATTCTTACACCCCTAGTATTTAGTGTGCCTTTCATTCTTGTCGAGGGATTTTAAAAAGAAATCTGAAGGGATGTTTTCCACAACTCCCCTGTTCAGTCTTAGAAGTTGGTTGCAGTTTCTGATTCTCATGATCCAACAAATCCCAAACATTCAGTTTAATGATGTCGAGGTCTGGCCTCTGAGGCAGCCAGTTAATCCATTCTTCTGAGAATACCAGCAATTTCTTTTACATGATCCCCGTTCTTTTTTTTTAATTTCTCAATAGAAGCTTTTTGACAACTGAACATCCATTCGGTTTCCACTTCTGTGGTTTATTCAAGGCCTACTACAAAGGTTTAGCTTGTTTTGCGAGCATGAAAGTTTTAAGCACAGTTCTTCTGATAGTGTATAAATACAACTGTACTTAAAACTTTCCCGATATTGCCCATGTTATGAGCTAATTTAAAAAGTGCCCCTGGAGCCTGAAAGAATGGCTCTATTTGAGACTTCTCTTTCATATGTCATCTCATCTTGTTAGTTGCAAAGATACAAAAATGATAAAAGATGCACTTTACTGCTATGCTACCACTAAACGTTATTTTAGAGCTTCTTTAATTATTGATATCGATGCTATGTTTGCCCATTTTTAAGATCACAAAGAAACCCTTAAAATCAGAGGGTTTTTATGTTTAATTTAATGTTTATTTCTGAACCCCACGATGCATTAGGAACACTTGGCAGCAAATTAAAATAAACAGTGACTCTACTGAATAAAAACAGGGATAATTTGCTAATGTAATAGAGCCTACAAAGAGGGTCACTTATGGCATTTAACAATGCACCAACCAAACCTGTGCATTTCTTGGCATATACCCAGTACCTTAATCACACTCTTCACAACATTATGGGCTTATGGTGGACTTTCCTGCAGGCTATATGCTTGAATCTCTGAGTAAACACTATTACAACACAGAGCGCCTGGAATACACATATATGCGTGGTGCTAATTACACGCTTTGCAGATTTCATTGTCACCAAAAGCCTGACATAACTGGGCCACCTCAGTTTTTAAACAAAAAAGAAATTACAGGCAATGCCTTTAACTTGCAGCATCTACGCACATGTCCATAACGCTGGCTATGGATGCATCAGTCCGTGCTTGAAATAATAATGGCAGCATGCTAATCGCAGGGGGGCTTTTAGCCTTGCTCGCTGTATCCAACGTCGCTGCAAGTGAGACTACATTTATTCTGAGCTGGTGTCACTAAGGCAGGGTGTTTTTACCACTCTAGACTTGAAGATATGGGCCTATGAAGCTAGAGGGATAAAGAGAGAGAGAGAGAGAGAGCGCATCAAAGAAAATTACTAGACACTCACTTTTCACCTCCTACATTTGGTATCTGCTACTACTTACAGAGTCCATTTTTAATTGAACCCCCCCATCCGACCTGTATTTGCATAATGCCTTCGTACTCATAGGTTTGTAATAAAGTCGTCAGCTACGCACAGTGGACTACGGATGGGATCTGGGTTGTATAAATATGTAATTCACACATGTCCTTGGACTAAAGGAAACACTGACTCAAAACTATAAAGTCAGAGCGGAATGATGAAATAAACTTTAATGATGTTGGGAGGAATCTCACATTCAGGAGCGGACTTATTAAAAGTGGCCCTAATGCACCAAGCAGTCGTAATAGCCGCTAGTCAGAGGTGGAGGTAGCTCACATTAGCCGGAGAAGGGCAAAGAGATGGACGACTTCCCCCCTACAAATTTAACGATCACCCACCTGGAGCTTCTGTCCATGTTCTTCGCGAATCGTTTCAACAATAAGCTGTTTACTGGCAATTAAGAGCCAAAGCTGACGCAGTGAAAGCCTGTATTCAGGGTTTCTTCACAAAACGTAAATACATACTGGTGACCAATATACAGATGTCTTACAGCACTAGGAGAATCCACTGGTGTATTTTCGTGGCATACTGTATATAAGTAATGCATAAATACGTCTCTGCACGAATGCCATGTGCAACAAAAGATGAGTTTTATCATGCCTGACAGCGGCACTAAAGCGTATTTCAGCACAATTTAACATTAATTGCTCTATTAGCGCTTAATTGAATCTTCGCCAGTGCTAATTATCATTTCATGCAGTCTACTTGTACAATAAAGGATTATCAACTGTCTTATTCTTTTGTTATTTTAAATTCATGCATGCCTACTTTTAAGTTGTATTCATTGGGGGTCAAGATGGAGATTTAACACTGAGGGAAAGTCTTGGGAAGATACATTATTTCTCTGATTTTAATGTACGTTCCTGTGAAAATATTGGGGTCGGGTGAACTTGCGCGACAAGGCACGGTACAAATGTGTCTTGATGAAGCTCAAGCTCAGTGATTCAGCTCACACACTCGTCAGCTAGCACCATTAAATGTGAACATGAAAATATCAGATATATATGTACCGGCGAGTACTGAAGCAACAATAAACCTCCGATAACAACACCTTATCCTTTAGTACCAGCCGATGCCGAGTACTGATACTGATACGCTATGTAACCTAACTAACATACTGTCGCTGTCCAAAGCAAAACATCTCCACAATGGCAAATTTAAAGGAAAGGATAAAAACCACTAGTTTATATTCAATGGAAGTCACAGGAACCAGAATATTTTCCAAGCTAGCATTTCCCTCAGTCCATTCACACAATGTATATGGATGCTGCTATGTTCAAATGTAGAAAACACAAACTCATAAATATTTGCTATTAGTAATAGGAATCTTGTTTAACAACCCAGGCAAATGCAAACTATTTGTATGGTGCAAAATAATTAAAAACAGCTACAAAACAATATCAAGATAAACCTGTAGTGTGTACATATAAGCACACAGCAGCTTCTGTGACTCCACAAAAACGGTGCTGTTGTTATTTCACATCTGAATTTATCATTTAATTTCTTTCACTCACACACAAGTCCACACACACATCTCAGAGTTTCAGTTCAGCAATACTACTCATGGCGTCAGTAGCAGCAATTTCCAGCTTTTACTCGGCTTGGTTGAAGCGAAAAGCCGAGAGACTCCACTGTTGCATGATACAAGTGATCGACAGAGGAGCACCGCAGGTGGGGTTAGAGGATACAATAGCCTGGCTAGCAGGCTGCTACGCTAAAGGCCAAATCATCTCTTCAGGAGTCCGGCGGATCTAGCAGGAGATGAGTGGTTACTGAAGGAAGTCTAGCTCAGCCATTCAAATGAAGGACTCCTGTTCATGTGTTTCACACAAAGCACTGCAGTCACAGATTTAGCTATGAGCAGTGTTCTGCTGCCAACGTATATGCATGCGTCATTGCAACAGCACACCTGTGCACTAGAAATTACTTTGTGCAACCGGTTAAAAGTATCGGCATCATCATTGCTGAAGCACCAATATCAGTGCTACAGAACTGGTATTAGTGCAACACAGACTTATTTCAGTGCTGATCTGCAGCAAAAGATCTTTATTGACATGTTTTTATAGTTTTGTTTTGGGGAGATGTATATGAACGATCAGCATTAAAAATGGTTTCTAGGTAAGATATTATACACAAGGTTAATGACCTTAATAAAAGTACACTGTTAGGCACTTTTCTTCCTATATATATATATATATATATATATATATATATATATATATATATATATATATATATATATATATAGTTTATATATTTTTTTCTTTCTTATTTGCCACTCTCAGATCTTAACAGAAGCTTTTTCTAGATATAGAAGCTGTGGAAATAGACTTTTACACATTTAAAACATGTTTTAATGTATAAAACTGTTAACTATATTTGTTTTGTGTCAACATTGTCCTTATTAATTTGATGCATGTTCTGCAGCCTGTCTGTATTTTTTGCAGCCTTACTATGGTGACTTAAATATTTCTAGAACAATTATTTGTGACCCTTTCCACCAAAATACTCCACAGCAGTGTAATTCTACACTGGTATAAAACTGAATTTATTAAGATGAGTACAGGCTGGTAAACATTCTTCCCACATGTGTTTGAGGCCTGTGTCTCGATCTTAAAGCTTTCAACACAAGACAAATTTACACCTGGTTTTAAAAGATGCACACAATTCCTCTCTACTAGTTCCCCAGTTCCCAAACTTTAGAAAATGGGATAAAAATGTAATGTAACCTGTAGAACATGTTATGTTTGCACATAACACCAAATGCAAACCGTTCAGACCAGCTGGCCGTCTCTGCACTGTACCCAGTTCTTTCTTTTCCTCCCAAACACCCATTCTTATTGTCGAGTGGGTCACCAGTAGAGAGCTTTCTTCTAATTCCCTCTTTTAAATGTCTACGCTATGTTTACAACTGTAATAATTCCATCTACCCACAGGGCCTCTCACCCACTGTCAACAGGAGAAAAAAAATACATCCAGGTTATTGTTTTCAGCCACCGCTCCGTTCTGCCACATGAAACAATTTTCAAGCCTGAATGGCTCTGTCGTCTTCAAAACAACATTATCTGATCAAAAAAGATGTGGCCTTCCATTGGACAAAAAGGCAGCCCGAAATCTCCAGGCAAAGATAAGGAGAATTGTTTAGGCGGGGGGATGCTCGTTTCACATTCGGAAAATGCTGGCTGCACAGCGATGCCTTAGGGAGGAGGTGCTGACCTGCACCGAAGGCATTTGCAATGTAAAGTCAGGCATTAAGATCCTGTTTAACGTCTCATCAGAGTGGAAGAGCATTGGGTTCAGTCAGGGTCTGCTGAGGGAAAAGCATGGCCACTCATTTGGTCCCCTTTCGCTGGGCGATATTATCCATGTGTCACAGCAGATCTGAGGGTATTAGCCGGGCTGGAGCGTGATGGAGGGTAAATAATCCTCTCATTGGTAAGGGAGAACTATGGCCCAGATTTCCGTGAATATCTCCCTCCTCCACCTCCACCATCTCGCTTAGATATGCCTACAGAAGAGCCTATGTATAACTCTGTGTCAGTCAAATTCATTTCTATCTGTGAAAGTTGACTAATGACAGAGATCCCATTCACAGAGCCAAGCTGAGTTGGTGTGCCTTCATTCAGGCTTTAAAAAAGCACCTAGAAGAGTCTGCTCCGTCAAAGCCTGTTTATCAAAACACGGCGGCACAAATGATAATTAAGGAAAACTGCATCAATGTTGCTGATTAGAAAACTGTGCCTGTTATACAAGAAATCTTTTATTTTTTTATGCAGTGAAGTGTGGAGGTTTCTTTAAGGTTCTTTAGTGTGAGTGAAAGTTCTAAACGCAACCACTTCAAGAACAGTTTTCTTTATAATGGAAAAAAGCCAAGAGTTGGTTCAGAAACCTGCTGAGCACCCTGCATTCAGCGCAAGTGGAAATTAGCAGTGAGAAGTCTAAAAAAGAAAGAGTCCATTTAGAGAAATGGAACAGAACTGCTAGGAATGTTAAGAAGCTCCGCCTCCATTCTGCATTATTCATATCATTTAAGACTTCTCTGCTGAGTATTTCCTGCAGTTTAGTTGAGTTTAAGACCACTAGAGTTTATTTCACGTAGGGCCATATTCAGATCATGGTTGTAAAGTAAAGGAATACAAGTATTAGAAAAATGTTGCATAATGAAAATGTATTATTTGGAATACCCTAAAAAACATAAATAAATCTGGATTTGTCCTAAAGCCTGAGCAGACTGATAAATCAATGTAATAAGCCTGTTATTTGTCTTAGTGTCTGCTCAGTAGCGGACACACACATGAGCTTAGCATCTGCATTGCACACTTGTTTTACGTACATGTTAATATGAACTGAAAATCACACAGCGCACCACTTTAGAGCCAAACTTGCAAGTTGTTTTTTTTATAGATCTTCCTTAGTCTAGACTGCAGGAGCAGCAGTGAACTGAAGCAGGTGATGAGAGCAAATATGTATGACTTAATAAAAGAGAACTTCATTGATCAGCATTATGTTAAGGCGATTTACATAATAACTATATACTGTAATGCCAACCAGCGTGAATAACAGAGTTACACAAAAAGAATGACACATTTCTTATGAAGGTACATTGTATATGTATAGTCACATGGAAAAGGCATCCCTGGTCAAATGGCACATCATGAAAATCAGTTAAAACATCCTCCAGAGACTTTTACACTTCCATACATATTAATTCACAATTAATGCACAACTGTTTATTTGCTGCATTTAACATAGCAGGGGGAAATAAAACAGAAAGTGTGGCTCGAGGCCCATGCAAAAGATACAGCGCATTTCAAATTTTATGGGTTTTTTTCCAGTTTGTTAATCTCAGCAAATAAATACATAAATAGAAACTGAGTCCTAACATCAGCAGAAAATGTGTTCTCTGCAGAGGTTGTTAACTTATTTTCACTCACAAAACCAACAAAATAGCATTTGTGCCAGCACAACACACATGAACATGGCACCACCACATCAATGTAACTGCAGTGTTGAGATTTATTCAACACCCAAAAAAGCACCTGGTTTGTGGAGGTCCTGTGGTTGTCCTGACCACTGAAGAACAGGGTGAAGGGGGTGTGATTGTAGAACTACAAAGTGTAGTAAACACTCATCTTTTGATTTCTGTTAGTAATAAATAGATTGATTTTAAAACTAGTAGAAGCACTTAAACGCTTAATAAGTAGCCTCTCAGTGTTATCCAAATAACATTATGTTAAGTTGTTTTTTACTTTTTCAGGTGAGGTTTTTGGGTGCTAAGTAATGACTAATTATGGCATCTTTTTTTAATGCAAGCAGATGTTGTGGGCAGGAAAGCTAATAGTGGTGTGGGCTAGAAAGAATAAATATTTAACATAAAAAAGAACACTGAAGGAAGGCATAATAATATAAGACAATATAATTTTGAACAATAACATTTTTTATTAAAAAATAATCAATTTTAAGATAATTGCATTGCGAATAATTGCAATGACAATTTTATATTTTTAAAATCATGGGTGGTCTTATATGAGCTAAATTACAGAATAATGGTATTATTACAGCATAATTTCCAGCTGGGGTAAAGTGGCCCTTGGAAACATTCCTCCATGGATCTACACAAAACCCACCTGAGGCAGCTTTAAATTAGTGTCTTAGATGTTTCCCAGAACGGAGAAGCTCAAGGGTCTGAAAATGGATTTTAACAGTCTGCTCCATCTGAATGGGTTGATCATAGTTTTCCTTATGAAATCTATACTCTTCTGCAAATGAGACCTTTCATCCACAGCAGTAATAAAAAAATTCCTTCAATGTTTCTTTGCCCTTTCGCTTTTTCTATTTATGGCCAGCGACTGTACACAGCAAAATCTCTTTTGACAACTCAGTCAGAATGATTTGCACAGCCAATCGGAGTGCTATTTGCGGACTGTGCTCATTTTTAATATTCATGAGGGAGTGCTGTCACAATTACAATGCAGACGCTTCCAAACCTTGATTCAAGTCATCCAAATGTTGACTCACACTGAAGAACCAAGGCCAGGGCAAAGAGGATCTAATGTCTAACTGGGCCAAGACAAAAATATAGCTAAAAAAGCTTTAGAAACCAGAAAAACTGCAATTTACGCTGTATGGCCAAAAATATGTGGACAGCGGGCCATCTCACCCATTTGACCTTCTTTTACATTATGGAGTTGCTGCTCTTTGCAGCATAAAAAAGTGGCAATACATACAAAAAGTCAACAGGGTGTTTGTATGGACAGATGTTGGAAGAGAAGGTCTTGGAATCAACATCCCGATTCTTTTAACAAGCTTTCTTGCCTCAAAGCTCCTAATACATTGTTCTTTTGCATTGTTCTTTTGCCTGGTGGTACAAAAACCCAGGTGATGTTAAGACGCAATGTCCTTCATATGTTCTTGCATGGTCTACCACTTCACCACCTTTCATTTCACAGTAATAGCACTTGCAGTAAATCAGGCAGATATTTCACAAACTGTCTCACATTTAAAGTCACTGAGCTCTTCAGTCCTACTGCCCATTCTAATGTCAGTGTTTGTCACAGAGGACTGCATGGCTACGTGTTTTATTTTTCAACACCTGCATGCAACGGGTGTGGCTGAAACACCTGAACTCAATTGAGGGTGTCCACATTCTTTTGGCCATATAGTGCAACTTCTTCAAGGCGAAACATTTAGCTTTAGTCACGTCAAAGCAGCGCACTAAAAGCTACATGTAAATCAACAGAATTTCAGTGTCACAGCAACTAAAAGTAGACAATCTGGCACTAATCCCACTAATATTACTACTAATCATACAATGCAAGGCAAAGGCATTTTCTTTAGCTACAACCACTCAAGCTTAAAGATCTATGGATTCACAAAAGCAAACAAAAGCGAGGCACTGAGTGCCTCTGAGAGCATGAAAGGTAACAGCAAATATAATAAAACTACATTGTTTGTGCTTTTACAGTATCTGGAGACAAAGAGGGGGCAGCAGCTGAAGAAGAACTGTATAGAGAGTTATGGCTTGTGGAAAAAAAATTAAAGTGTAATCCTGCACATTTCTCGTACACTATATTACAGTACACACTGACAGACTTCTGCACAAACACAGTCTCTGTTTCAGATTCAAAAGCACCTTAACCACCGCCACAGCTTCTAGATCCGTTAACTAATGGTCTACTGCTGACACTAGTAAATAATTCCAGCCTTCAGTCCTACCTTATCATTCAGTCCTATTTTATCAAAAACCTTGATAAACAGTTAACAGATTTTATGTTTATGTTACTAATGTTTACTATTGTATTGTATTACCCAATACAGGAGCAGAGAACACACAATCTCCTTTAGTTTATATATATATATAATAACTATTATGCCCAAAATGGTAACTTATATATATTTATTTCCTGCACTGTCCTCTATGTAACTCTCAATTACTGCCAAGGCAAACTCCCTGTTCATGATGTCTCACTTGGCCAATAAAATCAATTCTGATTGATTCTGATTCTGTTGTCCACCAAGGAAAATCACAAAGAATGTGTCTGGGCAACCAGCCTATGGTGGTCCCTACTGCCCCTGACATCACATAACCACAAAGCAGACTTTATAAAGAGCCGAAACTGGAAAATTGCCTTGCGAAGACTGCCGTCGATTCTGTTTTCACAACATGCTTTACAGTACGTGCCCCCTTCCATCAAATCTCAGTGTGGCCTTGCAATTTAAAAGAAAACGGAAGGATAAGAGCGGACTTAGCCAAGCCCGAGCTGCACAGTCTCATCCCCATGGTAACACCACATCTGCAAGCACGGAAGCCTTCTATTCAGACAGCTCATCAGTGATGTTAGTCACACAGTATTAGGCCTGCATACCACCATCAGCAGTGGCTTTATCCCTGCGGACCAGGGACAGCTCCGACAATGTGTAAGGTACGAAGATAAAGGCTTTATTAGAAGGAAAGGAATAAAGGCAGTTTATAAGAAATAAATGAGCGCTGGAATAAAGGTCTAAGGATGGAACAAACGTTCCGAAAGGGCACGCAACTTGGGTTCATTGTTAATAAATCTTTCGGCCCAATACATCAAAGCACTGTATTGTTCTTTTATAAAAGCCGTCTTTTTATTGGTGTGGTTTTGTTTTCTAAATCAATAGTGCATGGATTAGGTCTTTTTTCAGCTAAAGGGGAAATTCCACAGATTTTTCGTCTGCATAACACAAAGTTTAAGATGTAAACAAAGGCATAGAGGGTGGTTTGATGTGAAATGTGTCATTCAAGAGAAACATACAGAGTCTGAATTGTTCACAGTGACCGATAAGGAGTTTATTGACCCTAAAAGCTATTTTACATGTTATTACCTTTAAGTGTTAATGAATACATCACCTGATGCCTGCTTTACCATCAGTCTTTAACTAACTAACAAAGTACCCAAAGCAAACTGTTTTTCTTTTCAGATTCACCCTATTTTATCAATCTTAACATTACTTATAACAACCTGTGTACGTAAAATGGCTACATTTGTGTTGTAGATATTGTGACCTCTGGTAGCACTAAATTATATACAAAAGTTAAATAAAAAAAGTTAAATAAAAGGGTTGTGTTGCCCTTTAATGGGTATTCAGTTGTCGGTATGATGCATGCAGAGTATATAGCATATATGTAACAAGCTATCTGTCTTTGCATTATGTGCTGCTATATATGTTCTGCAACCTGAAAGCAGCTGGCTCCACTGGAAAAGCCAGTGTTTGACAATTTGATGTTCTTAGATAAAGTAGAGTAATAAAATACTGGAATATTGCTTTATGCTGTATATGACCAGAGCTACATACGTCTAGTTCTAGGCCGTGGCTTTATCGCCCAGCGCAGATTCTAAACCCTGATAGCCAGAGGACGCCTCCGCTATAGAAAATGAAACACTTTGTGCAATTTATTATATAAGATGGAAACGTCAAAAACCAAGATAATCATTACGAGGCTATATCCAGGCCTATGTTCAGCATCCATGATGTATATTCTGCAAAGACCAGAAAACAGATGAAAGATCTTCAAATGAGCAAACCCAACTTTGTCTTATAATGAAGTATGAGCTCAGTCCATTAGGCCACAAAGCCGTAGGAAGCGGGAGTAAGATAGTAGAAAAACAGACAGAGAAGTTGCTGCCTCACAAATTACTCTCACACTGGCAGTGGAAAACACTCTACAGTGTTACCACCGACTCCTTCCATCAGCAGTCTAAACATGGTTTCACTCCATGCAACCCCGCCAACAACCCTGCTACCTGAGGAGTCAAGCCGACTTCTGTGGAGAAGACGTGATGGAGCGATAGCAATAATGGAGGACAAAAACCAGAAACAGGAAACATCCTTCCGGCCAGCTGAAAGCCTTAATGTGTTGCGTTATCCCTGGGCGTGAACGGTTTACACAGTTTCCGGGAAGGGGATTACCTGTCGCTCGGCCACGACTTATCTCCTTGCCTTCTTCCAACCAGTCTAAACCATCAGCATAGTCTCCAGAATATTCTCAGGCGTAAAAATGCTCACTTAATAATAACAGGCCATAAACAACAGCAGCTTCATCACTATTTAGTAGCTTTTTAATAACTGTTAATAATTCTATAATACTTATATTTGTAAAATTTGTCATATTTTGTATATTTGTAATTGTAATACTTATATATACACTTATAAACTTTGTGTGTTTGAGTTAACATTAGCATAGCAGCAAATTTGTTGTTTTTTTCAAGCTGGCTTGTTTTGATTACAGCACAGTCCCACGTACGACATCCAACACATTCTATAGCAGAGTATTTTTCAAAGACTTTAAATCTCAACATCAGTGAAAGAAAGCTTCCTGCTGTTGCAAAGGCAAATGATGGACACAGCAAGTACTGAAAGAAGAAGTCTAGTTGTGTATGGAATTTTCTGATCCTGTAAAATAAATCATTTGTACTCGTCTTCATAAATGAAATAGCTGAAGGGTGGTCCCAGAATAGATTTGTGTTTGTCATTTACTTTTTGTAGTTTTATACAGTGAAAGCACATTCACCAGTTTTCTTATTTCTGTTATGTTGGTTTCTGAAAACTGAAAGCGGCTTGGACTTTTGTATACAAGAACAGCTTTCATTTACAATGTTATGGCTCTGCTTTAAAGGTGTTCCATGCTACAATGTTGCATAAAGACTTGAAGCAATGATTGTAAAAAATATTTCTAATTTTTTAAATGGGAATTTAGCCAACTTTCTGTAAAGCTTGCTCAAACTGGACAAAATCGCTATCATGGATCATGGACAACTAAATTAATTACAATTCTCAGGACATTTCACTAAATTTTAGCTAATAGATTCTTACCACTTATATTACCCTTACCAAAATAACATGCAGATACCGCTTTTTCAACTATATCACACGAGGAAACACAGAAACAACAACATGGCATCACACAGTTCATTTTCTGCTAATTGTGGCCAGATACCAGTGGCTGATATTGGAATGATGCCATCTCCAATCGAGATATTCTATTTTTGCTCAAATGAAGAAGCTGTGTGCTTCGTACATTACTCATTTTGGCATCTGTCTCTTTCATGCAAGCAGATGTTACCGTCAAGAAAACTAACAGTTGTTTGTGGTGCTCCATCACAGCCACATTCTGGAAATGTGGCACTGCATTTGTAAATTTGTATTTTTGTATTGCAAAAGAACGGGATTCCCAACAACCAGTCAAATCCTGATAGACCACCAAACCAGTCACCATCAGATAAACCTCATTTAAAACTTTCATCTCTGAAAAAGAGGAGAGAACAGAGCTCCACTCCTGCTTCAGATCTAAAACAATACACAGGTGTTTCTGTCCATCCTTCGACTGTGAGAAGACCTCAACACTATGAGTCTGACAGGATGTGCAAATCTGTACTTTTTTTTAAATACACAAACAGCTAGGTCTTTGTAATACAAGCTAATTCCACCAAAACTGAGTCTTGTAAGTAACAAGAAGACAGAAATGAATGAATAAAAAGGAATAATGATAAGGCGCCAGTGCAGAGGGTTTGCTACACTGTTCGAGCTGAGGACAGTAGCCTCTACTAGAAGGACGCTTCAGGCAGCCACCAGTTTCACATTGCACACAGATTTCAGTAGACTCTCCTTGTTGTTTTATTTATCGGGATTTGATGTCTGGCAGCACTTACGACTGTGGTGCCACTATTTGTTTCTGGTGTCAAATCCTGCTCCGGGATTCACAAAGACACCAGCCCAAACATGCTGTCGAATACGCGCCGCAGATGAACGAGCACTAGAACACATGCAGCACAAACAATGTACATTCATTAATTAACCCATGGATCCAAACAGACTGCCCTTTTAACCCTCAGCGTGTTGTGTTTGTTTAGGTTAAAACTGCCCAGCGGGGGGAAGAAATGCCCTGAGAGAGTGGCCGTGACAATCTGGGTGAAAACTTTATCATTTACTTATTTGTTCTTTTGTTCATTCTTTTGTTTTCACCGCTTTTCTCCCCTGCAGACACAGCTGGGCAGTTCTAAAATAACAGCAAGATCTTTCAACTCTACGCTGTCTGATTGAACCCAGCTATGGCTCTTTTGTTGTGATACGAGTCCCCCTGTGATTAGTTTCAAAAACTCTTTTGCAAATTCATATCTTTAATATAAAACACTAATAAACTGACACAAGCATTTAGAATCAGAACAATCAGAACAAGCATCATTCCTCCAAAATAGTAACTTTACAGGAGAAAACATTACTAATAGACTTGACTTGACTAACTTGTAATTCCTGGGAAAGAAATTTGAACCATTTCTGTTTGGAACATCCAGCATGGTACTCTAGAGAAGTAGGTACTGTTTTAACAATTCTGGCATCGACTTGGTACCGAAGCATCAGTTCTCACCACAGGCCTACATGGAGGTTTCAGCTGCTCCGTGACTGTAGCCTTTTGCTGTTATGTAGCTCATACAGCTGCTCATTTCTGTTTCACGGCAAACTGAAGCTTTCCCCTTTGTTTGTTTGTCTCCTATGAGCCCAACCCACAGTGGTCTGCTGAAGACATTCTCTGGTACTAACATGACAGAATCAGTGTGTTTTGCTTTTAGACTTTGACGAACACCAACGCAAGGTTTTTGAAGAGAGTGAGGATTCATTCATTAATTCCTTATATAAATCGTTTAGCCTTCTGGGTCACTTATTGAATAGAAGCAAGGCTGTAGATATTTGCTCTTGACATTGGTGGGGACCTATGTAAACCATGATTTAACCCTTTCTGCACCTGTAGGTTAGTGAGACGTTGACAGATTATTGGTGGGGACAATTCGATAATGGCAGGATATTGGTGGGGGTGGTACTTCCGTCCATGCCAATTTTATGCCCTTGGATAGAAGACAGGAAAAGGGTGGGTCATAGAGATATATACAATCACACACACACTGAGAGTGATGATATATAAGTTAACTGTATTGTAACTGCAAAGTTCTTGTCCCAAAGTCTGATTGGCTAAGACACAATAAAAGCTGTTGCCAAGTCGCAAATCCTTGGGCTATTAACGGAATAATATCTGACTTTAATGTGGCTAAAATGAACCAACAAATGTACTGAAGAAGAAGAATGTTTTTTATTTGTATTAAAAGGCTGACAACTTATTTCTTTAACTAAAACTGGGCTGATCAGATCAGATCCATTAATATCATAGGAACTTACTGTTTGATTTACTTTAATACTGCAATAAAAAGACTAGAAAATGTGCCACCTGAATATCTATCATGCTTCAAATGCCCATCTTTTAGTCATATCTGCTTTAAACAGCCTCAAACTCAGGCTCTCAAATGGCTCCTTAAAGATTTGTTTGAACTGCTAGTTTCTGCACCCAAATAGTGCAGTATTTGTCCAATACTAATGAAGCTTAATCTCAATTGACTCTTTGTTAGCTGTTTTATGTACTGTTTGGGTGCCGGAGCCAGTATTTTAATTAGGGAACTATTTTAGACTTAGCCCCATGTGAAGAGGGATGTACAACACCCTTGGTGCTAAATAAGACTGGGAATCACAAAGATGTGCTCATGGAAATTAGGATTGTTGTTGTGGTGCTAATTTGGTGACCAAACGGTCTTTATAAAGTAATGATTTTGCATTTAACAATGCTACATCATAATATGATAATTGTTCTGAGACAAAAAAAGAAAATGTTAATGAAATGCAATTACGACTGCAACATGTATATTGTATTATCACACCCTCATTCATGATAAACTCACTGTAAAACGGCTTGTGAGAGAATTTTTCTGCTGTGACCAGAAGGTGTGCTGTGCCCCTGAACTGGAACAGTGTATACTGTATTGTGACAGCACACTGGGCCTTGGAAGGTCATTGTTGTTGTTACTGAGAAAAGAACTCGCTTATGTCAAACTCTAAACTAGGCTTAAATAAGACTCTATACTGCTTGAGCTTGTGGACATGAGCGGTAAAAGGTGACTCTGTGGAGAACATTTGAGGTTTCGGACTTGACCAACAATGGGATGTGCATCACGGATTGATATGTGCATCACGGATCCACATGGGTTTCATCTTTGTTGACTGAGCTAATGACATTGTGCCTGGTTGTAATAATCCATCATTGTTATGTATGTGAAGCAATCCAAGTAACCCTCCTAATAGCTTTAGCTCAGTAACAATGAATCAGCACCTGTTTGGCTAATTTACATGTCATTAGCATAAAGGTATGACAACTGTTTTTTTCCTAGCCTGTGTTAATGGGTAGAGACTCTTTTGCTCTCTCTCTCTGTTTCTCTCTCTCTCTCTCTCTCTCTCTCTCTCTCTCTCTCTCTCTCTCTCTCTCTCTCTCTCTGCCTCAGCCCAGCTTTTTTCTGCTGGTTTATCTTTTTTTTTTGGTTCAGTTTAAGCCTTTAAGCTATTAAACTTTTCTCTGTAAGGTTGTATATTTATGCAGATGAGTTGTGTCGTGATATTTATTCTCTTTTAATTAGTGGTGTCAAAGTTAAGCTGTTAACAATGCATTAACGTGACAAATTAAAACCACATTTTAGATGGTTTTCATTTTCATACTTTGAACTTTCTATATTTTCAGTTGTTTACACAATGTATGCTGCTATGTGTCCACCATCGTTCAACTGATGGCTCTCCTAATAAAACCAAAGTTACCTTCAGCTGCTGCCACGCTGTGAATGTGTTTATCACCAAAGTATCAACCCAGAACACACTCCTGATTCTACTGATGAGCTGTATGAGAGCGAAAGACTACAATCACGTAGGAGCTGAAACCTCTATGTAAGCATATCACAAATACTGATGTTTTAGTAGTAATTTTATGCTAGAATTCTGAAAAGTAGCTGTTTTTCTACAGCACCATAGTGCCCTGGGATGCAATTGTTTTGGTGGTGGTGAAATGAGGGAGAGGGCATTATATACACCTTACAAGGTCTAGTTTTATAGTTTTAGTTTAGTTATATATCTTCTACAAATATCTTTGGGTATGAGAAAGGTGCTATATAAATTGAACTTATTATTATTATTATTCTAATTATTATTCTTTGATAACCTGCCTATGCAAAAGTTTCTACATATGTCCTCCGGTATATGTATATATCTTGTGTATGTTTTGTATAGTCCTCTATATATTTCAGTTATTACTATATGTATATATTCTAATCTATTTTTTACTTCAATACTGTCTATTTATTGTATGTTTGTACTGTTTTTACTACATATATATAGAGCTTTATCTGAGCCTCACACCAAGCATTTCAATGCATGTTATGTCCTGACATGATGTGCAAATAACAAATAAACTTAAAACTTGAAAACTTGAAAATGCTGGTAAATGCCAAACAACAACTCCTACCAGCACAGAAAACCAACAACATCTGAAAGATTACATGTGCAGCTGCAGCGACAGCTCTGCCTTGATTTGTTAAAGAGAAAAGTTGTGTGTAGAAATACTTTGTGTTTGTGGTGATCACAGCACAGATTATCAACAGACTCAGCTAAACCTGTATGTAAACAGTGCCATCAAATTTTTTTGCTTAAAGGGAGGAAACACATTCAACTTAGTGAAGCACCTCAAAGACACATATCCAGATTCATACAAATAAATAATTAATGTCACATGAAGAACATATCCAACTTGGTGTCCTTGTTCTCCTTATCCTGAAGTAAATACTACTACTGTTTTGGTTTCGGACAGCTGGCATTGCTGTGTAGTCAATTATGTTCCACACGACTCTTGGATTGGCCATATGGCTACTGTGTTTACACTATTGTAATATATTCAAGGCTCATAGAAGTAGGCTACCATCTTTGCTATTCAGACTTTGTTATCTATGAACTAAATTTAACATTAGCTTTTTAAAGCTGGGTTACTAATGGTCTGTCACCATGTCAGTATGTTTAACCTAAAGCAGTCTGAGAATATAGAGGTGTATGTGTGTATGTATGTGTATCTTACAGACACTGAGCTTTATCTGAAATCCCATAATATTCCTTTCACAGTATCAGAACTGTGGAAATTCCTTGATATTGGTATTACTACCAACTGGTGTTGTGACACGCCTACCTTAATGTTCACCCTACATTTAGATCACATACGTTTGATTAGAGTATAAAACAAATGTCCTATTTAAGTTGAAAAATAGTCTTTTTAGGACAAAATTTTAGCAAATACAATATGAGGTATCACCAACCCAGCAACTGCGAATGATACATTTTACACATTTCCAAATCTTTATCCTAGTCATTCTCACCAATAATTTGGTTGGAAATTACTCGCAAGAGTGTTGCTGTGAACCCCCTCTGCAATAAGTCACTATGGCTCACTGATGCTCTTAAGGAAATAAACATGAGATCTCAAATTTACCACAATTCAATTAGATTCTATTCATGTGTTGTTAGATAGACCAAAAATGGGATTGCTGAGTATTGAATTATAATCGTTTATAATTCATTCTAGTTTTCCAAGGTCAGTGCAGCTAGCCTGGCATACTTCAGATCGATGCATTACAACGCAACAGTGCATTTCTTTTAGCCCTATCACTTCATATAGGAAACCTAGGAAACCTCCTAGATCCGCCAGTGCAGAGTGATCCTAATCTGCACCCCCTCATTTTTCACTCCTGTTCCTTGTATAACATGTAACGTAACACTGATACACTCATGTGGATGAGAGTCAGAAAAGAAAAACAGCAGCAGAGTGCTCCTCGCGAGTGTTCTTTTTAATTAGAGACTGACATTTCAGTTTATTAGCTACACAGTACATTACACCCATGGCAAGCTATTACTTTCCACCCAGCATGTTGCCGGACAGTTAGGGGATCCGCCACCTTGAATTATGTCGTTCCATTAAGGTTGTATTTCTGAGGAGTGATGTTTTAAGAGGCCTTATTGCATTTCTCATCCAGAAACCCCTTTCCAGATGCAGAGAGAAGATGCTATTGAATATATATATATATATATATATATATATATATATATATATATATATATATATATATATATATATATGCCTACAATTAATGCTACAATCAAAATATAAGATAGTATGCCCTCGTTAGCCAATATGATATTGTTGTAGCATTGTCATGATAAATTTTATCAAAATACACTATATGCTTTTCTGTCAGTACTTAAAAACCCTAACTATATGTTTAATCACAAACAGAGCATATTTATCCTGTTTACTGGATTTATTGATGTGAAAATCCTTAATAATTTAATAATTCCGTTAGGGTCTATTTTCTTTTTTTGCAGGAAAGAAAACGCTTACTTTTACTCTCACTCTTACTATGATTTGCTATTTAAACTTCATACTTAATTATATACAAGTTATACAAGTGTATTCATACACAGAGAATATGGAAAAAAAATATTTGTGCAAAATAAGACTACACACGATGACTTTTAAAGAAATCTCCTCCTCTTCCATGTATATGGACTAGAATCCCCTCTTTCAGTTTATTTAAATGAGCCACATAACGTAACTACATTATGCTTTTTGATTGCATGCAGATAGTAGCTGTAATAAATGAAAATCAAACTCTGTTTCTGTGACAGTACTTCCTTGCACTATAATTTCTTCTTTTACGTATAAACAAATCTATATATCACTTTAAATCACCACCACAATGAAAAGTGTTCTATAAAAAAGCTCTTATTATTATTGTTATAACATCATTTCATTCTGCTGTTTCCAGAAAGCTCCTGTATTGCTTGGCGATTGCCTACAACTCTAACATTCCAGATTTATTGTTTGTTTCAAACCAATCTGATCACAAAAAGTGAAAAACAGAAGCTAAAAAACTTCAGTTTCTTTGCTGATAGATACTGAGTGTACTAAGAAGTTCCACTGCAGTTCTTTAGGGAACTCTTTTGGACTTTTTGACTTGATATTGTTTTCCTCCTACTCAAGATGTTTTTGCAAGACAGCTTTAGTTTGACTCAAGTCATTACTCCTTGAAGAAGCAAAACTTTTACTTGAGAATGGTTTTAGGCTACCCTACCCACTTCTGGTCACTAGATAAACACTCCTTTTTGCTGCACAGGGTAGAACTGCAGCTCACAGTGTCAAACAATAGTAAAGCCCAAGCAGTAATAACGAGTGCGCAGCTCGCACACAGACAAGCTTCTAGAAGGCACTTCATGATTTGCTGTTAACTTACTGCAGCAATCTGAAACAAATGCTGACCCGCAACAAATGCTAATTAGCCCGACAGTCTCTTTTCCCTCTCTATGGAGGCTTTTAGAGGAAGCGACGTCTATTAGCCTTTTTGTGAAAAAGAAAAAATATTGAAATGTGTAATTAAATGAGCTACTAAACAAATACAAGTCAAGTCCTTTGTGTCCGCCGAGTCTGCAGAGTGCTAAGTTCAACATCGTTAATGCCACAGTATAATGGAGCATTCAGAGGGAAATGTAGGATAGAACACAAGGAAGAAGAAAAAGAGTCGGAAACCTAAAAGCTCTACTGAGGCTGCAGGTGTTTAGAGAGGCTTTCAGCCTCAAATGCGCGACACGGCGCATTCTCAGCGCACACATCTAACACCTTCTTAGGCAAGGCGAAATCCTCAAAGACGAGGGTTTAGACTGTAAATTCGGCCTTGACGTTATTCCAGCAAAACAGTGATTAGTGGAGCGCTGCATAGGAGCGCATCCCGCTTTTCATATGGCTTTACAAACCCTGATGCTGCTGGGAATATGAGGGATATACAGCTAAAGGACATAAGCAGTCAGTAAAGACCAGTCATGATTCCCATGTACTTTAAAGGCCTTCAGCGCATTTAAACACTGAACATCATCTATTTGTGTGATTGATTTGCACTAGAGCTGTCAAACAATGCAAAAAACTAATTGTGATTAATTGCATTATTTTATGGAGTCAATCACAACTCATCACTTTTTACTCTTCCCATATTTGACCTTAAAGAAAATAAACATTTAAAAATTAGATTTTGTTACACCTATGAGTTCACAAATCCAACTTCATAAGAGTGCATTTATTCATTTCAATAATTTAAGAATATTATTTTTATCAACATATGAACAACAGTTGAAAATCCCAATTTAAAATGTCTATACTTTCAGATCTTTCGGGGGAAAGTACAAACAGTTATTCAAGAGATTCTTAATAAACAGTTTACCATGTGCCCCAAATTATATCTGTTAAACGCCCAATTGGAAGATGTATTTGATTATGTTATGAGACAGATATTTATATTGCTGGTTTTTATTGCCAAAAAATGCATTCTGCTTCTTTGGTCCACTCCTGAGGCACCCTCATTGAATTTGTGGCTCTCCCAGATAGCAGCAATACTCCCCCTTGAAAAATGTATGTATGAAAGTTTTGGCATATATGGTCTCTGGTTTGGGATTATCTTAAGATACAAAACTTAATCTTGGCGTCATCATTGTAACTGTGTGAACTTTTTTTTCTGTTTCATATAGCTACATATCTTTCTGTTGAATAGCCCTTTACTCCTTACTTTATACCGTCTACCTGAATGTGTATCTGTATTCATGTCTACAACAGTTACCTGACAAGTGCAACAATAAAAAAAAGTCTATCCACTGAATGTAATTTCCATTTCTTTTACCACAGACATGCAGTGAGAGTCACTGTGATTTAATACTTCAATTCAGACTGCTTACAAGTCAGAGACTCCCCTTTATTTTTATAGTCAGTCAAAATGGCCACTAAGTATGAATTATTGTTTAGGAGATACGTCTAAAGAGAAAAGATATACAATAGTTCACTCGCACCAGGAACGCAGAGTCTCCAAACATTTTTCATACCTATACCTTCTGTGTGGAGGTGTGGAAAAATAGCCCTGCAGACTTGTCTGAAAAACTGAAATCAAGACTCTGAGCCTTGTCATCCCTTTCTGTTCCATTCTAGCACTACTTACCAACCTCTTTTCATTCTCAGCACCCGATTACCTTAAATCCTTTATATTATTATCATCCACCATCACCAAAAAGCGTGTCGTCGCTGTCCAATGAAAAACAAGTATCTCCAAAATAGGAACTTTACATGAGAGGCCAAAAACAGTCTTTACTTTCAATGTAAGTCAATGGAACCAAAATTTTTCCCAAGTGATTTTGAAGCATTTCTATTGGTCCAGTTATCATGGAAATTGTAAACAATGTCAATGGCAGCAGTCGAGTTCAAAGGATATAGCAAAATGAAAATAAAAAAAAATGGAGATACATGATTTTCATTGGACAGCGACAATATACTGTTGAACCCAGAAATCAGTACGGAATTGGCTTAACATCCAACAAATCCTTTACATGAACTTATTTGAAGGTTTACAGCAGATCTTAAAAAGAATACAAAGTCATTCAACGTAACTGCTCTCAATTTTTAACTATATATTTAAAGTATAAATCTCTGTCTATACTCTAAAAGAAAAGGTTAAAACATTTACATATAATTTAACTCCCCACTGCTCACAATACCAAATTTATATATACCAAACTATCCAAACTGAACAAAACAGCACAGACAAACAAAAACACTGGGCAAAAATGTTTTTGTCTGCCCTGTCTTGTCCAGTTTGTCCACTGTCTATATGCTTTTTTCTGCCTTGTCTCTTAGCTGTCTCTCTCTTACCTTTCACTTAGATTGATAGGGAGGGGATGCCTTTGATGGATGAGGGACGGACTGTCGGTCTTGTAGCCAAGGACAGTTGACTAGAGCATTAAAAAAAATGAATACATTTTAAAATGGTCTGCTAGTTATAGGTTTTCTGCTTTTTCCTGATGCTGAAAAATGAATAGCTTGATTTTAACTTTAAATGGAAATTGAATGGACATAGGGTGATCTCTGACCTTTACGTAGTTATACATACAGTGAATGATTCTAAATCCTATGTGATTGTAGCCCTTTCCTGGATTGCTTTTGTTAGTTTGCTTCTTGTTGATTGACCCACATTTATTTCAGAGTTCTGAATATCTTTACCTTAGTGAAAATAAATAAATAAAAACATCTTTTTTTGTCAGTCAGTTTTTGTTTTTATAACAGTCCAGCCAAATCTTCGTAAAAACTGAAGCACCTTCAGCAACAACTAAACAGATCTGTTTTTAAATGGAACATCTAAAAAATAAGTAATGATTTGATTTTTTGATACTTGGTTGTATGCAAAGTTCTGGGTGCTAAGTAGCAACAAAAGATCTTTCATTAAGACATTAGTAGGTCTGGTCACCCCAAACTCACCCCCCGCTGTGCAAAGCAACTGTCCCACCTTCACAGCCTGTAATTACACTTAATACAAAAAAACCCCTCTTTAATAAATATTACTAATTTTCATTGCATTTGTTCACACTGCGTTTGAGGTGCACCAGCCTTAACCCAATCACTGCAAGTGATTTTGTATGAGGATGTTTTTGATTGTCACTTTAAATGTTTGGAAGATTGCACTTCTCTCTCTGCTGTGTGTTTGTGTGAATAAAATATCAAATGCTCTAATCACAACTTTATCTGTTTATCAAAACTTTAATGCTTGAACATCTCATCATGTGGCTCATTTAGCAAAGCAGCCAACGCACGCAAAAAGACTTTATCAAAGAGTCAGGATGTGAAACATTCCATATCAAAGCAAAACCTCTTTGTAGTGTCTGTAATCAACAGTTAGTACAAGAAGAAAGAGATGGGAAAAATAAAAATAGTAAGAATAAAAAATAGAAAATAAAACCTGAATTGTTTTTGCAGTTTGTTCTGCTGGAAAACAACAGTAAGACAGTCTCTGTGTTCGATGTGTTTTCGTTCAGATGCTGATTTATTTGTTGCTCTTCAAAAAACAGTCGAATATCAGAATGTGTAACTGGGCTTTATAAAGAGAACGTTTCCTACTGAATGATTCCAGCAAAAGTGTTGTCCACAAATGCCAATACTAAAGACCTCAAGTGAGATTATAGTGCCAATCACTTTCTGTGGCCAGACAATGACAGACTGCAAAACCAGTAGAAAACTATTGGGCTGTCAATAACAATGTTTTTTTGAGTTGTTGAAAAATCCACAGTGCACAGTCCCCCAGTTACAGGTCAGTAAACATGAATAACAGAGCTCCTGCATGGAATACAACAAGTGATGCCTACTACAGTCAGAGATGAACTTTGTGCTTCTAGTCAGTGTGTGTGTGAATGTGGGGGGGTGGGGGGTGGGGGCTTCTCCTTTTCACCTCACTTAAATTTTACTGTCATATTTCCATCAAGCTTATGACTAGCTTTTCATGATCAAGGCCTATATTGACTACTTGGACAAGATCACGCCCTGTACCGTGTGCTGTGAGCAGGGTGTGCATAACAACAAGCCGGTTCCACACATTGACTTTCTACATGAGATTTTATCAGGATCATGATCAGTGATGTACATCACATCACTCAGATCCCTGTATTAAGTACATGGGCAAAAAGTAAAGGAGCTGATGGCCCTTCATACAGTGCCCTCTACAATTACTGGCAACCCTCATTAAGATGTGTTAAAGCCTTAAAGTATATCAATTTGTACTGCAGAAGGATAATCTCACACTGAAAATTGTAGAACAGTGTAACCTTTAACTGAAGTGAATAAAAAAAAATCATTATTTTTCATAAAATCACCTGTTTCACAATTATTGGCACCCCTAACAATTCCTAGAAAATAAATGTAATTAAGGCATTTCTACAATTGTTAATAAAGTTGATCAGAGTATCTAGGAACATTTACTAAGTAATTCATCACCACCTGTTTCCTTGGGGTATAAATATAATGTAACACAGAGGCCTATTTCTCTTATCCACTCTTCAACACAGGAAAAACAAGAGAACACATTCAAATCAGCCAGATGTGTATCAACCTTCATAAGTCAGGCAATGGCTACAAGAAAATAGCTACTCCCCTACACCTGCTCACATCTACAGAGGAATCATCAAGAAGTTTAAAACAACTGGAACAGTGGCAAACAAGCCTGGACAAGGACCCACGCACAGTGAGGTGGATCGTAGGTGAGGTAAAAAGTTCTCCAAAGCTCACTGTTAGAGAATTGCATCAAAGAATAACATCTTTGGGTCACAAAGTCTTCATAACAACCGCCAGGTGCTACCTACATGCCAGCAAGCTGTTTAGGAGGCTTACACAGAAAAAGCCTTTTTTTCACTTACAAGCATAAACGTAAATGTCTGAAGTTTGCTAAGCAGTAAGGGGACTTCAACTGGGACTATGTGCTTTGGTCAGAGGAGATCAAGATAGAGCTTTCTGGCTACAAACACGCTAAGTGGGTCTGGCATAATACAAAAAATGAGTATGCAGAAAAGCACGTTATGTCCACTGTGAAGGATGGGGGAGGATCGGTGATGCTGTAGGCCTGTTATTCTTCCACAGGCCCCGGGAACCTTGTTAGGATGCATGGCATCATGAACTCTTTGTAATACCAGTGATGGGTCGTCACTGAGTCTTTCAGCAAGATAATGATTCTAAACAATTTATTTGAATAGCCCATTGTAGATGTTTATATTATTTATTAATTTACTCATCTTCTAAACCACCTATTCTTCTGGGTTGCTGGGGGTGCCTAGCACACATTGGGCAGACTCACAGGCCGCCAGTTCATCACAGGGCAAACATAGAGAACACACACATAATCACACTTAGAGGCACTTGCCTGACTGCATGTCTTCAGGCTGTAAGGAAACCGGAGCACCTGGTGGAAACTTGTACAGACGCGGAGAGAACATACTGCGCCACTGTGCAGCCCTGCTACATACCAATTATACCAGTCTTCATTTCCCCTACACTTAATTCAGTTCAAAACCTAAGCCTAACCCAAACCCCAACAGTGCTGAGATTCAAGAGTTTTATTGTATAGTTTGTTAGCAATCTAAACTGTAGTTAATGATCTTTAGTGCCGCTTTGAAACTTGCTTGACCAGACTGGTCACATGCCAGTCAAATGGGCACCTGCTGCCAAAGTAGGCACTCCTTTGCTGTATCATGAAAAGAAACACCCCAGGCTTTGACTACTGTCAAAGAGTGCTCAAACCTTTTCACAGCATTAGATGTATAAGCCTCTCTTTGTGAAAAATAATGTGCCTTCAATGCCGAGAGTGTTGCACATGGGGTCCATTTCATCCTCCCACTCATCACAGCATTGATTGTGTGTGTGTCTGCAGTGGGGGGGGGTCTTATTGATTTCTTTTAATCGAATGTAAATAAACAATTATTTCCAGTCGACTGTGAGGACGGTGTGTTGAGGCAGGCAGTAAATGTCACAGAGGTAAGTATGCCATGGAGTATTAATGAATTAATTTATTTATGGCGGTTTGTATGCGGACCTTCACCACCCATAGACCGCCGGTTGAGACAGGCAGTAAATGTCATGGAGGCAAGCACGCAGTTGGATATTAATGACTTAATTTATTTATGGTTGTCCTCAGAGTCCCCCCCATACTGTTCCCAGCCTTCTTATTTCTCATTCTCGTCTCTTCTCTGAATCCTGGGTGGTCCCTTCCCTGCTTGGGAAAGAGTTGAGAAGGCATCTATTCTCTGGAAGACCCAGCTCAAACCAGTCTCTCTCCGCATGGGCTGGCAGCGACTTAATTACCTATTAATTTTCCATGTACGGCGTTTAATAATTTATATCTTAACTGAACCCCTGGTACAAACCAACACAAACACACACAGACACACATACACACAAAAAGGGCTAAATAAATGAAGAGGGACAGCGTGGTAGCTGGCAGATGCATTGTCTGTGCCACCAAAGCCTAAAAATAAGCCATAGTGGCTGCTGCTCCAGACCCCAGGCATGCAGTGCAGGACATTTTTATTTCAGCACCATGGAGAGCTCCAATTTCTCCCCATCAGGTCTCAGCCGATCAGGCCCGAGAGATTGAGTGTGATTGGGCCTCATTTCTCCTGTTCCCGCACATTACGGCTTCCCAGCTAACTGCACAGGCAAACTGGCATCAGGTCCTCTACGGGGAGCCGTGCAGGAGGAGGAGGACTAGAGCTCGAGATTACAGAGAAAGATGACAAAGCGAATGTAGAGACATTAGGAAACAAGCCAAAAAGGGAAAAGATGTTAACTGTTGTTATCCTCAAAAGCCTCAATCACTGAAAATAAAACAGCCACTGGTTTAACACTTGGAGGTGTGACTAATAGTCTTGCTTTTATATGGTCACTGCTATATATAAGCCTTATAGCACATTATTAAATTCTTTATTGTCTTATTTTTTTTAATATTCATACACTATTAAAAATTGTCAACTACTGCTCAGCTGTGAACATGTAATGAAGAATCAACCAACAGAAACGGCCCAAAATTGACTTAATCATGCTCCAAGCACAAGTTTTCATACACTATAAAAAGAGTTTGAACTTTTAGCTGTAAAACATAAATAACCTTGGTGACCTTATCATTTTGAGTTTGCAACATTCATAATTTCATTCTTTATTACTGGATTATTTACAGTTTCATGGCCAAAGTAAATGAAATAAATTGTAGCTGTCCAATAAAAAAATGTATCTCTATTAATGTTGATTTCTATCTTTCTACATTATATAAATGATAAATCATGTAAACTGCCTACAAATGCTTCAAAATAGCTCAGAAAAAAATCTGGTTCCATTGATATACATTGAAAGTAAAGACAGTTTTTGTCTTCTCCTGTTGGCATATTGGAAATACTTGTTTTTCATTGGACAGTGATGATATAGAACAAGCTCATTTAAGTAACTTTTAATGAGCAGCACTATTGTGATTTGTTCCGCAAACATTAAGCTTTAAATGACAGGCTCCCACTGTGTTTGCTTCCACATAACCACAACAGAATGTGTGTAAATGCTGTGAGGGACAAAGTAAAGCATGCTCCGGGTGTAATCTTTCACCATTGTTTTTTCCACACTGTTACCCAAAGAACAGGATTCTGTGTTTTTTCCGTCACCTATAAACCTACCATTTTGAAGAGTTTCTGTTACAGCAGCAAAATAAGGGTTTGGAGATGAGTCAGTTATTTATGATGGTGATGTCATCGGTCTGGGGTTAAAAGCATGTGTTTAAAATAGTGGTATAACTTTGAGGGCAGTCGGCTGGGAAAAAGCTCAGTGCGGCTGCATAGAGAGGAAACATAATGGCTACAACAAACCCTGACACAGTCATAAACACCTTGCGTGGCAAACATTAATCATCCACACATGCCTAATCCTGTGGGTCGTATTTAGAAACCTGGGCTAAATTACCTTCTCAGCTTCGGCTGCCGTGGTACAGTTATTAGGTAAATATTTAGTGCTGGGATACGACATTATTTCACCCTTATCCTTGTATCGGGTACCACAGCCATTACACAACATTAACGAAGTTGACCTCCTGGTGTGCAGAGGAGGCCATTAATTCAAGATGAAAGTCTTGCAATATCTGAGAAGGTTTCTTTTGACACAGTTTAAATGCGCCACTGTTCAGTCAGAGTCACAGTTGAGGGGGAACAGAGGGTCTGCGGCTCGTTTAGGATGAAGCTGCATGCACTCCACCAGTGGTAGCCCAATTCTCTTCCATGCACTACAAAGAAATGAGAATACAAGCAGCACTTTTAAGAATTAATGCTAAAGGTGCAATAAAGGTACATCACATCTTTATTGTAACAAAACCTTCACTCTTGTACTCTAGGGTTCTTTGGAGTGATGCTGTATCTCAGGGGTATTTAATTAGAGTTCAGTGAGGTCCACCTAGAGGAGATTTCCTCAGACCAAGTTCCGGACTGTCATTAACTTCTCTTATGATTCAGTGCCGTATCCTATATACTGAAGTAGCCTAGTATCAGCATCTTATACCATCAGCTACTAAATTACCAACCCATCCCACATAGCGTTCAGTATATTTACTGTTTAAATGCTGAGCTTAATAAATGCTTTTTTCATCACTTTAAGTAAAAACAAGGGCTACATTTAAAATGCTTTTGAATAAAAGTGCACCATAAAGTGCTTATTTATAATAAAAAAGGGAAATAAACTGTTCAGTTTATCTCCCTTATATATTCCACCACTCTTTCTCTTGTTCAGTGAGACACATGCATGTTAGGTTGATCGCTCCCTCTAAATTGCCTGTAGGTGAGAGTGTGTTGGCCATGCGATTGACTGGCGACCTGTCCATGGTGTACCCTGTCTTTGTCTGATGATGCTGGGATTGGCTCCAGCCCCCTGTGACCCTGACTAGCAGGATGAAGCGGAAGATAATGGATGGACATGAGATACGTAGGTGCTTTTAATTAGCGCCACAGTCTCAGAACATATGAGACATGTTGGTTTGGAGCTGCCTGTGGGAGAATAAACATCTCTGTCTCCGTCCATTCCTGGTTGAAAAGACATGTTTCTGCGTTGGCTTTTCTTTTTTTAGATCACTTCATCTGACTTTACTCTCTGACTGCTGTTTCCCGCCTGCATGTGCGCCGCACTCCCGAATCTGCACAGATCTGATTGGCTGAGAAGTGCATTTTGTGATTTTGCAATGCACGTGATTGGTCTGTGAGTTTACTGCGCCGCAAAGCCCGTATACTGTGAAGACAGGAAAGGTTCCGCTACTTAAAATGAACACAGTCGACATTTAAATCCTTCTCAATAGATTACAGTTTGGGTCCGCATTAGACAACGTTTGGGTCCGGACCTATTAGTGACCCCTGCTATATCTGCTGTTTGGATGGTTCTTTGAAGAACTACTTATGGAACTGAGGTGTGTGAGTGTAAGGAAGCCTTATGACGTTTCTGTTTTTCTAGCCATTTCTGTTGGTCCATTTGTCATGAAATGTTCAAAAAAGCAAGCCGTAAAACACACACAATGATTTCCACCGCAATGACTTAGGCCAAATAAACACAGGGGCTGAGTTCACACACTGTAGTGTACACTGCTTGCTACACAAAACTCCAAATCTGTTCTGTTCTAAGACCTCCCCCTGACTGTGTTCCAATCTCCACACCATTCTGAGACCTCCCTTGATTGCAAATAGTCCTAATCACCATGGAATTTATTCTTAGACCTCCCCCTGACTGGGACTGGTTCTATTCACCATATTGTTTATTCTGAGACCTCCTCCTTCTTGCAACAGGTCCTAAAAACCTTATAGTTTGTAGGCAAGGTGCAAAATACAGGGAGTCCTGGGGTCCAGGACTCAATAATTAACCTCTTGGACCCCCTGAAAACCAAAATCCTGGACAGTCCCTGAATAAAAACGTACTATAACACTATACTTTCTGTTTTTGAAAAACTCAACTGGTCAACTGCTTCACCAAAAATCAACAAGGGTTGGTCTCAGCACTGGTCTGCCTCACGGTGGTGCTGTAACAAACCTGTTCACCAAGTTGGTCCTTAAGTTTTACGTCCGAAAAGCTTTTAATTCTGCCTTAGCTTATGTGTAAACTGGAAAAGATTGAAAAACTAAAAAGAGCTTATTTTTTAAAATGAAGAACTGTTAAACAAAGCTTGCGTCAGCACTGTTCTGGCAAGTGGGTTTGCAGAAAACTGGAGCTGGAGCAGCAAGCCTAAATGGGACCCCTGGAAATACTAAGGAGCATTTTGCAGGCTGGTTACAAGATTTTGATAAGTCTATTCAAAGCTTTGTATATACCTACTCAACATTTCTTCTGAAATCAAAGGTATTACTGGAAAGGGTTGGTTTTCCCGTTGCTGTAGTACCAGCCTCTGTTCTACATATTGGATGGCAGTCCATCACTCCAGAAAATGAAGTTCCACTGTCCAGCAGCCCAGTGCTGGAGGGCTTTATATGCCTTTTGTTGAGTTTGGTATTGAACATGGTAACTTTAGGCTCATGCATGCTTGCTCCAGAGCATCCCATTCGCTTGGCAGTGCTCCTTAATAAAATTATACAAGCCGTATGAACTGTAAGGTAGGCTAAATTTAATAACTGGAGGGCGTCAAAACTTTTCCTGGATACATGTTGTGAAAAGGTCCATGATTACAAATGACAAATCCCCACTATGACAGAGTATTACATTAATTCAAAAGTCCTTAAAAGCCACCTCCGATCTGGGAGATATTAACACACCAGGCTCCTGGATGAAATCTCATCTGGAGCTAATTTAATCTTAAAACTGTGGCGCTGTTTAATCATCTCAGTTAAATCGGGCTGAATCAGAGCTTGCTTTCTTGCTGCGCGTGGACAGAGCATTAGCGCTAGGCTGCTAATGGTACAGTGGATGTGTGTGGGTCGCCACTACATGTAGGTGGTCTTTTGAAGTGAGTTAGCCTGAAACACAATGTGAAGTGGCTCTGGAATCTGTGATGAAAGGTGCAATATACAGTAAAGTGCAATCCATCACCATTAGAAGGGACACAGAGAAAGCACAGGACACAGAGACGTATTATTGTTTTCCAGGCAGCCATCACTGCTGGAACTGAGCCTCATCTGAAGAGCTTTACTGTCCATTATATAGACAGATGAGATGCAAAGGTAGGTAGGTTAAGAGATAAGATAGATAGATAGATAGAAAGATAGATAGATAGATAGATAGATAGATAGATAGATAGATAGATAGATAGATAGATAGATAGATAGATAGATGGGGTAGGTAACGTGCTAAAAAATAATATAAAAACATTGTAATACACAGAACCTATCACAATATTTCAATTTTGTTATGACAACAGGGCAAAACCTTATGCCACATTTGCATTATGATGGTAGATGGCTGACGGCAAGCTTATGCCACCATTTTCAGTAGTGCAGTGATGGAAAATTTCTCCACGGCCAGTGGCAAAGGCAGCACACAGCGCGACGTTCCGCCAACACAACAGTTTTCCCAACTTTTAGCCGTCAACCATGAAGGCGGAATAAACCAGATGTTGATTTTTTTTGGGAGCCACAGACGCCAACTGTCTCATTGTTAGATCCAGGCGCACTGCAGTTTTACACCTGGTCCTAACAACAAATGACGCAAGCGAGCGACAACGACAAAACCGGAATGCTTCCATTATAATCAATGAACTTGTCTCCAGCAGCTGTGCGCGGCCCAGCGCAAACCGGGAATGATGTGCCGTTTTTGACAGACGCCGCATTTCTACTTTTGATGTGTCACATCGCTCAGCCATTCGACCTCATTGCAGACGTCCTGAAAGCTTTGCGGTGCAATGTGATGCAATACTACATTTGAATGCTCACTGACACAATGTTATACAACAAAAAAAATATTGAGAAGCCCCTTGCCTGTTTTTCATCTTAGGCAAAGTCAACCCCACTGCTGAAGCTCTCCTCTGGTAATCATGCATTTTCACCATTGACACAGTCATTGGCAAGTTTCCACAGCTACAGACTGCTGATGGTCACATGTTGCCACAGAACAGCTTTTTTTTGTATTTTTTTTGCTACGTCACAAGATAGCCTCACCTAAACCTTTTTTCTATAGTTCTATAGTGTGAAAACAAATAACAACTGTAGAAAAGCTTATTGATACATTACATTACATAATCAGGTTTATTATGTTTTTCTTCAGTAATTTAATCACTACGCATTAGACTTTAACTATTATAACAGGTATTAGTAAACAACAAGAAGTATTTTATATGGACATCACCTACTTCATAATTCGTTATATTAATATACAACAAACACACTTTGTTAAGAATGAGTTATCACTTAAAATGTACAGTTTATTAAGGCATATTGTCAGTGTTTGATCTTGCAGATTATAGATGGTGTCATTTATTTCTTTTATTGCAGCTTATCACTTAAGAGCTAATTAGAGTTTAAAAAGTCATCTATACCTACATGTTCCATATTTCAGTGAAGTGACTGAACTATTGTATGGGTAGAAACTGCTGTCGTATTAGTGGAGTATTAAATCATAGTAGCAAGTGAAATAACAATAGGAGGTAATGAATTTGTGATGACAGCTGAACTCTTGGTTAGTAAGTTTCAGCCAATAATTAGTGATGCCTAAAACTGTACTTTAGAATACGCAACGCATTAACCTCTAATTAATCTCTAATTAGCTCTACGAAGTTACTTGATGCTACCAAGAACCTTAGACTATCACTCAAAAGTTTGGGGTCATAATAGTAATTCTCTTGCAGTAATAACTCATACACTGTAGATGAAATGCTATATACTAGACTCCAGTACTTTATTCACAGTTTGGAGTATCTTGTAAACAAAAAATAAAAAATATGAAAGCGTTATTAAATAATAAGGCACAATTCTCTATTTACTGGAATTTGTTGTCACAAAAACACTATGAAAGGCTGTTCCAAGTAGTGGATGCTCGTATCATGAAATAACGTACAGCTCCCATTCATCACTGAAAATAATTTCTCACACACTCCATTTTTTCAAAACATTTTTTTCAAAGTAGTTGATTTATTTGAAAGAAATGTAGTGACCCCAAACTGTGGTGGTAGTGTAGAACCTAAAAAATCCTACCAGTTACATATAAAATGTGAATTTAAGTTCATGCTCAATAATTTTTAAAACAAGGTCTTAACAAGTTTATTGTGCATTATTACAATGACTAATATGATTATTACTGATTTTCCCATAACAGACTTCCTATTATGTACTAATACAGATCATAATGAATAAAGCTTAAGGCACAATGAATACACTATTCCAATAAACCACACACAACAAGAAAGCTCATTTAGGCTAAACTGCACACAGAACAAGACCTTAATAAGTCCACAGCATGTTTCCTTAAAATGAAGTGTGATTCACCACCATCACCGCCGCCAATACTAAACAGACAGACAGCAGCAAACATAACTGTGTATGTCACATACTGGCAAAAGATTAGAAGAAGTAGAAGCTCTGAAATGTTCACAGGCAATGTTGCTATGATCCAAGCCTACTCAGACAGTATGTGTCAAATGACGTCAGCGAGGGAGTCACTGATGCAGCCTGAGATAGACTGAGATGGATTCGTCAAGCATGGGCGAATAAGTCCTTTAGAAAGATAAGAGACAGACATCAACTGAGTTAACTGACTTTCCATTTACTATAAGACACAGCTTTTAGACATCGCAGAAGACCTCAGTAAAAGCAGCAAATGATGCATTCAAAGGATTAAGTGCACTTCTCCAAACCATACTACAAACAAAATAACTATAAAATAAGACAACACAGTGCAGCCATTTCTAAAACCCAGAGAACGTATTTATGTATGCAAGCAAGGTTATGTTGGTGTTTTTAATATAATTAATAGCTTTTTCATTTCCTCTCGAAATGATTCTGAATGAAGCCAGAATCTGATCTGTGCAGTTTACTTAGACTGCTTCACCTTCTGATTTGAATAATTCAGCTGTGGTTCAGATAAATATCGAATTTAGCTGTTGGATAAATGAACAAAAGAGTCTTTCTAAGCTCAAAAAAACACTCAAATTTCATTTCTGCAGCGTCTCCAAAGGCAGGCCCTTCAATTACTCAGGGTCAAAGTTTAAGTGAATGTTCTGCAGTGGAGTTTCTGAAAGGCCTACCTACATACAGCAGGAACACACCTTAGTCCTATATTTACAGAGACAATGTCCTGAATTTCCAAGCAACGGTTTTGCCGAGACTCAAAGTCATCAAGGCTGCCATCCCTAATGAGGAGGCGAGATGATAACTCCAGTGTCATTACCCAAAACCGACAGACGGACCATTAGCATTTCCTGGAACCAATCAAATTCCACTCCACTCCATTTGATGGAGACGCCACTGTGGAACCCTTGATGGCTGGACTGAAGACTGCACGGAAGCAGACCACTGTAAGTGGTGATAAAAAGGATTTGATGTGCGAACCACAGACTAAATGTTAAAGAAGCCATGCAGAGATAATGAGTCAGATGGATTGGAATTTCATGAATTGAAGAGGAGGCAATACATTTCAAGTCCGAGCTAAAACAGAGATCTGGGGATTAAGGGCGAACGAAGCGCAGTCAGAAGCTGGTGATGGGGAGAATAGGTCCATTCGCTTGTCAGCTAGGCTTGTGGAGCCGTTGATGGAGAACCTCCATTGTGAGTTAATGGATCTCAGTGGACCCATGGAACAAAAATACCTTTTGCGAAACAGACTGTGGAGAAAATGGGATAAAAAAAAAAACAACAAAAAAGTCTCATTTGCCATTGAAATGAGGAGTAGGAAGGATCGGCGCTGGTGTTATTTTTGCATATTAACAATTACACTTCGGAGTGGTGCTTTTAGCGTTGCGCCGACTCCAGGATGAGTAATGCAGAGCCACAATAAATATTTGCCACCATCCAAGAGGCAGAATTCATATGCCATTTTGATATGAATAAATGCATATCCTGCAAATAAAAACGGCTCTGTAAAGTGGAAAACCTTTCCAATGTTTATGAAAGAATGTTTTTAGACCCAAGCAGAGAAATAAAGCCACAATGTTCAATTTAGTGCTTCTTCATGGCCTTCGTTTTCTCACCTCCTATTCAGTATTACATTCATATGTTCATTTGGAGTATATATCTACACCAATGTTACCTGTACAAGTACAACTTGTTTACAGTGTGTTCTTACACTCTTACTGGGGTGCGTAGACATGTTTAAAGGAAGTCTGCATGAACCAAGTGACACAACCTGTAGACGATGCTACACAAACTAGAATTAGCTAACATGACCGGCCACCTCATTATGTAGACCTTCATGTATCTACACTCATTGTCTTTTTTAGCAGCTTCACTTACCATATAGGCGAACATTGTAGTTCTATTACAGAACATAGTGTTTCTGCAGTGGCAGTGGCGTGTTAGTGTGCGTTGTGCTGGTATGAGTGGATCAAACACAGAAGTGCTGCTGGAGTTTTTAAACACCTCAGTGTCACTGCTGGACTGAGAATAGTCCACCAACCAAAACTATCCAGCAAACAGTGTCCTATGGGCAGTGTCCTGTGACCACTGATGAAGGACTATAATCTCTGACTTTACATCTACAAGGTAGACCAGCAGTGCCGGAGTAGTGAAAAGAGTGAACAGTGAGTGGACACAGTTTTTTTGAAAACTTCACTCATACCAGCACAACACAGATTAACACACCGTCACCATGTCATGAGAATGATCCACCATCCACATAATACCAGCTTTGTGGTGGTCCTGTGGGGGGCCTGACCATTGAAGAACAGGGTGAAAGGAGCTGATAAGGTATGCAGAGAAACAGATAGACTACAGTCTGTAACTGTAGAACTACAGTGCATATATGTTAACAATGAACATTACAGTGAAGTTACCTGGTGGATCTCCATAATGAAGTGGACGGGGGGTGTGATCCTGTTGATAGCATTCAACACAGCCTTAGATCATCATCTTAGCGCTATTTGACACTGACTTCTTCATACTGCCAAACTAAACGTGGCCTTTCGCTGTTCTCAAGCTGTGTTCTGCACAGGGTTAACAATGCGTCAAATTACTCCTCAAGTTCAAATTTTGCATCCAAATTTCCCTCTCTCTACATTTTCTCCATCCCGCTGTGACCCCCTCGAGCACAGACCCTGATCCAGACTCTGTGCTATGCCTCATTGGCTTAATAATCCACAGACTTTATGAGCAATGAGCCGATCATTGAGTGGCTGGAGGGGGAGCTGGTGACCTGGCGAAGGGGAACTATCGCAAGCCAATTAGCCACCCAGACAAGCCCCCGAACTAACAACCCATACCAGTTCCCCCAGTGCCGAGACAGCCAGACAGCCTGCATGTCATCTCTATAGGGAGAGGAGTTAAGCCAGCCTGGTGGGAGGCCTGGTTTCAGAGCAGTGGGGGTGATTGTTTCCTCATCAAATATTAAAGTCACAAAATAGTAATTACAAATCAGGTAGCCAACTGGTCAATTGGTGGTTCAGGTGGTCAACCGGTAAATGTATTATATGAACGCTATGTATATCGGCTGTGATACATCCAGGGCAATGGCACCAGGGTCCAGAGCAATAGGGCCCATGATGACTATGCCTCTGTTGTCTTTATTGTACCCTTTACATCATTAGTAGCATTAAAATGTGGGTTATAAATGTTAAAGCCCTGGCTGTGGAACAGTGAAGCTATGTTCTCTGTAGTGGTGGGGCACCTTCCAATACTTCTGGCGTGAGGGGCCAGTTGGGTCTACTGCAGGAGTATTTGTTTTTGGTCCTGGAGGTCTGGTCTGACCCTATTCATTTTTTCAATTTAACATATTGGGAAAACAAGTACAACACAAAATATGGCCAGTGCCATGTCAAAGGTTATGTTTTATTTAAAAAAAAGCAAATAAACAGAATTGCATTAAATTAACTGCATTCAAATTAGCAAAAAAGTCACATTTCAGACTTTTCTGTCGAAGATGTGTTAACTTATTTTCAAAACATCCATAGGCAGGGCATACTCAATCCTCAGCACATCATCTGCACAGGTAACTTGGACTATGCATGAGTTTTCCACTTGCATTTTTAATCTATTACTGTTCAAGTTTGACTCTGTATGGCCGACTCAAAAATTCATGGGTTTATGACTTTATAAGAACTGTCCAAAAGCACCACAGTATCTCCTGGCACTGCCCCCCTCCCACCTAAGCTGGCACTTCAGCTGCACTCTTCATCCTTCTCTTCTTCCCTCTGCCTGCTGCTAAACAAAAGCAAGCCTAAAGAAACTCCCGCAAATAAGCTCCCTGACTGTCTGTGCAGTCCGCCGCCATTCCGGCACACGCCCCCGCGCCCCCGCGCCCCTGCCTTCATCTGCATAACCAATGTAATATTCCAGCCGCTCTCTCGCACGCCGCTTTCATTTAGTGGGCATGAAAAGTGATTGAAGTGATCTGGGGCTGCTTCTGTGTCTCAACCCCCTATTGTTGGCCGAATCACCCAAGTCTCAAGTCACCAGACAGGCAATTCCATCCTCTGAAGAGAGAGTTTAGAGTTTAACTGGCTCGTTGCCACACTCACACACAGTTCAGCAATAGACATTCTGAGGCTTTACCAACCGAGATACGTATTTATTTAGGTTTACCAGACTACTTCACATATTCTTTTTATCAAAACCACTCTACAGTTTAAAAATAGTTTCCAAAATGTATATTTAAATTTATTAGGGTTATTGTACATTATGTTGAGGTTTTTTAATCCTTTAAATCTCTCAATACATGCCTCATCCCCTTTTACTTATCAAACCTTGTGCCAGGGTGGTTCTGATAAGTGTGTTGACCATAGTAAAATACAACAGCATGTGAAACTGGAGCTTTCTGGGTAACATTTTCGTTTACAGGTAATAACTGGGTAAATGTGATGTATGAACTTCAAAAGACTAGATACTTAATTTGGATAACATGATGGTGAGTTCCAAGAGAGCTGAACTAAAATACACTGACATGGCCAACAGGTTCTAGCTATTAACTGGATAAGTGCGAGGTACAATCTCCCAAGTGCTGATTAAAGGGTAATTTTTGCATAATTAAATCATTAAGATGCAAACAAAGTCATTCAGAGTGGTTTGATGTGAAATGCTCCATTCTAGAGAAATGTACTGAGGCACAGCTGTTCAGTGGCGCTGACAGAAATGAGATGCCCAGGAAAATAACCAGAAAGTTATTACATGAAATGGTTATGAAACACATTTTTTCCATATTTTATTATCAGGTTTTTGGCCTTAATTGTAGAATGTAAAAATCCATGTTGGAGAAATACATGTGGGATGTTTTTTTGGAGTGAAAACTATGATGGAAACTATGCATTGACCACCTATTTTGTACAACAAACATAATGAAACGTAACATTTGAAAACGGTCAACGAATAAAGACTTAATGATAACGTTAAAGACAGACAAATTAACAAATTATGCTCATCCCTCTCAACACCATCTTCATATGTATGTAACAGTATTCAGAATGGGATGGGACTGGCATTGCATTTATATTAATATCTGTCATTTTTTGTCATATGAAGAAATGAATCTGCTGACTGCTGCTCTGCAGGTTAAATATTTTAGATTAGTGGGAAAGGGTTGAATTGGCAAGAGGGCCACGTTTCCTTTAATGCTAATATGTACCGGAGTAGCAGTGTAGCATGATTACAATTAGACTTAATGTCTTAACTAGACTAAAACATCATTAAAATACTAAATGTGACTACAATTTTTAATTGTCAAAAGGCTAAACTAAAACCAGTTCAAAATGCCAAAATGAACACTGCCATGAACACTGCAAATGGAAAATTGTGTATCTGCTGGTTTTTGATAGTAAATCAAACGACTACATTTATGCTGTACACATTGAGAACCCTGGTACTTATTAATACTACTCACAAGTTAATAAGATTCTTTACAATAAACGATTTCACATCAAACCACTCTGAAGGGCTTCTCAACAAAACAAAAAACAAGACTGTCTGACTAAATAACACTGGGATGCCATGTGTTTAAGCAGGAAAGTAACTCAGAAAAGATGACGGAGTGGCAGTGCAAGGTAGCTTTATGGGGTAAAATGACACTCTAAGTATAAGAGTGTATAATAGGAGGCTGTTTATTACCTAATAGTAAAAACGGAATCTGTGCTATAATAGAAAGCAATGATTTTTATTGTGGTTTTACTGGATTCTCACAACACACTTGGACATTTTTACAAGTTAGTTTTCTGCCTAAACATGCAACATCTCGGTTACATTTACAGCAGGTTTGTAACCCCACATAATTCTAATTAGGAGATGTTTTACCGTGCCTCTCTTCACTTTAATAGATAGAACCTGTTGGGCAGTACAGTGCAGTTTAGCTAGACTCTGTACTCAGTACTCATCTCAGTACTTACCTCAAAATAACTGCACAGCACATTTTTTTCTATTCAATTTAAATTGGCTTGGAACTTAATGGCATGCTACCCAAAATATTTACCTAGTGCTCATATAATTACTTAACCTAGAGCTTATAAGACCATAAAAGAAAGTGTTACTATCGTCTGTGCACTACTGTGTTTTCTATCACTGTAGAATACAGTATGTGTGTCTTAATTGATGGATGCATGATTAGATAGTCATTGATCATGACTAACTAAGGGCTCTCTAAGGGCGTATTAATACTCTACTTTTTCAGAATAATAATAAAGTTGGTGTGTGTTCATATATTAATGCTTGTTTTAAAAGCGTCTCTGTTAGATCATGTTTTTTTACATATCTAAATAAATGCGCATTATTAAATAGCAAAAACAAGTACAGTGTTAAACTTTGAAAATGTTCTTCACACTCAAGCATTTCATTTGGAAAAATGGTTCCCTACATCTATTCTCTATTCATCTGAAACTATAAGTGGTTCTTGTATGCCATTGCTTAAAATAAACCTGTTTGGCACCTTTACCTTAGTACTAAGATTAGACTGTGTAGCTGAAAAAGGACAGAGCAAATCGTGCATTCAGTACAGCCTAAGGTAAGCTCATCACTTAAAGCAGTCACAAGACAGCATCAGTAGGGACAAAGCAATTACTATGTGCAGTATGTTTGTGGCTTAAGCGCAAACACTTGCCTTGGCGCTATAAGCGTTATTTAAATGTCAGGAGGTAGGGCTGGAATCTAATACTCCGCGAGCAGTCAATAAAGGTTAATTAACATTGAGTGAGAGAGGGAGGCTGAGGGAGGTTTATAATGAAATGACTGAAGGAATTTTGGCCCACCAATAAGGCCATATCTACTTCCATCTTACTGCTGTACTCCCGGCAACAAGGAGTGTTCCTGGGGACTGCACGTTTTTGTGTAATCCATCTACGTTGAGTTAGGTTTGACAGGAAAACAAACAAACAAAGAAAAAAAAAACACTCAAAGCGTGGGGTCAGTAGGACAGGATCTGATATCTACTGACCCGTAGATACATCTCACGCTGAAAACACGGGAAGCTGTCAGAGCGGTCAGTTTGCTTTGACATGCTGCCATTGCTTATGCACGCGTGTTTGACAGCAAAGTAGGTCTAAGTGGCCTGCTGCATATGGTCTGATGTGCCTGATGGTTCTCTGCATGCTGCATTCAGGTTTCATAGCTCCTGCCCTAGCTGGAATATGCCGGAACAGATGTTGAGTGGGCATGTTGATACATACGTACAGTATTTTTCTGAGAGACGAGTGTGGGTGTTGGTGTGGGAGATTCAAATTACGGGTGCCTCACGTCAAACCCATGCCTGCTACAGCCAAGACGGATATAGAAAGGAGAAGGCATTATGGCTTAATAGGCTGTTATAGCCAATGTCACCTTTCCAGCTCAGCCTGAGCCCATCAGAACACGGCTTTGAAGTTCACACTTGTTGGCAGCTGTAACCCCTAACAGCCAGAATGCAAGGAGGGCGCAACCGGCAGCACAGCCCCAAGCCACGATCCCTGAGCGTGTGTCTTTGGCACCCTGCTCCAGCGAGCACTGCATTATTGACTAACCTTAATTGCGTTATTCTGCACATTTCCATCCCCCCCAACCTGGAGGTGTGCGAGCCACGGTGGGGCTTCCGCTCCACAGTGCCAGCAGCAGGCCTCCACCGGCGAAGGGATTAGTCACGGTGTAGAGCCCACAGACATAGCTCAACAGGATCTCTCCAGCTGGGGGAGGGGCACAAATTTCCTATTACTTCGGCCGTAGTCTAAGCTTGTTCCACTTATCTCCCCCTTTCCTGACCTGGGCGTGACAGAGGTAGGTGCGAGACCTGAATAGAAGCACCACTTTAGGCTAGCTGCAACACCTGATCATAACCACAGTATGACACATCTCTCCAACATAGGCGGTATCTCCGTTGGCAACCCGAGAAATGATTTGTAAAAGACTACGCCAACTCCTACAACGGCCTGACACCTACACCACTCTAAACTGTGATAAAACCGGAGTCATGCTGGTCTGTGAGAACAGTTTATGACATTTAGTCTACAATAACATTTATAAATGTCAATGTACAATCCAAGAATCTGAAGCAGATATATAGAGCTACAAGCATGTTTTATGAGGGAAGGCAACCTGTCGATGTCTGTGGGAACCTTTCAATGCGCTGTAAAAGCCTCATTACAAGCACCTGCCGTCGATTCAAGCGCTTGTTTTAATCAGAGATTTGAAAAGGCCTTTCCTGTCGCTGTAGCAGAAGGACATGAGGAACCTAGCTTAATTGTATGCATCTTGGGATGCAGTGCAGTTTTCTTAGTGAGGAAATTTGAGGAGGGATTTTTCTGTAATGAGGTAACAGGAGGTCGGACGTGGGGGTCCGTGGAGATGTTCAAGCGAGTGGCATAAAACAGCCGAACTAGCCATACGGGACTCCCAGTCCACCCCAAACAAGTCAAATGACCAGAAGCAAACAAGAAAGCAAAGTCTAACAAGCACTGCAGAACAAAAAAAATACAGACGCGTCACATTCTCCACACTATGTTCCACCATTATTCCGAATCCCCCTTTGAGCTGCTAGGCTGCAAATAGACCCGACGCTGCTATATCTGCAGCAAAAATGCAGAAGTGGAAGTAAAAAAAAAAAATACATGGACAGAGACGAACACAATCCCATGAAAGACCTTGTTATTAAAATGCTCCACACCCTGTACACAAAAACATAGTCAGACACGTTGCTTAGGGCCTTGGCAGCCTGTGTCGAATTCAGAGGTTCGCAGTCTTTCAGTTGCAAAGGCTGCCTTTATTCACCATGATACCACCAAGCTATGGGTGTTGGAACTGACTCCCTAGGCCACTCATGGCTCCCCGGGCTGTTTGACCCAGATATATGCCATAATGATCCGCCCACCCCCTGAGAGTCTCCATGCTATGCTAACACTAGCCATTCATCACCATACAACAGTCATTACCCCGCTTGCAGGCGCTACACACTCCACCACGTGCGGGAGCTAGCTCGAGAATTAAGCATGCATAATGCATCTTGCGAAAGAGAGCAAGGATCAATAGCCCCGCTATATTTTTTTTCCTCCTTCATTTCCTGCTCCGCTTCTTCTCCCCACTCCCCTTCTCTAACATGCGCCTTTCTCCTCGATATGTGCCCGCTCCGCGCCTCGCCTGGCCTCCTGCTGCTCCTGCGCCGGACGAAAAGGTTTGTTTTTGTCATCGCAAACACAGCAAGATGGACGGAAGCATGAATCTCGATTAATCGCCGCCTGATTGTGGGCTCCGGTGGTCTTTCAGCAGAGGCTGCTATAATAGCAGATGACTCATAGCCGTTTCCCTCACACTGATAATCATGGGCAGGCCATTAGAGCGGACTGGATGAGAGCAAGCCTCCAGACTGACAAAACATCATTAGTGCTCAGCTTGCCTCACACACATACGCTGGCCCACTGATCCCCTTCATTGGGCTCCTCTGATGGCACGACGACTTCTGACTTTCATGTAGCCGAAGGCCTCAAGGTTCCCCGCAGTAAGCTTGTTACGGGAACATCTCTTTCCTTTTTTTCCCCCCCGCCATTTTTCAGCTGCGCCTAGCCTGACACAGTGTCAGAGGTGCCTGGTGCCATTTCTTGCGCACAGATGTCGCTGCAAATCTGCTTGTAAACACAGCCTTAACTGCACCCAGCGATGACAACGGCTGTTTGGGAGCAGACACCAATTGATTAATGTGTAACAGTTCGATTCCTTGTGGAGAACACATCAAAAGGTCCTTTGAAAGTCTCCCGATGCCTTACTGAGAAAGAGAAAAAAAGAGGGAAGAAGTAAGTCATAGAGTCATCCGTAGAGGAGAGTGACACCCTTGCATTATTAAAGGTGTTAATGAAATGATATGGCATGTCAGCTGCAAAGTACAGGAATTAAAGAGCACTGCTCCTAGACAGGCTGTAACACCCTTGTTTGGCTTCTAAAAGGCCTGGAATGATTGGCACATCAAGGGACCAGAGATCCCGGCGCTAGAAAAGCTCCCTCTCACAGGCAGAGCATAAGGATTTAGACCCCATCAAGCCTTTAAGTTTAAACTCTGCAGTCTCATGAATGGAAGCCACGTTCATTACTTCTTTGGCACCGTTGATATGACAGCACAATAGACTGCACAGTGGCACCTAAAGGTTGTGATCAGGTACTGCAGGGGACGCTTTGCTCCTTGTGATGCTTGGACACCTCCGCAGTCCCAAAACTGAGCTAAATTTAACGGCCCAAAGCAAACTACAATTGATTAATCACTTTCAATCAGGGTTGAGGGTTGAGATATGGGTTGACGCAGTGTTTTAGTGCTGACCGAGTTCTTTTTCTTTTTTTGGTGGTGTTGTCTGAAGTGCTTTCAGCTGCCTCAGCCTTGAGTGTTCACAGCAACGTGCACCCAAGCACATCCACAGCAGTGAACAGCGTGAAGAGGAGGGCTATTTGAAGCAAAGCCAGCCATCACAAGCTCATCCAGGAGAATCCTCGGCCATTCTCAAACGCTCTAGCTGCCACCGCGTTTGAATCCAGGCCAATTCCGGGAAATCACTGAGGTGTGTTTAAAGTGCTTGTGTGTTCAGTGCTTGAGAGGATGCCTTCATCATGATAATCGCATGATGGACATTTCCCGTTGCCCCACGTGCATGTACGGAAAATTACTTCGGAATCGCATTTGCAACAGCGACATGTTTACAACCTCCTGAGGACAATCTCACATGCTTCCTGCACATGCCGCGATCACCTGTCAGCCTAAAACCCCGCATGCATTGAACAAATGATAACAAAAGAAAGAGGAGGGATTGAACGGATTAGAAGCGAAAGGTCAATTACGAGAGAGCTTTACTTGTGACTGATCGTGGTCAGCGCGAGGCCGTACATCCAATCAAGCGGGGTGCTTATTTAATCACCCACGATACAACGATTTAAAGTCCCTGCTGGAAGGCTATGCCTTAGTCAACGAGGTTAAAAGACAGCCGGAAAAGGCCCGAGGTGTGGGATAAGGTAGGCTAATGCCTGCTTCCTCTCTTTACAACAAGAAAATTAGAAATTCTAATGTTTGGTCCTACACGTTTAAAGTCTTACACCACACATCTGGTTCGTGTAAAAAATAAAGACCCATCAAAGCTTTTCATGTAGAATTCCCTTTACCAAACACTCACCTATACTTGTGCAGACAAGCCTTTACTTTCAATGAAGTGGGACACAAAGCAAACACATAAATATTCTGACAAGGCAGCAGGATATCAGAAACACGCATGCACACAAATCACAGAGGAACAGACAGCTAGATGTAGATACATTTTCATTTAGCTGCACCTCTTCAACCTTACAGTGACAGAACACTGATTCAAACTGATTATCACAACATGATAACTCCATATCTGTTGCTTAGTATATTCACTCAGAACTGGAACGTTTCCTAGATAGAGTCCAATCTTAGCCTTGTCCTCTGAGGGTCCAACAAAAGCTTACATCTGCTGCCACTCACCTCTGGCACATGGATATTTATAATCCTAAACATTCACAAAGAAATCAAAGGGACACATGACCTAGTTCTTATAGCCCCGGCACTTCATCCTTTAGGTCAGGACAGAACTGCTGATTGTTTTAGCTACCTAGATCTGTTCTGTACACTCACTGACAACTCAGAGAAGCAAAAGAACAAGGCCCACAGTGCAACAGACATGAAGTCATATACTTCCAGAGCAGTGTCGGTGCTATATCTAGCTAGCCAAGGCAGTAATGTGCATTTTCAATTTGATGAACTAACATTTACGTTCTGATCACACTGTGGATATTTTCAGTGCTTAATTACTGATCATGATTAAAGGTTCTCTATGTGAATGCATACATATAACTGGCTGCATTGTGTATATATATATATATGTTGACATATCATAAAAAGCTGTTATTGTTTGCAGTTGATAAAAAGCAAATATGCTTAAAGCTTTATATGTTGCAGCAGACAACTTGTTTCCATTAACAATACTTTTCCAATTCCACTATGTTTTTTGCTATATTTCAATATAAGTTTCAAGTTTATTTCAAGTTTAAAGATCAGTGTGTATGTGAGAGTGATGACAGTAGTGCAGTTAACCAGTGTAAAGAGTGTAGACTTTTGTAGTGCAAATATGCAGTTATGCAGTCGGCAGTGCAAATATGCAATAAAAGCTGCAACACTATTTATATGTATAGACTGTATAAATGATGTATAATACAATAGACAGAGTGTAATATTAACAGTATAGTTATTATTATATATAGTAAATGTATAATTATATAGAACATACAGTTATAGAGATAAATCTGTGAAATAAATATATAATGTGATACAGTCTGATAACTGATGACTGATATAGGGGTCCACAGTACAACAATGTCTGATAGGGGTCCGGAGTATACCAGTGTTACAGGATTATTTTTTTTACTGTGCTGGAATGAGTTAAACCATCTGATGGCCCGAGGGACAAAGTTCTTCCTGAATCTGTCATTTTCTGAATTTGTTCAGCACTTGTATAACTAGTGTAAAGCTGCTGAAGCTTCATCTCCATGTTTATCTCCACATTTCAGCAAATGTAAGCAATAGTTTAAACGGAATGAGTGAGCTTACAAAGCCCAGCTAGTACAGCTGTAGGCAGTTCAATTGTCTAGCAGCCATCTGGACTAGCAAACCAACAATCCAGAAAAGCAAGCTGACACATCAGAAACAGTAACTTTAATGAAAAGATGGTGCATTAAAAGAGTGCATTAAAGGTGAGAGGCTACAGATTTGTGTTAACGGCATCACTTATTTCAGCACCACAAAACCGTGCATACAAAGCCAAGAGACAATATAAGGGGAGTCTAGGAGTGAACAGCGGGGGAGGTGTGGAATAAATATTTAGCCAATTTCCTTACAAATAATTACAATTCTGACAAAGTTTACACATCCAGTCCCTATCTACACTTCTGAACAGCAAGATTAGCAGGCAAAGCCAAGAGATACGGTATGAGGGGGAGTCCACGCAAGAATGGTGGTGGAGGTGCAAATGGCGAAAATACACTATTAAAAATAAAAGCTGTTAAATGCCTCTTGGCTTGGACATTTCTAGGAGAATTCTAAGAAAACAACTCCTTGAACTACTGGTACTATTGGTACTATTGTTGAGGTCATTTGAATCAGTGGTTATCAATTTTAGTCCTGGGGACCTATAACCTGTACTCCCTGCATCCCATGGGTCCCTGGGATAAGAAGTCAGAATCAAAAAAAGCTTTTTAATTAGCTTTTTCACAGCCCCATTTCCCTAACACATAAAAAAGTGGTCCCTTAAAAATCTTTAACAGAAACTCTAGAACCCTTTAATGTATTGAGTCATTCAATATTTTTTTCAATAAAATTCAATAAAAGATTTTTTGCCCTTTCATTTATTTTTTGTAGACCTTCTGTCTTTTTTTTTATCAGTATATGACATGACTGTTGTTGCAATTGCAATAAACAATACAACTTGCTATCATTCTTGTTCACTGCTTCATATGAATTTAGGTGTTAATATCACATGCACTGGTTCAAAATAAGGTTTAGCTTGATGTTTAGGTCTCAAAAGCAAAATCAACATTATTCTGACGACCGTATGATGACAATAGTAGATAATGCACTTGCGTCTCAAGACATGGTCTTAGTCTTCCTGGAATAATCTTTCTACATGCTTGCAGGAAAAGTGGACGTTGCTAAATGCTGTTGCGTGCAATTACACATTTACTTATATAGTGTAGTGCAAATCATATTAGCTCTCCTAAAGGCTTCAATGTCACTTATTCTTCATCATGTTTAATGTGAGACAACATTTATTTTTTATTGTGATGGAGTGTAAACCGAAACTCAAAGATAAAGTTGTTTTATGTTTTTCGCAATATGGCATTAGATGCTGTGGACTGAGAAAAAACACTCTCTTCATGAAATGAGTTTATTTTTAAGAGTGTCAGATCAATCCTCACTTATTTGCACTCATGTCCCAACCTGGGAAACATCCACACTTAGGACACCTTCCACAAGGCCTTAAAAGCGTTTATATAATATCTTGCTCTTTGGCCCATATTGGAAGCGGAGTGAATGGAGCAGCCCTGAAAAGCTGAGCGTTTGCCAAAGTGCAGACAGACTGAATTCAGGCTTTGAGCGCAGAAGGCCTGAGGCTATGAGCAGGCATCCAGCAGCAGCGTACGGGGTGCTGAACCCAGTGAGAGCAGAAGTTTTACCAGGCCGTCTCATGGCAGCCTTCTGTAAACGCATTCAGTAGCTCCATTAATCATAAATGAGCGTGTAGCATTTTTAGCAGCTGATGCATCAAAATGCTGCGTACAGTGATAGCACCCCCAATCAGAGCAAGACGTAGCGATAACCTCAGCATCGCAACACCACAGGCCTCAATTGAAGTTGACAGCTAGCCATAATATTTATATTTAGAAGCTGGCCTGAGGCTGGAGTATTTAGAAGCTGTACAGGTGTCGGAGGCAATGAAAACTTTCACTATTGCTAGGATTCACTTTTTTTTTTATCAGGCAGCTCCTTCACCTCCTCCTCTCCTGCATGCGTGGGTGTCCGCCTGGATTACTTCACAGCTGATGTTCCGAAGCCCCTATGTTGCATAAATAATCACAAATTATTTATGCAGGTAAACTCATTAGCACGTCTGACGCGCGCTGACTCGTTTAGCGAGGTTAAACGTGAGATTAGGCCGGAATTATATATGTTGCGTCGGGCGCATATGCAATGCTGTGAGCACAGGGGCCGTAGCAGAGACAGATGATGGAAGTTGTTTTTTTAATTCTAGTTAGATGGTGTGATGAAAGCTGTTAAAGCTAAAGATGGAAGTGGGGTGTCAACACTATATGTTTTTTATAGTCAAAGCGCTGCAAACTCTACATGTTTTTTTCTAGCTTTTATTTATTTATTGTTTCTTTTCTTGTACAGGAAACTATGAGCACTCTGGGTCATGTCTGGAAAACATATTAGTGGTTAATGTGCCTGAAAGAATGCAAACAAGTGCACATTTCAAGATTTAAGGTAATTAGGAGTTCTCTAATGGCAACTTCCCTGTCAGCCTTTCCTTTTTTTATTGATTTGTTTATTCAATGAAAATGTTTATTTATGAAATGCTAGCTGAGCAGAAAACAGAAAAGTGGCGGGATAGACTTTCATCTTTGAGAAAGACATGACAAAATCCAAAATCAAGCTTCACTTTTGCTTAAGATTTGAAACAACCCTGTGAGAAAAGAATTCAGTGGGGAAACTATTTCCTGCAAATTTCTTCACAAATGACAAAAAAAAACTGTTCTATATTTTTTTCTTTTCTTTCTTTACTTCATCTAAGACAGACAATGCTTCTAGTATATATTCCCCTCAACCAGGTGTTCCCTCACTTACAGTAGAGAGGGTTCATGTTCCTAATAGGGGCAAATACTGAGTATGAAATCCCTGCATGGTACAGAAAAGTATTTAGAACTTTAGAATTTAGAACTCCAATTAGCCACGTGTATTTGCACACAGCAGAATTTGACCTCCGCATTTAACCCATCCGTGCAGTGAAACACCCACATATACACACACACTAGTGAACACACACTAGGGGCAGTGAGCACACGTGCCCGGAGCGGTGTGCAGCCCTATCCACGGCGCCTGGGGAGCAGTTGGGGTTAGGTGCCTTGCTCATGGGCACCTCAGTCGTGGCCTGGGGGACCCTGGGAATCGAACCGGCAACCTTCCAGTCACAAGACCGGAACCGCATCCCTATCCTTCAGGCCACGACTGTTTTGATAACAAATTAAAATTAAGTCTTCTAAAAAAATGGTAACTGTAATGAAGGCAAACAGTTGACATGCTAAATACTGAAAATATGATATTACTTGTTGAGACTTCTGTGCAACTTTCTGTTCAGTACGTCTTCTGATGTTTTCCAAAAAACCTAAAAACTTGTTTAATTAAACTTGTTAATTAAATAAATCAAATGTAGTTGCAAGTGGGAGTGTGTTGGCCATGCAATGGACTGGCCTGGACCTGGACCTGTCCATGGTGTACCCCGCCTTCGCCTGATGACAGTGGGATTTGTTTCAGTGGAATAAAGCGGAAGATGATGGATGGATGGATGGAAGTATGGTTGCAAATTAAAAGTATACTTTACATTTACATCAGTCCATAAACACTCGGACGAGACTCCTAAATATTACGAATACAATCGGTCATGAGTTTGTGTAGAAGAAACCCCAACATTTCAGAACCCATGGTGTGTGACTGTGTCTTTCTATCAGGAATTGTGGACATGGAGGGAAACGCACAGCCTAAAGTGATGTAATGTGAGCACAGACATTGTTAGTCTTTGTGCTGTCAGTTTTGCACAATCATCTTCCCGCAGCCGAGCGAGCCGAGAGCGGCTTTTTGCACGAGGCGTGTAGAAATGTTGATCAGACCCGGACCTACGGCCATTCACATCAGGAGAACGTCTCTCTGGAAGAGAAAGGACCGCATCTTCCAGCTTGCTCGTAGCGCTCTTACAGAGAGAGAGGAAGGAGGGAGAGCAAAAGAAAGCAAAAGAGGGGAGAAAACTGGAGACAGTAGGCAGAGCAGGAAAGCAAAAAAGAGAGAGGGGTAGATGTGAATGGCCGTGGGTCTGAGTCTGATCGACATTTGTACATACCACGTGCAACGAGAGAGAGAGAGTGAGAAAGAGAGAGAGAGAGGATGCAACAGAAAGGGAGAGAGAATGAGATAGAAGAGGAAAGGAAGAGTCAGACAAAGAGAGGAAGAGATAGGAAGAGAGGAAAGGAGAAAAATAAAGCGAGACAGAGACGCAGGGCTTTTTTCTGGCTCATCGCTACATTTCAAACTCTGCAGCTCCTGCAGTGCTCCCTGTGGCTCCAGCGGATCTCTGTGGATCTGCAGTAGGGAGACTTCCATTGCTCAGCACTTTCTCTTTAGCACAGATTCTCTAGGTTTGTAGCACTTCGTGTTTGTGTGTGTGTGTGTGTGTATATGTGTGTGTGTGTGTTGGGTTTCTTTTGCCAAAAGCTCTCCGTCTACACACAGACTTAAGGATTACGTTGATAATGCTAAGAGCCTTTAATCACACTAAGACCTGATGCTTACATGATGTGAGCGGAATGCGCACAGAATATTCAGAGCCAGCCAAATTCACCCGCCCGCCCATCGTAAATCTTTCAAAGGTGACCCAAAGGAAGGAGCGACCAGCCGGATGCATGGCGGTCAGTCTCCGGCTTGGACATCAAGGCGGCTGCTGGCCCCTGGTTGTGGACGGAGGACTCTAATGGACTTTAATTGTGCTGAGCTGCAGCAGTGAGGGCAGACTGGGTGAGAGGCAGCACACTGCAGCTCTAATGAGACAAGAGGAATATATCACAGCTGCTTTCTCTCACGTCCTCCCTCTGCTCATATTTCTACCACCCAGCACTCATTCATTACTAGCACATTTCTCTCTCTCTCTCTCTCTCTCTCTCTCTCTGAAGCTTGGTGGGAGCATTCTTCCTCTCTCTCTCCTTCTCTCTATTTCTCTTGCTCCCTTCTACTGTTCTCTGTCACCTTCTCTTTCTCTCCATCTCTTTCTCAACCTCTGAATTCAATTCAAGACAGCTTTATTGGCATGACTATTAGTCTGCTCTCTCTCTCTGCCTCTCAATTTTCTTTGCCCCCACCCCCCGTTTTCCTGTCCTCTCTCTTTCTCTCTCGGCCACTCCCACCTTTCCCTCTGTCTGCCTCTTATTTTCCCTTGCCTCTTTCTCTCTTTTTTCATGGTCTATCACTCTCTCCTTATCTTCTTGAACTCAGTCTTCATCTCTGTCTGCCCCTGCTGTTTTTAGCTTGCCTTTCTTTCTGCCTCTCATTTTCGTTTGCCTCTTTCTCTTGTTGTTTACCTCTCTCTGTCTATTTGCATCTTTGTCTTTCTACCTCTCTCTTTATCTCTTTCTGCCTCTCTCCGCATCCCTCTCTACCTCTCTTTCCATCTTTTTCTGATTGATGTGTGTATTAATTATTGTCACTGAGATTACACCACATATGCCTGACAAGCTGTTTAAAGGTCATTGTGAATGATAGACAAATAGGGGAAGAGTGGAGAGGAAGAGTTGAATATGTGAAGGCAGTTGCGTCTCTCATACTTTTCCCAGCACTGACAGCTTTTCTTAGAATTAGGCAAATTTATAGGCGCGTGAAATAAATATGTACCAGTCACCATTATTTTTTCATACACAGCCATTATCCCTCCAGTAATCTATTATTCAGCGGCGTTTAGCAGAGCTCGCTTCTGCTCTAAAACAATTGTCAAAATCTTCACGGACTGTACACTCAGCTTCCACTTTAGTCTCTTTTGGCATGGGAACCACTGACTTTAAAGGACCCATATCCAGCTTTTGTCTTATATCCCGCCCCCAGAGATCATCCTGTGTCATCTGTGTGCTTCTAAAAACATTTAACAACCTCTGTTGATGCCTTACAATCAAACATGCTGCGTTTGTTACCCTCTGTTGCGTGTTGTGCCTTATTAAAAAACCTGTTTGGTCAGAAACATACAGCAACATTAGCGGTTGTCAGATTTTTGTTGTCTTCCTGTAAGCTGTGAAACTGTTTTACATCCATCTTTTTCAGCTCTTACCACCATGTCAAAGCCAATCCAAGATTTAGTCTGGTCTCTTGCTCAGTCAGTCTCACTCCTTCCTTTTCTGGCTTCCTCTGACAACGTTTACTTCTGTCTCTTTGCAGTTTCTGCCATGATGTCCATGCTGGGAATACCGAGGCAGCTTCTTCTTATAGCTTGCTGAAGATCCATAGTTGTTGGAGTGTGATATTCTCTCTTCTCTCTATTATATCGTCGCTGTCCAATGAAAAACATCTTTGGTGATTTTGAGTTTTGTACATCATTTGAACAAGCCATTGGTAGTTTACATTGTTTGAAAGTTTCATGATGAATGGACCAATAGAAGTGCTCCAAAATAGCTTGAAAAAAAATTCTGGTTCCATTGCCTTACATGGAAAGTAAAGAATGTTTTTGGTCTCTCTTGTAAAGTTGCAGTTTTGGAGATACTTGTTTGTCATTGGACAGCGATTATATATATATATATATATATATATATATAATTAAAATGGGGTATGTGTATGCGCTGTCTCTAACTGTGCTCAGTTATGAAAAAAAAGAAACCTCTACAACAGAAGTGCAAACATCTGTACCAGAAAACACATGGTCATGTACTAATTAAGCCAAAAACAGTGATGGGGGTGATTTAAATCACTTGATCAAATGACCGTGATCTCCACACGTATACAACATACTACTAGAACCCAGTTTCAGCTCAGTGGCATCTAGAACTTATCTGTTCATGTAGAAATGACGATCATGTTTGACTGACTGATTAATCACAAAGTCCTGTCAAGGTCGACAATCCTGGGCAAACCTACAACATTTTTCTTTTCTTTCCAGTGAGCTGATAATGAAGTCCTCTCTACAGTCTTGCGTCATTATCAGTATACCGCAAACAACATCTCTGTGCATTATATCCTAATTTATGTTGCAAATGAACTGCGCTGTGCAGAGACATGTTCACACGTATTATATTTTTCATTAGCTGGAACATTGTGCTACATGTAGCCGTTTTTTTATCTGCAGCCCTTATTTGCTTCATTTATCTAGCCTTTATCACTCACTGGCAACACAGAGCTCTATTCTTAGCCTTTCATTTGTTCATTTGCCAACAACTGCACACATCTCTACACTCGCAGTCCTGCTAACAAGAAATTTATGTTTTAAAGAAGCGATAAGTAGCCTATTTGTGTGCTTGCTTGTTAGCTGCTTGTTACTGGACCATTGCTGACCTCACACGGGTCATCGGGAGTTTGGATTAAGTAGCAACTAACACTATGACTCTGTAGCAAAAATGCCTTTCTCCATGCTCCCCACTTAGATTACCTAAACGTTGGGAACTAGGGAAACTATGTACAGTTGTATTACTTAGATCCAAAGTATGTGTCTGCTGAATGCACCTCAATTTTAACCCACAGCCCATTCAACCAATGTAGAGCAACCATTTAGCAGCAGGAAGTTGTGACAGTGTTCATAGTGATAAAAGTGGTTTACCTTCTAATTATATATATATATATATATATATATATATATATATATATATATATATATATATATATATATATACTCATATTATATATATATATATATATATATATATATATATATATATATATATATATTCCACTCAGTATAAGTAGTATTATTTGATGATTTGTCTGTTAAAAAAAAACAACAAAAAAAAATTTTGCCTTTACATTGTGTGTAAATTTCATGATAAAGAGACCAAAACAAATATTTAAAACTTTGCCGAGTTGGAAAGCTTGTTCAGATTGCTGCATGTTCTGTCACTAGTTAACAACAGTTACAACAAAAAGATGGCATTAACTTTTTTAGAAGGTGTTTTTTTTCAGTTGTGTTTTAATTTTAATTTTTAGCTTAGCAACAAATTCAGTGATGCTTTTAAACATTCAAAGAGCCAGATTTTACTCCACTTTACAGACTGTTCTTAATTAACATTGCTTCTCATAAAAATGGAGCTCATCATGCTTATAGCTAGTCTCAACACCCTCTACATCGGGATACACTTGGTTGATAGAGGTTCACTATCTAAAACAAAATCCAGCCAAGGGCAACTCTGTTGGAAAACAATTACCTGTGTTGGGCTGTGGTCACCAACCCTGGTCATGAAAACCTACCCTTGGAGTCTAGTTCCAACCACAATCTGTCAAATCTACTCCAGTTACTGAAGTTCAGTTTAGTCTAGTTTACAAGTGCCTGACTGTATGGATCAGATGGACTAGACATTTAGTCATTAGACAACAGGGATGGGGTGGTTTTTTGGATGCAGGTTGGGACTAATCGCTGAAGAACAGTAAAACTTAAGGAGCAGTTATGGTGAGTTACAATGTAGGTTATGATTAAGTGGTTACTGTGTGCATATTTATTTATGGCCTGGTAGATATACAAAATGTTAAATTAAGTTTGTATACACTCTCCTGTTGTAGAATTAGAATTAGTTTCAGCTTGGACATCATATGGTGTTGTGTTGGCTGTACGATTCTACATGGATGCACACAACAGAGATAGCAGGGAGTGAAGCAGCTGCTGGAGAAAAATTGTTCTATGTTTTGTGGAGGTTCACTGCTCTGTCTGTGTTTTTAACACCTTTCGACCTGCTCTATCCTCATATATTCATGACTGAGCAGCTGACCATTACCTAGACAAGCTCTGTCCTGCACACCTCACAGACACCAGTGCTTTTTTATGTCTCTTTCTATTTTTCTTGATGTTGGTGATATCTTACTCTCTCCCTTTCTTGCTCTTCATATTCTTCTGTCTCTTTCACATATAACTGTCACTCTGTGTGTGTAACATATACACACATAGACACACACACAGGCGGCATAGAGACATACTAAGCTAGTAAAACAAGGCATACAAAAAAAAAGAGAAATATACAAACACACACAGATATGTACAAAAGATTGTACATTCCCAGTGAAATTATGTGTTTTCAAATAAGTAAACATATTTAAAGCTGGAGTGGCACGGTGGTGTAGAGGCTAGCACTGTCGCCTCGATTCCCGGTCCGGGCCGTTCTGTGTGGAGTGTGTATGTTCTCCCCGTGCTTGAGTGGGTTTCCTCTGGGTACTCTGGTTTCCTCCTACATGTCCAAAGACATGCACGTTAGGTTGATTGGTCACTCTAAATTGCCCGTAGGTGTAAGTGAGTGTTGGCCTTGTGATGGACTGGCGAACTGTCCATGGTGTGCCCCGCCTTCGCTCGATGATGCTGGGATTGGCTCCAGCCCCCCGGGGATTAAGTGGCAGATAATGGATGGATATTTAAAGCTGTACTAAAGCTGATATTTAAAACCAAAAACGTAGCATTACTAAATCAGAAGCAAAACAAATATATTGTGTTTGTGCACTGCGGCAAGATTCCTTTTAAAGCCTGAAAGTCGAGTCAGAGGGGCATTCAGAGCATGTCATTTACACACGGATGCCACGTGCACAGGCCGAAAAAGGTGCTCAGACTTTTGCTTTAGGTCCAAAAACAAAATCATTATTATACTGATAAAGATATGAGGACCATTTACTCACATCCTTAGAAAATATTTATCTGCTCACTGATGTCTGAGGCACAGCCATCATAAGGTGACAGCCAGAGTTCTTAAACATCAGCTGTAAAATATAACTCAATCTCTAAAATGACCATTAAATAAGTTGTTCTCTTTTTACTCAGAGACTGAGTGAGAAATATGGCATTATATATATATATATATATACACACTCATTGTATTATGTACAGTATAATATGATGTACAGTGTGTTATAATATTGCTATAAAATAGATGATGCACCAATAATTATCTGCTAATTATCAGCACAATTACATGATATTATAATACACGCAAATAAACAATCCATTACTAGTTTGTAAACCTTCTATTGAGTAAGCCCAGTATTTACAGTTACTATTCAACTCCTGGTAATTTTGATCCTTCAATAAAAAAGTCAGATGTTCTGTTAACAGAATTAAATCTCTGCAGAGACCAGAGTGCATCAAAAAGTCAGGAATCAAACGCATGTTTTTCTAACTGTAACCTAACCGAGCCTGACCCAAACCTTAATCTCAACTTCAGTTGTAAATAATAGATCTGTTTTTTTTTTTTTTTTTGCCCTGTCAGTTTTTAATAATGAAACACGAGCTTTTGTATAGAAAGACCTTCACAAAGTCAGGATCATTTTATTGGTCCTGACATTGTAGACTAGCCCTGTTATTCTCTGCCTTTTAACAAACTCGCCACACTTTGTACTGAAAACGCACAAAAAAGAAACAGACAAAGCTAGTTTCTCTGAGGCTGATGCAAATCACAGGCATCAGGCATCACAGGCGCCAATAAACCAACCCATGCACACACAGCTGCACAGGCCCACTCTCTATGCATGGACTGTTTCTCTACCCACGACATACCGACATGTCTGTCACAGCCTTATACAGATGTCTCACTGACACGCATGCACAAAACAACAACGCGGTACAGGAGCCCTGTGATAAACACATGTAGACATATGTACAGTATTACGCCCCCAGTCAAATTACACGCTCTGTTGATTTTCTAAGTCAAAATAAGATCTACAAAGAACAAACTACAAAATATGGCACTTTCCTGCACATTGCATCTATATATAATACATACAGGAAACATTATTCAGCAACAGTTATGGTGTTCTAAACTGTGCAGAAGTCTATAAAGGATGTTTTCAGTTTGAACAGCAACAAACATCTGGGGCGCCTAAACTTTTTCATTGTTTTTTTTTGTTTGACAGGGCTGATGAGTGTTTATAGGCATATGCAGACTAGCAGACATGCATCACTTACAGAACGCAGCATATGGATGTATATTATCACTGTCATAACAGCCCTCTGAAGAAGGGATATGACGGTGTGGACATGAACACAAAACTCCTCCATCAGCGACAGCAGCAGCTTTTTTTTAGACTCTTAAAATAAAAGCACAACCAAAATGGAGACATTTTCATTTGCTATCACTGACGCGGTCTTCTACAGCTCAGTGCATTTGGTAGGGCTTTCGTGTTTGTGCTGTAGTCAAAACTATCACCTGTGGCATACTACTTTTGCCATTTTGCCAAGCCTTTAACATCCTTGTGGGTAGAATTTACACGCTATCCTTCACCTGGCCAAAGCCAGCAGCTCCTCTCCAGCAAAAGCCCCCTGATACAGTTACAACCCAGCACATTTACATATGCCAAAAACCATCCTGTGCATAATTGAATTTCATACGTTTGGAGACGGGGTCGATTGTTAGCACTGTTAACAGCACTCTATCTAATGGTAATGAAAAAAAAAAGCTTAATGAGTGTAATTTTTCTGTTGCCTGATCTATGAAGCACACTGGTATCAGCAGCCTAGAAACAAAGGCTGAAATCAGGGAAGATCCCCGCTCACGTATTTGACCATTTTCTTCTATTTTCTGTAGTTTGTGGGAGGTTTTTACAATCAGCTATCACAGAAAGAGTGATTCTGTTGAGAGATTTGAGTTGGATGGGACTAAATTTGATGTAGGTGATTTCAGGTCTGTTAAAGAACCAATCAGAGTGAGCAGTAAGTATACATCAGATACTCTTATTCCTCTCCATCACAAAGTGACTGCTGTCCTGCTGATCCGATTCCCAGCTAAAGCTGGTGGCAGGATGTTACTTAAGCTTTTCTTCATTTTTTAACAGTCCTTGTTAAGGCTAAGGTTTATAACACAGCTGTTTGTAGCATATTTTGAAGCTGGTTTCTACTTCCATTAACCACTTAACTTCATTTACAACACTGCGACAGCTGGCAATCCACAACTGTTTCAATAAAACAATACAAAGATTGCATGAGCTACCCACATAAACGTTTCGGTGGAACACTTCCACCAAGAATCCACGTTCGGCAGCAAACAATGTTATAGGATCAGAAGCAAAACAAGAGTTACCACTGGCGTTGCTCTCCACTGCTGTAGATGCTCTTGGTGGTGATATGTTGCTTTCTATTGTTTGCGTTGCCTCTACTTACAAATTGCTGTATGCTTTATAGCATATTAAAACACAATAATAATATGACATTGTTAAGGACGGGCCTGCTTTATTTTAAACTAAATAATGAGCTTTTTTTGGACCTAATTCAACAAAGGCTTCAACAAAAACAAGAATTCTACAAGAATTCTACAAGAATATACTGAAAATAAGTTCTATTAACACATTACGGATACAGGCATTACAGGAAGATACAGTGATTGCAAATTTCTATATTAAAAATATCTTGCAGTCAGAACATTTTGCAGTGCTGGTGAACGGAAAAGCAGATGGATGAAGATTTTAACTTTATAATGTGATGTAGTGAGCTGCTGGAACAACTGCTGAACCCAGAGTGGAGAAAAATGGACAGGAAATTGAAGTACTGACAGAAAACAAGAAAAAAAAGACATATATTGAGGTTGAAGAGACTTTTTCACTTTTTACATCTTCACAGACAGAACGAGAGAGCGAGGAAAGAAAGACAGCTTAAAATATTTGTCCAATGAGATCCTACTGGTTATGTCAGATTCAGTCAACCCTCCTCGCTCTTTTAACAGAGTGTAGCAAGCATTTAGTTTTTCTCCTTACTTTATTCATCCTTCCTACAGTTTTACATCTGGCATGCTAGAGTCACCCACTCGTGTTGCTAACAGAACTTAATACCAATGTCCTCAAAGCCCACACTTGTGACAAAGTGGACCTGTGTGAAATAAACAGTGAACTGATTTAGAAAGGTACAGCTTGGTGCTTCAAAAAGGGCATTTATATTTCATGTTGGTGTCCATTTCTTGTGTGAAATTGTAAAAAAATAGAGGTTTGCTGTAAACAGAAACTGGCTAGCATCTTATATCAGCCTATATTAAAACTGCACAGCGTGAGAAGAGTGCACTATGAAATATCATCCAGTCTGATCAATACATAGATATGTAAGTGGTATTTAAACTGTATTCTGGAGAGCTGATTATTTGAATATATGCTTTCGTATGTTTTAATGTCAGTTTTTTCTAAACTTTGGTTGATGACGGGCCGTTTCAGCTGCACTCTGCCAGTTTTAGACTGAAAACATAATTATGTAGTTTGGATCAGGATGGGTTCAGACTTAAAACCTCACAATGTAGTTTGGATCAGGTTAGGTTTAGATTTAAAACTTAACGACATGGTTCAGATCAGGTTGGAATCAGTTGCACTTGATTGTGTAATTTGGATCAGATTAACTGTGGACTCAAAACTTAATTATTTGGTTCGGATCAGATCAAGTATAGACTCAAAACTTGATTACTTGATTATGTAATTTGGATCAGATCAAGTATAGACTCAAAACTTGATTATGTGGTTTAGATCAGATCAAGTATAGACTCAAAACTTGATTATGTGGTTTGGATCAGATCAAGTATAGACTCAAAACTTGATTATGTGGTTTGGATCAGATCAAGTATAGACTCAAAACTTGATTATGTGGTTTGGATCAGATCAAGTATAGACTCAAAACTTGATTATGTGGTTTGGATCAAATTAAGTATTGACTCAAAACTTGATGATATGATTTGGATCAGATTAAGTATGGCCTAAAAACTTGATTATGTGGTTTGAATCAGATTAAGTATGGACTCAAAACTTAATTATGTGGTTTGGATCAGATTAAGTATGGCCCAAAAACCTGATTATGTGGTTTGGATCAGATTAAGTATGGCCCAAAAACTTGATTATGTGGTTTGGATCAGATTAAGTATGGACTCAAAACTTAATTATGTGGTTTGGATCAGATAAAGTATGGCCCAAAAACGTGATTATGTGGTTTGGATCAGATTAAGTATGGCCCAAAAACCTGATTATGTGGTTTGGATCAGATTAAGTATGGACTCAAAACTTTAATGTGGTTCAGACTCAAAATTTAATTTGGATCAGATGTATGGACTCAAAAGATGACAATGTGGTTTGTATTAAACTTGAAGATAAAGTTCTCAGGCTCTATTTGGGTTTAAACCAAAATTTCTATTAAGTTTAAAGCTTTTGGGTTCACATTCAGGTTCCTTTAACAATTTTTTTAAAGCTTTCTATGAACTATAGCTTTGAGTATAAATAGGATAAGGATAAACAAACAGTGCATCGATTCAGGAGTGGGCAGTTCAGTGCCGCCAAAAGGATGCACCAACCTATTAATTCAGGGTCAGTTGGAGCCCTTGCTGGAAATAATTTTGCTGGACTGAGGTCAGTTTCAAACTCAAAAGTTAGGGAAAAAAGGAAAAAGAGCATTAGAAAATAAAACTCCCTTTATTGCAATAATCAAGTACCTACAAAGATGAGAGGCAGAGACAGAGAAAGTGAGAGAAACAGAGTGAGAGAGAGTTAGTTTTAGGACACTTGTAACGAGAGCACTGCTGAGCCACTAGAATCACTATAGAGCAAGCAAAAGCGCACAAGGGTAGAAATAAGAGGGGCTGTAGGTGTGTGTGTGTGCAAGAGAGAGAGAGACAGAGAGGCAGAGAGTGAGAGTGAGCAGCGGCACTTGTGGGCTACAGGAATGAGACGGCAGTGTCAGGCAGCAGATTTAAAAGCCGCACGGGTTCCACTTTTCTCCGTATCACTTCAGATAATTTTGCTACTGATCCAGGAGGACGGTGGGTTCGGGTTAGTGACTCAGCTTTAGCTTCATTTTCAGACATTCTCTTTCCCTCTGTCACAAAACTTCCCTCACACACCTACGCGTGCAGTGCAGGCTGCTGTAGGATGAGGAGCTGCGAAGCTCCAAAGCAGATTATGTATATGGAAATGTCACAACAATGCATAGAGGCGGCAAACCAAACCAAAATCAATATTTGTCAAAAGTTTTGTATTCCTTTAACACTTTCGCAGTTCAAACATTCTGTGGTTTCTCTGCAGAAGAAACCCTTTTCCGAAGGCGCAAGCAAAGCACGATAACACCTGCACTGATATATATTGTTTTGCTTTTTTTCTTTGTGCTGATATTTTTAGCTGTGCAGTGGTTCAAATGCAAACATGTTCTTTAACATAATACTGTGGTTTGTTCAGAGCAGAGCAGCGGTTAAATCTGAGCTCCAGAGTCTTCTTTTTTTAAAAGCAACACAAAATGAATGTCATATTAGGGCTCCAATAGATGCCGAGCCAACCTCAGAATACAAAATGCCCTGTAACAAAAGGCTGCCAAGTGTGTGATGTTCCAGTTTGGGCCGCCTAGAAAGAGTGACTAAGGATTCTTTTGTCAGTGCTAGCTTTGGTTGTCTGAAGTAATTTGGGGGCCGGTGCTGATTGGTTTGTAAAGAAAGAATAAAATGCTAACACCTGGTTTCAAGAGCAGAGATGCTACAGAAAGATGACCACTATGAGCAGAAGGCCGTATAAAGAACATTTCTTTGGAACAGAGTAATTTCTGGAAATAGCAATTAGGGTCATTACAGAAGCTTTAATAAGTATATTACAAATAGCAATTACGTTTGAGATACAAATCATAACAGATAAAGGAAAATGCAAAGCAAGACTACAGCACGCTCGCTTTCACTCTCAGTACTGGGAAACAGATGCTTCGGAAAATGACTCTGAAATGTCACGCCTAGTGAAATGTAATCAATTCACAACAGGAAACTAACCCCAATCTTGAATTGTTTATAATCAAACAACCTCTCCCACACAGACTGTAAAAATAAGCTATTGTGAGGCGATGTCCTTGATCTATTTGTAGGTAAACGGACAAATATATAAACAAGAATGTCTTTTATAGGGACACAGTGGAGGCTTCCAGCTGTAACATCTAACCCTTGGTCAGAACCCAAGGGTGTTTGGGCCAAATCTCCATCACAAACAGTATTAGCATCACAGCCTTGTTAGCATTACAGCCTTGGATTAGTATTCTAGCTTGAGTTCCAGTTTTATCCGATTAACAAGCTATTATTAATTTTCTTTAATAAAACTATGCAAGTCATATGCCTATAAAGGTAGACTCAACTAAGCAAATGGATTAGTTTAGCATTAGCATTATTATTATATTTGGGACAGAATTATTCTTGGGACAGAATTACTTTTGGGCAGAGGTGTAGTTTGCATGATATGTAGATACATTCTATATACACCCCATAAAAAATTACCCAGGAATCAAACATAGGATTCTAGATGATAGGATTATATTTGTAAAATCACACCACAAATATAACGTGCATGCATTATATGCATTTATGTAGGTAGCTAACGCTGCACAAAGTCAGAGTATTATTAGCAACAAGCTAGTCAGCTAACCTCCTGAAAACAGCAACTTAGTCATAGTTATAGATTTAACCAACTAGTGTCTCAATGCTGACAGATCTAAAACTGATTCTACTTTAGTACAGATATGTTCTTTTGATGGTTTGAGCAGGCATGTTGATATAACTTGATAAGCTGAACCTGAAGTTTCCTAGGAACCTAGGAATTTCCAGATTAGGCATGTGTTTTCTTTTGTTTTTTGCTAGTCAGAGGTCAGAAATTTTAAGTTATAAGGTTATCTTGCTAACCAAGGTTATGTTACCTAGTCACATACACACTACTTCAGTTCTGGACTTGGCTGTTTTTAAAGTAATGTTAATGAATAATAGGTATTTAGGAAGAGAACTGCACATTTCATGTTACTATGTTCTACCAAGGCCGATCTTGCTAACTGTGATTGGGTCAGATCAAAAGGGACATTAGACTGGACTACATTTATGGAAATAATATGCAGAGTGATGGGGTTACAACCTCCAATAATTAGAATGTGGCCATGTAATCCTTCAATAATTAATTATAAAACACAGCATAACATAAATACATGAATAAACCCATACATAAATAAACAAATAAATAAACAGTATATCATATAATAAACTACCTGTTATTAATACTGCTACAATAAATATATATATATATTTTTGTTGGCCCCTCCTCCTGTTCCAAAAACGGAAGCTCCAATGTTGTCTAGCTTCTCTGAGTTTTCAGCATGTAATATTAAGTTTCAGACTTGCTATGAGTAATGATATGTCTTTAAAGGCGTTTATCACAGAATTTGATGTGATCTATGTATAAAAAAGCTGTTTAATGCCAAGTGTTCTGTGTGCAGTAGCCTACACCACAAAAGAGTGTGTAATAGTACATATCGCATCACCTGAGGCTCCGACTAATATTAGTTAACATTCCACTATCATTATCTGAGGCTACGGTAGCTGCCTCGTTGTCCTCAGTTATCACAAAAGGCGAGATATTAAGTTTTGTTTACAGTCGCACAGTAAGTATTTAGAAGATCCTGTCAAAACTCTGTAATGCAACCCAAAATAACATTGTTGATCACACTACTGCTTTTGTGGATCTCACAGACAGTCAGGCGCAGACGTTAGAATGCTTAGCGGTTAAGACCACTTGTCTATGACTGTGCATTAGGATAATGCTGCTGCAGGGACGAAGCTCCAGTATTTTTTAAAAGACCCGAGACATGCTGTTGTGACTCAGCTGCTACGCTACAACTGGTGACCTTTATAAAGGCATCTTTACTTATTTCACAGTAAACATAATCTTTGGTGACTTCTGGAAAAGACACATGCTCATGGCTTTATACGCTTGCTGCTGGATATTTTTATGAACTCATCCTGTGTTGTCATTGAGATGTAGCTCAGGCACTATGACCCAACAAAGTGACAGATACCAGACAGCTCGAGCTGCGTGTACAAGCTTTAGTCTGCATTTCCGTGTGTGTTTCCGAGTGTGTGTATTCACTGAGCCAGATGGTCAGTAAATGGACTTCATTTAAAAGGTCACTCTTGGGTTTGACTTTTTCTCTTCGAGAAACAGCGGAGTAAGAGTGAACTTGGAATAAAAGGCCTGTACTGGTCTGGCTCTCTCCCTCTCCGCTGAGATGGAGCTGATCGCTCATACAACAGTGCAAGGTGCATAAGATCAGCGAGGTTGTAGTGTATAGCCAAACATATTTATTCCAGTATAATAAACATTCATAAAGAAGCGCATGTTAGTTTTCCCATGATCATTTTCATCCCACAGAAATCTGACTGCTGTGTAGAATTAGGGGAAGGGAATGATGGATTATTCACAGATCTTAATAACAGCAGGAAGAATAAAAGAAGAATACAAGTTGTCACAAGCAGTTTTTAAAGATGGTCTGTTTTACTTCTTTTCTTTTTCTTCTTTTCTGCTTCAAACTGATTCAGCAGAACTAACACCATTGTAGGAACAGGCCCAGCTGACCAATCAGAGCACACTGGGCTCATCATGAAGCGAAGTCTAAAAACACAGGAGCTCTAACAGATCGTTTCGGTCAGAGGGTGAACACAGATAAAAATACTGTGTTTTGGGAAAACTGAAGCATGTAAAACTATTTCAGTAGACCACAAAAATAAAATTATAAACACTGAAATCTAGCATAACAGGTGTGTCAATGTTAGCAGGATAAAAATGAGCTTGTTCTAGAAACAATGGTTTTTGTAAAGAAAATTACAAAAACCACCAGCTTCTGCTTTATTTTCTTGTTTACCGATTCCTCGTTTGACATCATCATGTGACACGTTATCAATGAATTGATAGACAGTTTCATGAAGTTGGGACGCTAGCACTTGCTGAGGCTGAATTTCAAACTAACTGCAGGACGCTTTACATTCTGTAATGAAATTTTGTTTCATGTATGGATCAAGCGGCTCCAGCTGCATGAAAAATTCACCAAACAAAGCCAGCCTAAGGCTCTATGTACCCGTAGTTTCAAACGTTGTACTGTAATCTCTAATCACTATTCTCTACATCGGAAAACTAGGAGCACTATATATACATATATATATATACATATATATATATACATATATATATATATATATATATATATATATATATATATATATATATATATATATATACACACAAAACACTATTACAGGGAACGCAATCATTCGGACGCTAACCTGTTGTGGTTCATTGTGAGCTGAACTAAACTGAATCCATCCATGGGCTTAATTCTCATTTACATGATTTTTGTAGAACCTCTGATAGGTTTCTAACAAGAAAGCTTGAGATTGTTTAGTCTGAATTCTGTTTAATGATTACTCTCAGTTCATTTCTTTATTCAGTATTCTCATTTATGCTGGTGCTGCGTTATTATTTCACAATCCTGTGTGGAGCAACATAGCGTGCACTACATAGCGAACGTTTTGCCAGTTTGCCCTGGTCAGTTTGCCCTGGTCAGTTTGCCCTGGTCAGTTTGCCCTGGTCAGTTTGCCCCACCTCTAACACCCAATCTACTAATCACAGCCCTTCAGACACAAAGACCAACCACATGATTGATGTCTTTAATTACGCAGTGATGTAAAACTGACAGATTACACACAAATCTCTACAGCTCCCCTGTGCACATGGACCACCCCTCGCTCCCCACACTGACTTAAAGTAATAAAGTAATGAACTTCCTGTTCGCTGAAAACATATGTACAAAAGCACGGATGAGAGGAGAGTAAGTGCATTTACAGTGGCAGTGAGCCCTGCTGTAAAATCACCCGAGCCAATGTAGCCTGCTGAGAAACGAGATGGCGATTAACGTTCTGAACAAGATGAAGTCATCTGTACAGGAATAGCACATGGGTGTATTTGCAGAACATTAAGTAACGTTTGATGTAAAACTTTATGATTCTAGGGTTCAAAAAACAGTGATATTGTAAAACAGGGAGTTTACAAAAGGAGTTTAGCCAGATACACTATGCCCACATCGAGCTGATTGTTTATTCAAGCAAAAAATCAAAGGATTAGCAAACAGAACTGCAAAGAAAATTCACTCTGCATCAAAATATTTTGTTGCATAGATATTGCTACTTAGTGAAACTGTAATAAACAGTGGCCACAAAACGTATGTGGACGATTTGAACAATTTATCCACTGGTAAACTGAACTGAAGTTCATAACTGTTATAACTGTCACTTCATAAAAAGTTTAATATAAAGAGAAAACACATTCAGCTCAGCATCACACTGAGGGTAGACTGTTTTGGGTGAAAATGTCAAAGTCTGTAGTTTTTTACTTGTTCATTAATGGAGTCATGAACATTCTGGATGTAAAGAAATCACAATCTTAAACACATTGACCTAAAAAAAGGTCTAGAAAGGTTTATTTAATGTCTTAAATTTTATGGTGGCACGGTGGTGTAGTGGTTAGCACACACAGCAATGACGATCTGGGTTGGATTCCCGGTCTGGGTTGTTCTTTGTGGAGTTTGCATGTTCTTCTCGTGCTTGAGTGGGTTTCCTCCCACAGTCCAAAGACATGCATGTTAGGTTGATCGGTCACTCTAAATTGCTCATAGGTGTGTGTGTGTGTGCATGAGTGTGTGTTGGCCATGTGTTGGACTGTACCATGCATTTGCCGGAATTGGCTCCAGCCCCCCCATGATCCTGTCTAGCAGGATAAAGTGAAAGATAACAGATGGATTCTTCTTAATATATATATATATATATATATATATATATATATATATATATATATATATATATATATATATATATATAATACTTTCTGTTTTCACTGAACATTCAACAATAATTAATTTTACAAACACGTAAATGTGTTTGATGTGACCTGTGACCTGAATCTTATGAAGGCCTAATTAATCTATACATATAAAGAACATCTGTGATTGGTCAGGATGCTTAACATTGATTAGTGAGATGGTCATTTGCATATCCATGTTATAAGCAGGTAAGAACCCAGAGTCTTAAGATCTTATGATTTCTGTAAAATAAAAAATTATATATCTGTAATTTGTAGCCTAGTTTATTATTCTTCAATGTAATAATTATGTTTGTTATATTTAACCTCTGCATGTACTGTATTTTTTTACATTCAAGTTTTTGTTGGAAACAAAAGGGTTTCATTGTTGAAATGCCCAATAGTAAAAATTATGCAGTAACAGAAACTTAAGAAGTCTGAACTTACATTTATGTGGTATCTTTGTCGATTCCATTCGTAGTAGTGTAATATAGCAGATTAACCTTTAACATTGTAAAGGAACTGACAGTGAAACTGTTTAATTAATGAATTAAACACTCTTTGATTTCCAATGAGTAGATCTAATTCTCTGAGAAAAAAAATCCAAGGCACCAGGGGAGGTATGACAGGCAGAAATGCCAAGCAGGTTTAAACTTTAAACTGTGCCAGACACATCACTGACTGTGAATATGAGTATTAGCCCAACCAGTTTGTTTCAGTCAAATGTTAGAAATGTAAACCAACTGCTCTACTTACTGTTTCACAGTAAAACATAAAAAACATTAGTTAGTCTGTTACAATTAGTCTGTTAATTAGTCTATTACAATCTTCAAATAAAACATGGAATGACTTTCACAAGTTTTACATTTTCTTGAGCCAAACTGCTACAATTGCATAAAGGAGTTCGGAAAAATGAGCCAGGTGTTTTGATATTTACAGCCCAAACTAAAGGCCTAGCACTAATAATAACAGTTTGCCACTGAATAGCAGAACTGTAAAGGCAGATGCCCTGATAATGATCAGGGGACTATATACTGCACAGCCTTAATGGTGTATTCATTCAGTACAGCTTCTCCTTCGACTCACATTCATCAATGTCAAAAAACTGTTTGAGCGCTACGCTACTGTAGCCTAACTACCTCCTTACACAATCACACAGTGTGCTCCAGTGGCTAAATTGCATTAAACTGTAAAAATGAGAGTTTTTGTATTTTAGACAGAGGTCAAGACCTGTAAGGATAGAGAAAGCTGCATTCAGCAGATTTTAAAAAGAGCAATTAAAAGAGCAACAAATGGCTGCCTTAGATGAATTACTGTGCATATACACTGTAGTGAGGAACTGGAGTTCAGAAAGTTCACAAAGGCCTCTCAGAGATTCCCAGTTCAATACCTTCGCAGCATATTCAGCACAAAGAGAGCTAATCATGCTGTCCCAAAAACACAGCATCCTGCTCTTTTTCTCAGCTCCAGAACCTATTGTGAAATTTACATGATGAATTGCATCTACAACAAGAGACAGCATAAGAGCCGTGTCCCTAAATTAACTCTATCTGTCCTATACCTGTATGAAATATTTCTAGCTCATGTCACTCAAATGACAAACTGAAATTGAACCTGACATGCTATGGTTATAGGTACTCAGACCCACTATTTTAAAGATTGGATGGATGTCCATCATAAGCTCCTAAAGTAGTATAAAGAGTATGTGCCCATGGGAAACCTATGAAGGGCTTTCATTCTAACATTTTATTTTAGGATATGGATTTTTGCCTAAACAATTCACAGTGACTGAACGTGCAGTAAAACTTCACAGATTAATCAGTGCATGCAATCTGTAAACCCTGGCTTACAAAATGAACAAGATTGCTCCTCATTTATCACACACACAAACAAAAGTACATTTCTCTGAACGTTTGAGCATAAACAGATGTTCCCTCTGCAGGTTGATCCTCTAACTGAACTTCTATACTCTAGCTGGCCTAATCTGCACAAAAGCCTCATATATTTTTCAAAAGCTTCAAATGAATTATGGTACTGACCTATTGTTATTATGGCAGATTTTGGAATTAAAGTTAAATTTCTTCCAGTTTTCAATGTTTTAATACATTTTAAATGTCCTGTTGTGAAATGTCTAAAGTAAAATATGCACAGGCACAGAACAAGACAGCAAGATTGAAACTGTAATATACCGTTAATGCAGCGGGGCAATTTCCTCCAACAGTCGTGCTAGTATTTCCTTTATATTGTAAATCTAACAGTGACAGTTACAGTTTGGGCTTCAGTTTGGGCCATAAATAAAAAAAATGTCTCTGGGTACTAGAAAAAAGCTAATAATAATAATAATAATAATAATAATAATAATAATAATAATAATAACAATAGAAATAATAATAATAATAATAATAATAATAATAATAATAATGTATTCCTAAAATTCTTATGAAAGTATGGAGGTTCTAATAGTATGTTAGTGCTAATTGCAGTATGCTAATAGCACCAAGTGAATATATTAAAAAGCTATTTATTTGGATTAAAAAGACTAAATACCGACATCTGAAACTTGCATTAAGACATTCCATATGTTTCATGTTGAGAAACAAACTTAAAATCATAGAATTTACCTTATGTATACTAGTTTATACCAGTAACTGTGTCAGTAAGGGTCTTGTCATAGAGCTGCTGTTCAGCAATTTTTAAACTGAGAGATACCTGGCAGCAGTACAGCTAGAGTTGACTGATTCAGAACTTCCAGAAGGTCTAGAGTGATGTTTTATCTCACATAATTGGTTTTACCCATCGCATCACATAGGAGTATTATTAGGAATATTACACTGTACACAACAAGCTGATAAAGAACAGAACACGTCATTTTATCACCAGTCTAGGACTACTGGTCCACACTCATTGAGATGTTGTAGGCACTTCTATAGTTCATTGCTTTCCACTGTTCTCCAATAGGGACATGGCTAATGAAGTAACAATGTTAGCTATTAGGCTAACAGTAACATGACTGAGTTTTATGTTTATAGTTGTATGCGACCATTTGAATTCAGAGCTTGATACAGTTCTCTGCCCCATTGAAACCTGTGAAACCTGTAATTTTCGGACTTTAGCATGGGTAGCAAAAGATATTGCTGGAAATATTGGAAAATACGTCTTGTTTCATGGCAAAATCATTCCATTTATATATAAACTTACTGAAATAAATAAACACCCACCGGATAAACTGCACCAGATTATGTGGACCATGTTTATACCACGGGGCAATTTGCACGGTATTAGATCCTTTGAAGCTGACTAATACGAGACATTTAGGGAAACAGCGACATGCCAAACTCACCGACTCTGCCTATATGATTTATTACTGCAGCTTTGTAGCTAATCATTCATTTGTATTGCTCCAGTGTGGACCAAAACTGTCCCTTCTGAATAATACATGTCCAATTCATGGATATTAAATATGGATTAATATTAAACAGAGCTGCTCTCTTAAAAAGCAGGAGCTGGAGATATGCAGTACTGGACAGTGAGGGGCAGAAGTGGCTGGTCAGGATATGACACTGTCTTCCTGTTTGCAGCACCCCTGTGGTGCTTCGTGATTAGCGCAGGGTCAAGCGCTGATGCTAATCTGAGTGGCTGATTAAAGCAGTCGTAGGATCAGGCCTGAGTCACGGTGGCTAATGCCACGTTGTCAAGTCGATGTGAAAAAGCTATTGTTATGATGATTCATACGGGGCGCAGAACTACACTCAGGGCGCCTTTTGTTTCCAGAGGACACTGTCCACGCCCTCAGGGCTTGCACTTCTGTGACCACACAAAAAGTGGGCCTAAAAAAAGCCCTCATTTGGTGAGGAAAACAAATTGGCTCCTCTACTGTGAAGAAAGGCTGTGCAACCATGGCCTCGCGCTGTTGGATCTGGCTTTTCCCTGAAGTGAGAAATTTTTTTACCGTTAACCTGGGCCTCCAGAGCAGTGGGGGCTCAAGGCCTTGCCTCCTTGGGAGGTCAGAAATGTTCAGTTTTTCTCTGCCTGGGTTGTATTCCTCAATCTGTTTTGGTAAAATGCGGCTGAGCCCCACTGGACTGCATGATGTTATGATTAAAGACATAGCTGTTGGGATTAAGCAAGTACACTGAGATCCCCCGCCCCTGGACAGGGCTACAATCCTTCAGTGAGCCGTACTGCTAAAAGGATGGTGCGCAGGGACTTGATTAGCTTAATCAAAAGTTTTATAGAAAAGATATGCAGCACAGGGTCACCTGGGATTGTGTACTCACCCTGGATGTAGGATATTTGTGTCAATTTAAGTGGGCTTCCTTCTCCTGCTGAGGAACTAGAGATATTTGTGAGGGTGAGTCTGAATCACTGCTCACTAATGAAGAAATTACCAGTGGGAAGCGCTCAGGTCAGATCCGGGCAATAAGAGACCTCGGCGCCAATAATAATCTCCCAAATAAAAGCCATGAGGCCTCCGCAATGTACCATCTGCCTTGCTGACAATTATCCGGATTAATCTAGTGCCCTACAGTCGAATGGCAATATAGCGTTTGCTTTAACTGTGCACTCAAGCAAGGAGCTCCACCAATCACTTAAATGACCAGACATCCCCTCCACCACTCGGCACCATTACTAGTTCTTATCTTCACCAATCAACCGAATTAGCCGGGCCCTGATGCAAACGGCTTTATGTTATAACCGAGGGTTCACACAGTGGCCAGACATCCAAGCTTCTACTCCAGGGGAAAACGCACAAAGGAGGGCAATGCTATCTTTTACTTGGCTGCTGGGTAAACCCTGCCGTCCTTTGGGATCATTTCTCTCCAGTAAACAAATACTAAATAGAGGAAGATGAGAAACGCTGATATAAAGATGGGAGAAAGGTTATGTGAGGCTACTGCACATTATGATGGGAGAGAGGAATTGCTTTATTCCCAGAGGTGGTGTTCCAGACAATACTCTGACATATTGACTTTCTTCATGACCACAGTGATGGCAGTCACATCTGTGGTGTCATATATCATACGTTGAAATAGACTTCAAAAGCTGAAAGACAGATGAAGCCTCTTCCATGCCGGTGGTAATGTCAGAATTCGGAAGATCCTAAAAGTCTTATATAAAAGTTACTGTTGATTGAGAATGAATGGTTTTAGCAATATAAACAGTTTTTTGCAATACATTACATTTTTTTTTAATAAATATACACAAGTCTTGTATATGTTCCAGCTGACTGAGACTGAATGCTTTCAGCAGTAGAAGTTTTTTGCAATACACTATATTTTTATAAATTTATATCCAGTGCTCCAGTGCTTGAAAGGACTATATGCCCATGCCTCACAGTGACTATGGCTCTGTAAATGCGCAAATGAAAACTTCCCTTCAAATAACATCCTATTGGCACAAGGACGTAATTATAATGGATAAAAGCAGGTAACTTAACCTAAGACCAAAATAGCTACAGTACCATACAAGAGCAAGGAACCACCCCTTTAGCTTATTCAGTGTCCAGTTCAAATGGCTATTGTGTACAACGTAGTTGTTTCTCTTTGTTGCGGAAAACAAAATGAGGAAACAGATATTTAACAGGAAATTACACAAAAGCGGCCAACACTAACTATAATACTAAATCTAAAAATGCTCAGTTTGCTCACTCCTTTGTCAACTACTGCCTTTTTAATGTCTTTCATTCTTAAAAATGAATAACAGCTCCTTCTAGGCATATATCTCCAATAAATAGCAAACACATTTATTATTCACATGACTACACGAAGCCAACATAAGTGACAACTGATACAATCCTACTTATAAATGTTTATTTCAGTACATGTCATTTTACTGTACAGGTTATATTAGCCATTTTTTACACAGGTTAGCTAAAGTAGCCTTTAAGGCAGATGGTGTCTACTGGAATAAGCTATTATAAACATTTATGCTGGGTTTTGTTAGTTGTCACACAAAGCTTAGGTATCTTGTAGTCTGATGAACAGCACCCTACAATGAAGTGATCTGAAATATTCTTTATTTCTAATATAGGTTCATTCATTTTGGAGCATTTCTATTGGTCCATTCATTGTGCTATTGATGACTTATTTTCCTGCAGGTTAAAAATGAATACCTTAATGGCTGTTGAGTGAAAATAAAATAAATAAATAAAAGGGTGGTTTCTGATTTATAGCCAGGACTATGTGTAAAAACATGTATGACATTGACAAAACCCCCTATACATTATACATACTGTTTAAAATGCATTGAACAAATAATATATAAAGGTTTTCCTGAACACAAATCAAATATCTGAAACATAGTTTTACAAAATCTTGGTAAATGTTGGATAGCACATTTTCTAATCTGCTTGTTAGCTGCATCCTTACTGTCGGGATGTTAAAGCCTCCGATTACTAGCTAGGGTTGCTATATTTCTCCCTAGCATTCAGCTGTTTTTGCAATATTTCTGGAGGGATTAGTCTATCAACACATGCTAATGCATTATATAAAGGCCATTCTGGATAGCTTGCCACCAGCTGTGAGAGTATATCAATTTCAATGTGAATGTGACCATTTGACTGGCAGGTTTTAACATTAGCAGACTATTAAACGAATAATTGGACTGGATTAAGTTATGGATCTGTGCAGTTCATCTATGAAGCTGAATAAATTACGTGATGCACTGCCGTGTCCGCAGAGGAAGCTCTTTTCCAACAGCTACATTGCTCTCCGACGTGCAGAAGAATATCTCTGTTATTCTCTACTGCTTTATGGCAGATTTAGACACCTAAACTACAGACCACATCTGAAGCTACTGCACTGCATTTGTTTTCTAAACTCTGTGCTTTCTACAGTGTGATTTGTTAAAAGAATTTGCGAGACTTTCAAACCTGAGATAATATCAACCACCTACTCGGCCTTTCTCCGGCTTTTTCCACAAGCGCAATCAGCCTCTATATTGTTTTTTTGATAAGTCTAAAACAGCAAGGCAATTACTTGAGCGTTTTACTGTAGCGCTCATTCCAAAAACCCTCTCTGCAGTCAGGCGGCGAGAATCTTGTCTCATCTGCATTCCCCAGCGGAATAATGTCACCTCACCTGAGCGTTGCTTCACCCCCCACCGGCACGTCTCTGAAACTAGCTGCAGGAGCATGCAGCCAGGCCCTCTTTCAGATCCCCTGGTTAAGACTTCAAGGCTTCAAACATGAGTACCTGAACTGTGAGTCACTTGCGTAGAGGAAGGGAAGGAAGTGTGCTGGGACAGACATTATATTATCCCTGGAGGACGCACACGGCCCAGTCATGTTTTATTCAGTGAGAGTCTGAGTGAACTCGAGCTGTTTCATTCATCAGAGTCGTGGCATGTAGCAACAGCTTGATCTGGGGGGGGACCCCTCACTATTAGGGTTATCAGGAGATGCAAAACCAGTTTCTGTATCTGTACATGTATCATAAAGTTAATAAAGTATTCATAAAGTTGAATAACTGAAACATATTCCAAATTTTATATATCTGTATCTGGAAGTCGGAATTTTCTATGGTCACAAATGGTGTATGGTCAAAACTCATTGTGATACTTAAGTAAAAAATAATGTAAACTCTTTGCAGCAAAATGCTTGTTTATTTATTTAAAGCCTTTAATTCTGTATTTTTTAATGCATATTTTGAGTACCGCTGTCTTTTACATGTGGTTGGTATAGTGTAATGTTACTCTACTGGCCTCCATGCTTTAGACTGGAGTTCAACTCCCCATCCAGGAAACCCACCTACATTATATCAATAAGAGCTTTGGGCAAGACTTCTAACACTACCTTCACCTGCCTGTTTACATGTAAACTGTAAGTCGCCCTGGATAACAGCGTTTGCCAAATGCTGTGAATGTAATTATGTCATACTTTCGCAATGAATAGACCAATAGAAACTCCTCAAAATAACAAAATAAAATCTTCTTACAATGACTATTAAAGCTTATACAAGTTAAAGGTTATATGTTATATTAGAGCAGCTTCTGTTACCATTTTAGATATCCTTGGAAAATTATTACTATTATTTTATTTAGTACTTGGCATTTGTTGTTGTGTCCTGTATTTATTAATTATAAATCCATTCATTCATGACTGTTTTACAATACGTTATGTGAACAGCCTGGATAACATTCAATTTTGGATCCAACCCTACCTCCAATCAGCAGCTTACAACACACACTGCCCCACATCACTACCACCAGCACATACACGGAGGTTAAAGCAGTTATTAGTCTATGTTGTTGTTCTAAGGGGCCTAATGAGTTGTTGGGCTCTAAATAGATTGGTCACTCAAAGAAAATCAATAGCTCCCTTTACTTCACCAGCCAAACAGAAACAAAAGTGAAAGAGGAATGCAGGTTTTCTCATAACTTCCAAAATCATTGCAATCAACAAAAACACAAGGTTCATGTAAGTGGCACTCATAACTGCCTTACTGATCCATCGATCCTAGTAAATAATGTTAATCAATGAGAATCAATACTGTCTGAAGCAGGTGGTAGGCAGTAGGCTACCCTAATGTACTGTTTTCTCTCTGAGCTGTTTGTGCTTGGGGGGAAAAAGAGACCAATACTATAGAGAATGAAAAAAACAACAACAACAACAAAAAAAAACAACGCTGCGAAATGGATGTTCTCATAGGAGCCCTATTCTCTCTCCCTATCCATCCTCGCTGGCCATAGCTGCCCCTTGGGGCTTTTCTGCTAAATCACAGCTTGGCACCTTTTCCTCATTTAATATTTGCTCTAACCTTTTAAGTTCCAGCGCCCCACCTGTCCAAACATTTATTACTGCAGTCAAAGGTGCTTACCGACAAAAACAACTGCACTAGTCCACATTTCCTTTCCACCTGACTCATATTCAAGTCAATTAGATTTAACTCAAACTTTTATCCGTGAAAGGAGGCCCAACTGGGACATGAGTCGCTTTTGTACCGGAGTTCCAGTAACACAATAGAAGCATTAGCATACCAATCTTAAAAATATGCTGCTCGCTAAATGTTTGGGGACACCAAAATGCTCTTCATATGAATGATTTTGTGTTCTTTTTGAATCATATTAAAGGGGGACTACCCATTTGTTGGCTTCTCCTACTACAGTCACAATTTCACATCAATCTGAATGACTTGTTGAACAATTGTTGAAGTTCCTCTTTAATGACTAACCAGATTTATTTACTGGGCAAAAGGTTTATGTATCAGTATGAAAGAGAAATAATCTTTTTCAAGTAACTCTTATATCATAATAAACATATAGCCAAATGTACTCAAAGTTTTAGCAAAGAGATGTAGGTATACTAACCAAAGTTTGGTTTGGTTTATAAAGTTTCTCAATTTTTCAAAATATCTGCATAATTTAATGTTTAAGATGGAAACTAAGTTATTCACAGTGGTGGTTCATAGAACCCAGACATCAGAAGGTCTCTAAAAGCTAATTTTGGTTTATTCTTAGGGTAGATGTACATCCAGGGGGTTATAAGACAAAATAAATAAAGAAGTCACATTTTTAGTATTTTAACTACTATTTAATTATCATCAACAAAACATACTAAAACTTAGCCAACTTGTAGGTTCACTTGTGGTTCACTAGCAGATCAAATGGCTATATTTTGTTTCTAAACACGACAATGCTTGGTTCCTATCATCACCATTAAGCCAGCAAGTTTCTCTACAATGCACCATTTCACATCAAACCACTCTTAATGTCTTAGTTTATAGCTTAAAGACTGAATCATGCAGAATGTCTTTTAATCAGTGGAGATTTTCCATTATTAAAAAAGGTAACAGAGATATTTTTAACAGGTGTCTAAACGATTTAAAGCAAAACATACAATGTTTATCATACTGGTGTGCAAAACAATCTAATTAATACATGCATCTTTTAAGTGAGGTGACCTTACCTGAATCCTGGAAAATCACTTCATTAAAACTAAACTGCTCCTTATTAATTTTGAAATTCTTAAACAAGATGTAAAAGTGTCACTTTTGTCAATAAAGAATTAAACATGGCACTTTCTACTCAAGACCCATGACACAGACTACAAAACAGAGATGTATTCCTGAGATATTGCTGAAATAATGACAGTGATGTGAAAGCATTGTCATTCTGGGGGTTTGCTCTTGCAATGAAGCTACAAACGCTTTAGCAGCAGATTTTTATATTTGACACTCGTTGGGATGGTTCATTAATTTCTTAGTTTTCTCAGGAAATACATCTGTGTGGAGGCATCTGTATTATGCGTAAGAATTTGTATTCCTCATTTACACAAATAATTCTATCATTCTGGCAGTTACTGGAGGTAGTTTTACTGCACCTTATGTCAGAGGGTAATCAATGAGCGACACAAAGGTTTCCACTTCATTAAACACCTGTTTAGGATGCCATAAGGACTTGATTTAAAGAGTCTTTTTGTAAACTCTCCGCGGGATACAGTTAACCAAGAACACATAACCGTGTCATCAGTACAGAAAAGCATCATTTGGACATTGTGTGAATATTTCATGGCAAACTGGCCAAAAGAACTGACATTAAACTTCATCCTATTTTTCTTCTATTGACACAGTCATCAGATTGAACCACTCAAAGAGGAGGTCCAAAGAAAATGCACATTGTGTGCAATATTACATTTCCACATGCTATTAACAAGTACCATTTATAATTTGCAGTACTATTTTAATCCACACTGTTTTGTTATTATTGTATATAAAATAACTAATAGTTAATTCTGCCTTACACTCTGACATCTTATAAAAACCGAAAGGCAGTGCCATGTTTACTCCAACACTTGTCCTATGCATGTTTAAATGCTATTACAATATTAATGTGGATGTTGTATGAGTATTTAGCGGATCAGACATAGGTGTTAAAAAAACAGCTAAATCACAGTAAACAAACAACAAAACCTATGATTACTTTTTAATTTTACAGTAAGTAAAACTAACTAAACATTAAGCCTAACGTCTGAGGGGTTACAACATTAATATCATAATACATGGATTCTTGGGATTGTGATTTTGATAGATTAGTGTAGTAAGACATCCAGTCTCTGCCTCAGTGCTCCGCCCACAAAGGTAAACAGACTGTCCGATATACATTATTATATTATACTAACACAAATATTACAATTTAGTTACAGGCTACCCAATCTACCATACGTACACACTGTATCCATCTAGTCTTTCAAAGTTACTGTCACACCGCCCGCCAACGCTGCTACGCAGGACTTGCTGCATACGTCCATGAACTTCATTTCCCAGCAAGCATCAGTAGATCACGTGACTCCGGACTCTCGGTCAGCTGACCGTTATCGATCAGGTTCACCTGAATTCTGATTAGAGCGTGGACTATTTAAGCTCTGTATCCGTATCCGTTTTCCGACTCTCGACTTTTTGCCTTGTCCTTTGTGTATTGTTTGCTGTGTCTACCTGGTTACGAACTCTTTGCCTGTTATTACGTTTATGTCTCTGCTTAGCCCTTTTTGGATTGTTCGCTTAGTGATCTCTGGTTTTGACCCTCGCCTGTTTTTGACTTCTGACTTTTGATTTAGCCTACTCCCTGTATTGTGTTGTGTGTTACCTGGTGGTGTGTTTGTGGAGACACCGGTTACCAGCAAAGCTTTTATCCAGTGTTTAATTTGTAAAAGATCAGGTAATGGAACACTAAAGGTGGGGTGATCCAGCAAGTGGCAGTGATGGAAAAGGTCCTGGAACACATAGACACAACAGTGCTTCAAGTGTCCATCTAACATAGTAGCATTCTATACAATAAAATAATCCTAGCTTTAATGAGTGCATTAAGGAGCTGCAACCATAACATCTCAGAGATGCCACTGGACGAATAGTTTTTGGTGTCCTACAAAAATAAAGACCTCAAAGGTGGTGGATTCACATGAATAAGTTCTGGAACACAGGTACCTGAAATATGAAAAGTGCCGGATCTTTTTCCGGCAACATCCAGCACAAATTAAGCACTGCTTTTATCCACATCCACGAACGCCTGACTACTTTGTCCATGTTACAGTTACACACAAGTTTAGTTAAAAGAAGTTGAAAGGAAACACCTGAGATATCTTTATGTGTTTGTTGATGCAGACTACTTTGTTTCACCAGGGTCTGCTTCATTTGCTGTTGTTTGTTGTTTGGATAATCACCAGTCCTTGCACATTACACCAAAACAATGAGTGCATCTACATACAAAATTAAACTATATTTACATGCACTTCGCAAACTCACAGAGGAAGACATGGCGTTATGTAAAACAACAAAAAAAAAACTTCACCTGCAAATATAAATATACATTATTTAGAAATTAAAGAATATTTAAATGCTGTATTTCATCAAAAGTGTTTATTTGCCATCTCGCGGTTGCTGTGTTGAATGCCGCTTGCGTATTTCCAGTACCGCACTCTATTTATGCTCAATCATAGAAAGAAATGCAATAAATGCATAAATAATTAAATAATAATAGAAAGTAATGCAAGAGTATACATGTACATCAGAGCATGCTGCTTATATGACCACTCCAAGAATCAGATAACTGCAGAAATTTGATTCTGATCGGATTATTAGGTGCATCTGAAAGCACTCAGTGATTCATAATTGTTTTGCATGTCACTTATTTTTCCCCTTTCTCTTAACGTAAGCACTTCTTAGCCCTGTTGAGCAAGAAAACATACCAGATTTTTGAACAACAGATGTTTTGAAGACGAAGATATACACTATTCTTCATATACAGTCAGTAGTACCGTCTTCTTCACTGAGCTCTCTTAGAAAACACAGCACAAATCAGCTCCCGGTCTAAACCAGCTTCATCCATATGGCATGACTTGCATGAAAAAAGCCACAATGGCGCGTGTGTGTGCTCACGCGTGTCCCACAGGGGAGAGGAGTGTAGTGGCTGACATCTGTGGATGTTGAATCACCTCTGTGAAAACTCTCTTCTTTGAAGACAAACTTTGCTCCTCTGTCTCCCTCCCATAAATAATTTTGGCTCAATGTCATTGTCGGTTTGTCGGACGCTTTTGAAAAACGCGAACGTGACTTTTCCGGCACAGAGCTCAGAGGAAGCCCTCGGTGGAGGGGGAAGCTTCCGGAATACAAATTTCAGCTGTCTGCTAGGAGACCTGTGCAAAGAAACATCCCTGGCTTTCGCAGCCATGACAGTCCCTCTCTGTATAAGGGGGGAAACAAGAAATCTGAAATGAAAATAAAAAAGCGAGACAGCGGGGGAACGGGGGAGAGAGATGGATCGGTCAGAGAAGCTTTAATTACCCTCCGAACACACATGCTCATCTCGCGAGCAGTAAAAACACGGACATAAAGCGGCTGTTCTGTGTGTGTGAGTGCCTGTATGAGTGCGAGAGAGGGAACGAGAGAGAAAGTGAGCAAGAGAGAACTGGGGGGAATAGCGTTTGCAGATGCAGAGCATTACTCCAATGCGTCATGAGCCGAGGCTCATATTCATGCCATGTTTTCTACTGTGCTCCAGGGGCATTACCAGATTGAAATATCACACACAGCACCAAATCTTATTACAGAAACTCATGCTGCACTCGCAGCAACTTCCGGCCCGTAATTGACAGCATAGCTGCTTCTTAAACCAACTCATAGACTTCTTTGGCCTTTACAATACAGTCCTGATCCATACGTATTCAGCCATTCTGGTGTATGCGTCTTCTGTTTTGCTTTGACGTGTGCACCAACGTAAAAGTAAAGCTCCGTAAAAGACACAATAAAGCCATCACTGACTGTTTGGATACATGCTCCTGGACGTGGTTTGCGTTTAATTGTTCGACAACGTGGCATTTCGAATAACGTAAGTCAGGCTTGACTCATTTGACCTCGGGTTGTGGCTTCGAGCCGCTTTATTGAATTCATGGACGGATTACTAATGAATGTCATGCTTTTTTGTTTTAATTAGGTGCATCGTTTCTGATAGAAATGTTATCACAAAGAAAAAAAAAACAGAAAATGTCAGAGAATAACAATGAGCAGTGCCAAAGTCCTCTGCAAAGGAAGTGATATTGAGAAATAAAAGAGAAATGCACCTGACTGATGTGACTAAAATGCAAATAGAGGTTGGTAGAACAATAAAACAATCTTTTTTGATTAGGCACAACGCCGCAGGAAATTCATTCTTTTTGCTTGTCAGATGTGACAAGCATGAGGGCAGTGCAGAAATTAATGAGCAAGAGGGCTGATCTCGGTTATGACAAAACATGTCACAAAAAGGAAGTGTCACCCCCCCCCCAAAAAAAAACAAAAAACAAACCCAAAACAAACAAACAAAACAAAACATTCCGTTCTGAACAGGATTCCGTGTACATGGTGCTTTTAGACGTGCAAAGACGGTGGGCTGAATTGCTTAACAGTTCTGAAGTGACGCTCTTGGCTTTTTTTATTGATTAAATAAAAACACGCAAAAAGAACTATGGGACCAACACTCCTCCACGTTTCCTCGGTCAAAAACAATTGTGGCCTGACTCTTCTAGGTCAATTCTGTCATTGTCTGGGCCAAAAAAACACAAAACTGTGAGATGCTGATAAAACCTTTCAAAAAAGTGTTTTATGGAAAGCCACCTGAACAATGGATAAGGAAATAGCAATTTCGGCTTCATTTTAGCCCCGGCCTTGCATGCACTGAATTTATGTCATAGCATACATTTTATCTGAGGAGTCCCTGCTTCACTGATTTTTATAACTTCATAAAAATTACACGGCTATTTCTTTTTACTAACCCCTGAAACTGTAAATTACACTTTGTTCATCCAACTGAGTCTTGCCTGGAGATCCTAAACCCACTAATATAATCTTTGACCTGAAAAAGTTCTAACAGCAAGAGAGCCATGAGACATGAGTATATATATATATATATATATATATATATATATATATATATATATATATATATATATATATATATATATATATATATATATATATACGGTTTTGGAAAACTGGACCCTTATTGAAGATGGCGAAAGTATTTCTAAGTAATACTGACAGGTTGTTAAACCTATTATGTATATATCATAATAGGTTTAACAACATGTTAGTATTACTTAGAAATACTTTCACCTTCTTCAATAAGGGACCAGTTTTCCAAAACCGTCTTCCTGTTAACATCACTCAACTGGTAGAGAATATACAGACTGATCTTTGCACCAAGATGCTTTTCAGAAATTTTTTTTTCAGAAAAAATCTGGTCATGTGTCCCATGTTTCTTACTTTATAATTTTTGATACAATGCTTAAAGTAAACCAATTTATGTGCCACTGGAATGAGGCAATGTCATTTGTTGATTTAAAAGAAAGACAAATGTCAGTAACCAAAATTGTTGTAGAAATACTAACACCATGTGAGTATTTTCTTACTCACTGCAATGAGGCTCCACAGTGAGTCTCTTTATTGCTGGACAGAGTTGTGTTAAGTTACACTATACAATTCCATGTATACAGTGTCTTGATATGCTATCTGTTTGTCTAAAATGATAAATATCTAGCATATCAAAAAGAAATTTGAGACGATTTCCCTTAAAGATAGCATTTTCTTCACTAAAAGACAAGAGAGACACAGAGAATGGCAGAACCTTGAAAAAGTGTCAATATGAATCGGAAATATTTTTCCACATCACAACTCATGCAATGGGAGACACCTCTGCAAGTCGATGCACACAAATACGCACGCAGAACGCAGATGCTATTAATAACACGGTATTGCTGGAATCCACTGGATTTCCATCATTGATTTGCTCCCTTTATCGTGACTAATGCATCTCTAAAATTGGGCTTTAACTGTGAGTCATTAGGAAAAGGTAGTTCTTACCCACTGATATGAAACTAAAGCTGAGTCCTCCTCAATAAAGCGAACGTCATGTATCCCAGCAGCTCTGCAAATTGGCTCTTTCATGAAAAGAAGGAAGTGTTCGGGTTGAATGCATGGCTTTGAAAATGAATTTACGTTGTCTTACTCTGTGTCCTATCAAATAAAACCAACCTCGATTCGTCTGGCAAACAGAGGGCTGGATATATGTGTGGTTCGGAACGCCGACTCCGCTGGGGCTTGTAATAACATTTACTTTTCCCTGCATTGCCCTTGTATTGGTTTGCCGGCTGGCTGTGTGTCTGAGCGACTCTCTGAGACCTTACAAAATAAATACGCACTCGTCCACCACTACACCACTGTGTCCGTACAAACCTGTAAATGTTTGGAAAACAGCACAAAAAACTCTGTGGACAATTCAAGGTGGAACATTCATGCAAGTCAGAGTCGAACTTTGAGTCTCTGCGGTGCGAGTGTACATCATGTCTTGAGTTTTCTGAGATCATTTTAGGTGCATTGTGCTGCAGACATTGCCTTTTACAAAAGTAAATCCCTACACTCTTAGAAAAAAGCTCACTAAGGTAAAACTGAGTCATTTGGAATGTCTTCATCTTTTGTTATATATTATATTTTTAAAAGTTGCATTGACTCCAGACACCCTGTCTTGTTTCCACACTGTTTATTTTATTGTTCTGTTTTGAAACATTAAGTTATGAAAAGGTGCTACTGTGCACTTTTTTCCTGGGAAAAACAGAAATAAAGGCACATAGCTAGACACTTAAAACCGCTGTTGGTGTTAAGTGTACTAAAAACTGGCAAGTGGAACAACAAGTAAACCCTTCAGCATGTCGTTTTTATGAGATGTCATAATTCAGAAACAAATCATCTCATAAGTACAAGAAATTCTGTCAGAATTATGAGACAGTACGTCAATCATGAGAAAATATCTCATATTTTAATATTACATGAGGTCAAAGATCTCATTTTTGTGAAAAGACGTAATGCCATAACACCTGTTGTCTAGCTAATAGGCTAGATGCTGTTTTTGGCTTGATTTAACCACGCAGGTGACTGAATTAATCAAATCTCACATTACGTCTGGCTAAAATCACAGAGCAATCTTAAACCTATTTCACACAGAAGGCAGTATCGCGCTGCGTGGCATGTTGCACTGTGCCGCATGCAACGTAGTATTTCACAGCGGCAATATCAAAATACACTTTATACATGCAATATGTGTTATTCCCATCGAGCACCTTGAGTGACATGCCAAAATTCCCATGCAGCCTGCGATTTCTGCTTCTTAGCTCGACTCCCTGTGGATCTAAAACTTTAAATAAAAGCCAGATCACATCTTGTGTGACAACAAATCCAGCCTAGAGACATTTATGATGTTGTAGTTTGTATCCATGACGACTGCCGTGCCTTTCAAGATGCTCAATTAGTAACGATGCAGTGTCTCAAGGTCTGACCGATCTTTACTAGTGTATTAAAACAGATTTGAGAACCAATTAAAGTATCAACCTTCCAGGTATACTGCTCAATGACACTAAGATTTCATATTTAAAATAAGATACATTCTCATAATTATGACATATCTTGCTGTAGGACTTCTTAATAATTCTGCTTGGCGGTTATGTACCACCCTAAAGGAAAAAGGGTTCAAATTGCTTTCCAACAACAAGCCTTTCATTATAGAAAACCCTTCAAATTAAAAGATAGAACTGAAATGTGGAAAAGGCAAATCAACTTCTATAGTTTATACAGCATGTAAGCTAGCTAACTAATACAAGAACTAATCTAGCTGAAACCCACAATGTATCAATGTGCAGCCCCACCTGCTAGCTCAACCTCCCCCAGTGACATAAGAGCTGGGTGGAAAAAGCTTTTCTCCTAGCCATCACACCCATTTTTGAACTAATAACACGATGGCATTAAACAGCTCAAGGTGCTTGGAGTAGAGCTCTTACTGCCAATTCTGTTATGTTAACAGATGTCCACACTGGCTAACATTGTGCTGAGTAATAGAGGGCCGCTGCTGTTTGAGACTCTCAGCCACTGATGCCTGTAGCATCACTGGGGATCAAAGTATAAACAGTTTTACCACTAGAAAGACCAAAAGACAAAAAACATGATCTATAACTTAATAAAACGTCAGCTGGATCAGCTGAAGTAGCTATTGCGATATCTATCATACTTGTTTATGTCACTAAGGAGCCAGTCGAGGCCGCCAACTTGAGTCTGAGTCACTGACTCGAATCCTCATCACTGTTTCTACGAATCAGGTGGAAGCTCTAAGCCCTGAGCCTTCCGAGGCAGATGGAGAAAAGCTGCTAGCCCAGAGATATTGAAAGGGTGAGGAGACTATTTACGCTGGAATCTATCCAAACAGACCAAGGGAGTCATTAAGGGTCTGATGAAGTCGGATGAGAGAGATGGGATCCCTCGCTTGTGAGGTGGAACGCTCCCTTATGTCATTAATGTTCTAGAGGAAATCCGTTAGTTCTGTAAACGACATAACTCTCTTCAAAGGTCTGGGAGGGGATCCAGCACAGATCTGGCACTCTGTCTGAGATGCAGAAAGATGCAGAGAGATATGCTGCCACCGTGCCGCAGACGCGCTGACATATCGCATTCTTGCTGAGGCAAATATGTGCAAATGACTCAGTTTGTGGAAAATCACGACTCTGAGTATGATAAAGAACGACACTGCAAGAATCTAGCCTTGCGAAAGTGGGGTCTAAGTGACAGAGCTCACTCTTTAGTAGGCTAAGGAGTGACTATTGGATTGGACCATGTCTGGTACACAGCCCAATCCAATATATATATATAAAAAAAAAAAGCCTGAGCGCTGAAGGCCCCTTCTCCCTCCACCAAGCCATGTGCGGTGTTTCCACAGGAGTCAGAGAAATCAAATAAGAGCATTTGAGGCTGAGCGAGTGGACTTTGAGGCAGCCAAACAATCAATCGCGAACGTCTAGGCAAGACCGTACTGTTGCAGGCTGATGTGCAGGCTGTCTCGGCGCCGTCTAGGAGCATTCTCCGATCTTGAGATGCATGGCTGCCCAGCTTAATAGGCAGCATAAGCTGTGACGCAAGCGCCACACGTGGACATTCATTTGCTCCGGCGCAGGCCCAACAGCACAAGCTCTTCATCATTCTGACACTTCGTAAACACAGTACGGCCGTTAATTGATATACGAAAAGATCCTCGCTGGGTGTTTGAACTGATCAGAAAGGGATAGGCTTGGAGCAGGCGTTTGTGCGTGCATGCATGCCGATGGCTGCTGTTTACTAATGGAATTTAACAACTGCAGCCAAGTTGCCATTAATTTAACCGTAATTTATTGCCACATCAGATAATCAATTAACCCTTTTCCTTGGTATCGTTGGCGGTGACCGCGACTGAAAACAAACAGAAAAGCACTTTCGGTTACAACCCCTTCATTAAAGGCAAACATTTTTAAAACTGGGCAATGAGCCCTAAGACATAAAGAAATGCTCCAATCAACTTATAAAGCCGCTTTATCAAGGGGATTTTTTTTTTAATGATGGCAAGCTTGATAAAAGCATCACCCTTTTCAAAGATAATTCCGCATTTATCTTCCAAGGCTACTGACTGTTCAAGATGGTTTGATGGGGCTTTTTTCCATCCACTTCTTTTCATTTCTGTGCAGGGAGACAGAGCAAGAAAAGACGAGGCATGGTGAATAGAATGAGTCATGAGCGACACATCTCTTCTTTATGATTGTGTAGAGCTGAGCAGCAGAGACAAAGGGCCTCTGAGGACTGAACGGAAAGCCTGGCGACAATGTTGGAGAAACAGAGACAGAGACGCCAGCACTGGAGGACAGGCTGTAGGCTTCAATGGGCCTCCAGGGTTGCACTGGAAGCCACATTAGAACCTTGAGTCTTCTGGAAACCCGCATGTCACGACTGATGGTGTAGTGACGGCCACGAGAAGCTCTTCACAGAATGTGAGGGTTGGCCGTATAAGCTGCCCATCATGTAGGAGGGGATGAAGGCTCCAAGGCAACCATACGGCTATGGTGGAATCGTGATGAAGCATTTGCTAACAGGCTCAGCTCAAAAGCTCTGTTCATTTAAAACAAAATGGTTTGGCGAAAAATCTCATTTATGCAACCCTCCCTTTACCCCAGATGTGGTCGAACGGCAATAGATATAGACGAATCTGGTCCAAGACCAGTCTTGCTTTGTGAATACAACCCTGGTCTGAAATGTCTGCCTGCAGCGGTTCAATTTCGTTCATTTTTATAGCTCACTGTAAATCATACTATCCTAAACAGGGGCGGGTATCATTTGAATTTAATCGATTCCAATTCCAATTTTGTTTATTGACTCCAAGTTTTGATACCAATTAGAAGTGTGCAATATATATTGTTTTAAATAATATCTGAATTGAGTGTTAACAGAAAAAAAAACAATCAAAACACCAACTCCTCGTGCTTTAGTTCAGGCTGCCACAAGTGCGCTTTGAGTGCCCATACTGTGTTCTAGCATACGCTAAAGCTAGCACAGTTGCCTGAACAACACACCCAACAGTCTACCGCCTTAGATTAAATTCCTAGGCAAGGATCAAAATCATTTGCGTGGAGCTGGTTTGGATTTGAAAAGATGGACATTGCTCTAAAGATGGTAGTTTGAAGACTTTGTAAGAAAGCGGTTGCTCTTAATACTAAGTGTTTTGTAACTTCATACTTAAGAACATTCTTAAAATTACGTTTTCCAACAGGCTTAATAACTAACGTAGTACGTAAACTCGTCCGTAAATGTAAGAGTAGTCTGACCCACTTGTAACTCTGCTCTTCTTAACGTAACTCGATAAGTTTATATGCAATTCTGTCTCTACACTTATATTCTGTCAATCTCCTCCTATTTTCTATTCCTTCAAGCAATAAGCTTTCAGTTCATCCTGGGATGAACTAAAAGCCAAATGTGTGACCCAGAAATATAAGACTTTTACAAACACATTTTTAAATAATGCAAAATATTGTTTATTATAGTTATCGACAAAATTACAAAAATATTGAGATATTATTTTTTGTCAATATCGCACAACCCTAACACCAATGTGGTAAAAAATATTTATATATATATATATATATAGAAAATGGATATATTTTAATCTATCAACTGTGTGTTTAATGAACTGCTTTTTATTGCCACATCTATAGCTGCAGCATTATGAACAGCGGCAGGCACTGTTTTATCTATTATACCAAATTCTTGCAAAATGTCACCAATTTCTTCAGCACCACTGGTCCTGTTTGTGCTCTGTAAACTGCTCTTTCATTTCCCCCTCAATGACACAGTGTGCTGTCACTAACAGTACTGAGCTCTGATATTTTAACTTTGCCTGCATAAATGATGGTGATTCGACAACTGAGCATGTGCGCAGTCTGTTGCTACAAATGCCGTCACTGCTCTCTGAAACTCCTAGGTTTTCTCTCTGGTTGGCATTTCCCTCATTTCTAAGGAGAAAGGTGAATCACAGGCTGTCTGTACTGGATGTGCCAGTGAGGTGCTATTGCTGTCTGCAAAGCCGCCTAATACGGCACTCGGAGTAGGAGACCACATTCAGAGGTGTAACCTCCTTTACAGCAGATCAACCTTCCACATTTATTGCACTTTTCATTTTCTTTCACAGAGTGGAGCCACACTTCTAAGCACTTCCCACAATTTATCTCCCGCTAATGCTGTAGCCAAGCCTACTGAAAAAACAACGTGACGTGTCTTTACAGAAGCTTTTTCAGTCATCTTGAAATTTTGGAACCAGTTCCGAACTGGAAACTTCATCAGCGAGTCTGTGTGACCTTAATAAAAGCCCAGAGACAGTTTGGTGGGTAACAAAAAGTTTTAGCTGAGATTAAGACTTAGGGTTAAGATTTGGGCTATTTTTAGGGAATTGGTTTGTTAGCAATCTCATGGCATAGCTATAGTTCTAAACTAAAGAAGAAAAATTTGTACTTCAAAAACATCTTGGCCGAGGTAGGTGGAACATTGTTTTTTTGGGGGGTTGGTTGGGTGGGGCATGGTTTGCCAAACTAGTTTTCTAAGAGCTCAGTGGATGTTCTAAGCGACCCTTAATTGAGTGACTATGAAAGGTGACTGGGCCATCTCACCGATATTGCTGTGCCCTAATGAGATGCTTATTAAAATACTTCCCAGGAAACCTGTGCACAGGGTTAAGCAAAGGAGACAGTACTGTTTCCATCCATGGTGAGTGGCCGCAGCAGCGCCAGCTCTGCTTCAGTGAGTGGCTAATGGTCAGTGAGGCTCGTCACTTCCTTAAGCTGCTCCAAATGAGATCAAATGTGTTGTTTCTCCAAAAGGCATAATCCAGGCATGCACCACTGACTATAGCTAATTAAGCCTCTGTTTAGAAAAGGGATTAAATAGAGGGGAACTAGTCAAATGGAAAGGGAAAAGGAGAAAAAATGACAAATTAACCCACTGGGACTCTAAATGGCAGCATGTTTATTATTATTATTACTATTATTTTAACATCAATGATCAGTGCTCAGACTCAATCACTATCGCCTTGCAGGGCAAAGCAAGGCCTCTATAGGGGAGTGAAGGAATGGAAAGATTGGTTAGGAGAAGTCCCCTTGCTATTGATCTCAGGATTACTTAATTGCTTTCATAAGTGTACACGAATCCATCTGGGAAACTGCACAGTCGACAAGCAAAAATATCAATCAACCTGAAGAGATGAAGCTGTAATGACAGGGCTTTATTACCAGAGAGAGAGAGAGAGAGAGAGACTGAGAGAGAAATGGATGTGTATAGTACTGTACACCCTTGCATTGCTGCTGTGAGTGATACACACATATCAACCCATCACATACTAAAATACCAGTACCATGTAGGCTGTTGTGCTGTTGAGCTTATGCCCCCAAATAATATGGGGGTGGAGAGTATAGTGTAGTGAGTTACATTGCTGCCTCCCCCCATGCAGTAGACTGGGGTTCAATTCCCTACCTGGTGAACCACCTACACCATATCAGTAAGAGACCTTGGGTAAGACTTCTAGCGCTGCCTTCGCCTTCCTGTGTATATGTAAAGTGTAAGTCACTCTAAATAAGAGCATCTACATCAGTGCACCTAGAATATTATGCAAACGTTGGAGATCTCCCTTAATTACTTTCATTTCTAGTCATAAACCATAAAGTTACCAAGTAGAAGGTAAGTAAGGGAATGAGGTGATTCTCTTCAGGTCTTGCATGGTTGTGAAGGATCTAATTTTCTCTCTATCTTTTCTAATTCATTTCTTGAACTCTACTGTTAAACTGAAACTGTTGTTTCAATTTCACTTCCTTAAGCAAGTAGATTATCTTACAGTTACTCTCCTCTGAAAATTGCTGCTGCTGAAACATTAATAACTAACTGGAAATGGTATAAATTAAACTTTTGTTCATTACACTGTCTACGCCCCCGGTAAAAATGGCAGTGAGGGCAGGTAGGGTAAATGTATCTAATAAACTGGTAAATTAGTACCATACTGTATATTGTATTGTCTGCTTCTTGGAGTGGTTTGCACGAGTGAAATGGCCTATGGTTTAAATTGTGACAGACCTATTGAGGTGAATTTCCTACATTGAGTGGCGTGACAGCACCACTACCAATCAATACAAATGAGTCATCTGCAGTAACTGCTCCCAGTGTACATTTGGTAAAGCTAAAAGGACAGACAGAAAATAGAGTTGCGAATTGTACCAGGGAGCATCACTGAAGCCTCATTACGGCTTTAATGCAGTCACTGTCCTTTTTTGACCTCTGGCCTTTTCCATCGCAACCACATTTTTGCACATTTAGAGGACCAGCAACTGGGTCCGCAGGCAGGGTGACCACTATGATATGCATATCAAACAGAGGCCAAGAGCAAGAACAAGAACGGCAGTGCATCAATCCATTCCACCCAGAGACTGCCTCCTAAAATTGTGCAAGAGCAAAAGCTCATTTTACAGAGGAAACATTTATGACATGCAATATCTATCCATCAGTTATTACGACTAGGCCTCTGCAGAAAACAGGCGGCAATAATGGAGAAGTCAGTTGTCAACGAATGCAAGCTTGCCAGCTTTCAAAAACATGGGATATAGCGCAGTAGTACTAATCCTTTCATTTCCTCCTGGGACAAAAACGGAATAAACATAGTGTACACTCCAGTTCTCCATAGCTTCTGTGATACCAGACCGAATCCTTGTGTGAACCCTGAACACATCAAATGAGCTGATGGGGTGCAAAGGCCGTGCCATGCGCCAAAATAAAACATGTTTGTTTTGCCTCTGTCCTCTTCCAACGCCCCCGCCCGCCCGAATCCACCCTACCTCTGCTTATCTGCTCTTTGCTAAATGTGAAGGTTAAGGAGGTTTTGGCTGGGAGAGCTCTAAGAGGACACTTGGGTCCAGGGAGAAACCACTTTGTATTCTCGGTTCACCTCCTTCGCCAATCTGGCTCCGGGCTAGCGAGTGATCCAATTGCACAAGTCATAATGGAAAACAAACATGCTGTATTTCTGACCAAACGCAAACAAAAAAAGGGCAAAAGAGCGCCTGCCCTGATAAAGGCAGGGCCTCTCTCGTGACTCAGGGCTTGGTGGAGCAGAGCTGGGGGCTGAGACGCTCCTTCCGTTCATGTCACCTCTTTGTCTAATAAGCACTTCAGACCAATGTCACTATCTCAGGAGGCCTGCTCTAAAAGCCAGGGTAAGGTGGACCAAATCTGTCAAGGGGGCGAGGTCTTTGGTCTGAGCCTGTCTGAACAATGTTTTTCGAACGTGATAAAAGGACTGATCTCTATGTAGGGGTGTGAGCTAGCACCACTGAAATCACGGTATTTTTCCTCTGAGATACAGCAGAGATGGTTTTGAATAGGAGGCTAAGAGTGCCAAGTCTTGCAGTACAAACAAGGCTTTGTCTTAAGCATGTATCTGTGACACACACTGTGACATATGTTGTGGTCGCTTGATTCAATCTATTTCAGATAAATTCAGGGTGAGTACAACAGTGATTCAATGGGACACTGATGTCAGAGGATCGATGCAGTTTGCTTGGCAGAAATTCGAATCGGTGCATTGACAAAGCAAGTGAATCATTTCTGTACATCGCTGGCACAAGTGGGTAGATCTTACAATAAAGAAGGAAACTCATGGGATAGCTTTAGTGATGGGTTACCCAGTAGTTAATAAAGGAGGAGAACAGATTTACCTTTCATAAGACGAATATTACAGTAAGAGATGAAGCTGTATATGTAAACGTTCGTTAGTCCTAAAGAAGCTAGATGTTTTTGTAAAGACCATTTAAAGAATTTATTAGAGTCATGAATACACATACCATACAAACCATAACCTGCACACTGGACTTAAAATTTTGGATTCCTGGAAATATATTTATGCTTATTGTGGTTTAAGGCTCATTTTTTTAGTAATAAAATGGGCTACAATATAAACTGGCAGTGACTTCTTCCTAAACGAGGCATATTTTACTCTTTCCTTTCATTTCAAATACATCCTGAGCTCCTTGAAAGATAACTGTGAAAAACAAAGCTCACACCTCACTTCAGTCCTTCTATGATGTGCTTCTGTTAAGAAACTGCTCATCTGGAGGCTTTTTCGGCGCGCTAATGCGAACTGCTCTTATTGGTCATCTTAGTAGAGTGGGCGAGGCTACTGTGCACAGGTGGAGAGTTCAACAATGAAGCGGCGCACAGGATGAAGAGGCCATTCATGTTTGGGTTTTTAAGCCGGTTTGCCCTGAGAGCCAGACACAGTCACTAAATCAAGAGCATGGGTCAGTCAAGCATGCCAGTGGCACAGCAGTGCTTAATCCTGTTACAAGTAAGTTCTGATGATCTCCAGCTGTCAGCCCAGAGTGCGTTCTTTTAGCAAGCATGTAGCTGCAGTTATGTGGCGGCAGCTACATGTACTACAGATTTGTAAATATAGGACCTTATGCGTTGTTAATGTTAACAAATGCACTACTTCATGTATGTCAATACTTATTGTAAAGTGTTACAGTGAAGGGTTTTAAAATAGCTTTAAGGTCTAAACACGAGAAGTATATCCAACTATGGATGTAGCCATGTTTGTTTGCATTGTCATGACTGACTGCAATCTGGATATGATGGCAGAAATGTTAAAGCGAAAGTGTTTTGTAGTGGGATATTATGATAATGATACCTATGGCTGCAGATTAATAGGTTTGACTTGCAGGCTGAACGCTGTAGCGCAGAGTTCAAACACCAGCGGGACTGTACTATCTAGGGAGCAACTACTGCAAATCCCACTGATGGGATCAAACTTGCTGAAGGGTTAATGCAGAAACCTTGTCATTTGCTTATTTGCCACCGTTAAGATAATGATAAACTGCACTACCAAGCTAAGGGGGGTTTATTTTATGTTTGCACCGAACTATACTAACTGCAATGAACATTTTATGTTTTGTAGCAGCTCTCTAGTTCCAATACAGACATTAAAGCTTGTCATATTCTTGTCAGAATTAAATATTATGCACAAACGCTACAATCTTTTAATGTCATCTATTTTATGTAAGCACAAAAGACCACTTCTGACTGGTTAAAACAGCTGTAGAAAAAAACAGCACTTCATAAAATCAAATATCTTTCCATATTTTGTGTTTTGGTATATGCGAGCTCGTGTCGTGGTGTTGTTTTGATGTTCCAAAGAGACGGTCTGAGTTCATGTCAAGCAGTCTGACATATTGAACACAGTTCTTAAGTCCAGGATATATGTTTTTGTCATAAATCTTGAAAGCCAAGTTGCAAAAGTGCGACAACACCTCATATTATTCTTTCAAAACCTCATCACGACAGGTCTCAGATGCTCTCTGATACTCAGTTTGCCAGCGGTGCTTTGAAACATCCTTTTAACAGCATAGCCCGTGTAATTACCATTTTGTAAGTCATAACCAGGCTTGCTCTTGTGCCAGAATTATCAAAACAACCCCAAACACACACACAGAGCATGCCTGTGTTTGTTATAATAAATGCACAGATAAGATGAGAATTCACAGCCCTCTATTCCAAGAACTTTAGCTTATGTTCCAAAACAACTGCAGACTCTGCAAGCAAACAGAACATTAGTTGTTTAGTCTTACGTGTAACTCCATTCAGCAGAGAATTGTAATAGGCTCTTGAAAAGTGCTCTACACAAGTTAATTACTTGCCAGGCTTAACAAAGTGCAGTTTGTACAACCTTTTTGGGACTTTATACAGACTAACTCACAAGCAGGGCTGGGATGTAGCGGAACAAATGTATTGAAAATATGCGCTCAAAAAAACAGAAGTGATCTGTATTCAGTCTGAGATACATTTTGCAAAGGCAGCATTCAGAATACACAAACCTAATTTCCAGAGAAGTTAGGACATTTTGTAAAATACAGTAAATACAAGATATATGAATTCTTTTGAACCTTTACTTAACTGACAAATGACAGATCTGGACTACAGGCAAGGCATCCAATCACCTGCACAAGTGCCTACGATGCCACACTGTTGTAGTATGTGTAGTATAGACCTGGGACTTCCTGGGAAAAGCCATTTTCCTAATGTGCCTCAAAATTCCCATTCTCAGTGTAAGTCAATGGAACCAGGATCTTTTTAAAGTTATTGTGGAGCATTTGTATTGAATTTGACAAAAATGCTTTTCTCTGGACAGCCACGATAAGCAAGTCACCCCTGCCGGGAGGACAGATGCCCCCATGCTACCGCAGGATTTGACTTTTGGATGGTCCCGTTCGGCACTGAGAATCTAACATCATGTTTTTCCCAAGAACAAGCTGAAACATGAACTTATCTGACCACAGCACACATTTCCATTCCTAAAACACAGTTTCAAGCTGCATTTCATGTTGTGTTAAAGGACTGTGCCAAGTGACAATAGATTTCTGAAGTACTCCCGAGCCCACATTGCTATGATGTTTTCTCATGCAGTGCTGTCTAGGCGCTCAAAGGTTTAACAGTGGCTTCTGGCTTTGCCCTACACAGACTGAGATTTCTCCAGATTCCCTGAATCTTTTTACATTACATGAAAACATTAAGTAAATGGCAAATTCTGCCATTTGTGGAAACGTGTCTGTTCTTTTTGAACAGTTTGACAATATTTCCATGAAGTGGTGAGCTACTTTTGGTGGAGCTTGTTTCAAACCCATCATCTGTTACTAATTTTACCTGCATATTGTGAAATGTTTCGAAACAGTGCTTATTACAGTGATTGTTCTATTTAGTTGTCACTCTTTTTTATTTGTTATGCAGGCACCAAATTTAAATGTACAAAATACAATCAAGTTACAATCAAGCCAAACAAGAGCTAGATTTTTGTTTTGATTGCATTCAACAAAATGTTTTGGGTTTATAGTTGATTTTACATTTTAGGTAAATTCTTTCAGAAGACTAAATAAAAACATCCAATCTTTAAATGAAACACCACAACTGTCTGTTTTTTAAAACATTTAAAAAGCTGGGTTTTAATTGCTTTTCCACATTTCTTAAATATAACATATCAACCATTATGGCTTAATACAGTACTGTGCAAAGGTTTTAGGTACTTGGGAACATTACATAGAAAAACAAATATAATAAAAAAGAAATGAACATTTTGTTTAAAGCTTTCATTTGCTCAGCAAACCACTTTTTGATTTTTTAAATATTCAAAAAGTATTAATACAGTAAGTAGATGTTTTGTATATTTATCTAACCCTTTCTAAGCCTTTCCTTATGACAACTAAGTATTATTTGCAATTATCATCTAATACCTGCTTTGACTACTCAGTACTTCATTAAGCTAAACCAAGATTGCTGGTGAAGGAACTGAATAAATTCAATGTCTGGGGCGTCCAGGAGAAATCTGAAACTAAACGTTTTACTTTAAACCGACGCATAGATATTATCTACTTCTTATTTATGTTACTTTGTATTGTATTAATGCTTATTTACATCTGTTCTAAAATGATATAGAGCTTTCACTAGGGACAATACACTTATCGCTAAGATGAAGGGTTTCAAGCAATGAGCTTTGGTGCCTCAGACCTTAATTTATATACTACTACAGATACTCATTTACAGTTTATTTATTTATGTATTAATTTATTTTGGATATTGAATATGTGTTCTTTTCTACCTACATTCTACCTACATACTGGCCCCCCCACCCACACTCTCACACTCAATTTCACTCTTCCACATCTGATGCCACCATCCCACATCCACCCAATCCCACCATGCCACATTCACTCGAGCCCACCATCCCACATCCACCCGATTCCACCATCCCACATTCACACGATGCCACCATCCCACATTCACCCGATCCCACCATCCCACATTCACCCAAGCCCACCTCCAACATTCATCCAAGCTAAGCCCCATTTAACCGATCCCTTCCTCCCATACTCACTGGATCCCACCCCAGCACACCAGATACTACCCCCCAACACACCTGATTTCACCCCCACCCAATGTAAATTAATGAATTAAATTTTTAATTAAACTAAATAAAATTTTTTAAGTGTCTTAATAAGATGTGCTCTAAATGTATCTTACATTCAAAATGCCTTGCTTTGGCATTTTGGCATTCACCCACTTCTGCCCAACTCTTCTGCCCAAAAATTTTTATAAATACACACACACACAAACACACACAGGCATATACATGTACACATGCACAAACACTAGACTTGACAGCATCAATGTCGCTTTGTGCTTCCAAAAGAAAAAAACATAATTGAAGACTCCTCATAACCAGTGCTTGAGGCTGAGTGCGTGTTTCATTTTTCTCCAGGTGTCTGGATATTGTGTCATCTGTTTTATAGCTGTGTGAAGACTCATCAATCATCATGAAGGTGCCGAGAGTGAGACAGAAAGAGCCTCTCCCTCCGAGGTTGGATGGTGGACTCAGGGGGTATGAAAACTGATAGCCAAGCCACAAAGATAAACACACGCACTCTAGCGGAAATGTAAATAATTACGTGGCTGAAAGCTAGCTGGGTTGGTTGAAGACACCCATTGATGTTAAACTAATTTCACGCTGCGCGCCAGCTCATCCTCTACCGAGGGGGGTGAACACAGCCCTAATGCAATGCAGCAATACGATGCTGTAAAAATCCACACCCCCTGCAGCACAACAAACTAACAATCTCAACATCACCATCAGACTACACTGGCCAAATACATTTACTAGGGCTGTCAAACCATTAAAATAATTAACTGTGATTAATTATGCTGCTTATAGATAATCTCAATAAATCACATTTGTCTTGTTTACTTAAAAGAGAAACTGTTCCATTTTAAAGAGCAGTGTACTCTGTTATGGATATATGAGTGGACAACATTAGCTTCATCAGAATGTATTTATTTCTTCAATAATTCATTAATTTTCATTATGTAAAGAGATCACATTAACTTGAACCGACATCTAATCAGGGCACCAGTGGCTACATGTTCGCACAAGCTTCTCGCTCTTGTTTTCACCGTCTGGTACCGCTATGCTATGGTTTGTTTAGAGCAGAATGGTGTGTTTCTATTTTATTCTTTGGTTATTTCTAACCTTGATGTCACTAATGTCTACAATTTGTAAACTGAAGTAAATTTTCATTATACACACATGCATGCAACATAACAGACAGTTCTAGGTACATACCAAAATCTTTACTATTACAGCTGCACTGACATATAGTATCTCAGTTGCATAAAAAAATAAAAAAATAAAAAATAGAATATAAAATAAATAAAATATAGAATATACAAAATAGAAAAAGTCTCACAGTGTGTATGAGCGATGACAATAGTGCAACTAGTGTGAACGGTGTAGACCACTTTGGTAGTGCAAATACATTTGTATGCAAGAATTATGTGGAGCAATAGAGATCGTACAGCAAAGCTTTATTCTTAATGCTACAGCTCAACATTCTACTTAAAGCATTTTATTTCTATTTATCTTGTTCAATTCTTCTATGATCCTAATTACATAAAGGCTGTGGATATTTTAATAGTGTTGTGATACTGTATCAAACAAAAACATGTTTTAATTTATTATAAATAATAATCACTACAAACTATTTTACCAACAAGCAATTTAGGTGTCATGATGCCCCCCCCTCTGTGAAGACTTCCCTTGGTTCTGCCCACTCTCCTCCACTACTCATACTCGCAAGTGATCAAGCCCCTTGCTTTGTCTTTCTGGTTTTATTAATATGGATCTGCCTTTGACATTGCCTGCATGTGTTCTGACCCCTGTGTGTATGAACTTTGAATATTAGTCTGCCTTTAATAAAGCCGCTTCGCACTTGCAATCTCCCTTAACCCCTACGTTGCAGTAGTTCGCTTATGGTAATTTATGACTGATAAGCTACCTCGCAGTCAGAGATTACTCCATGAACAGTACAAAGGTTTTTAATAACTTGGCAGACTGATTTACAATTTAAATGGGTTTTGTGTTCAGAGCTATGAATGTAGACCAACCAAAAAAAATGTGAAAAAGTTTGATCATGATTACAATAAACAATAGTTTCATCAAGCAATCTAGCTCACAACATAACAGGGAGTGATTATTCATGTACCAAACGTTTTTGATAATTTAGTGCATTAATGCTATATTTAACTAAGTAGGATTACACAATAGTTCTAGTTAAAGTAAAGATACTGGCTTCCTGTAAGTGATTTGATGTGAAATATGTGGGAAATGGTGTCTATATTATGCACTTAATGACTAATGCATCAGTGATCTGCGTTACTAAACTATACCATTCAGAATAATTTGCCAACAGACACGATGTGAAATTTATTTGATTGTACTTGTTTTCTGTCTATTCAGCAACAGGAATATGCAGGTTAGAACATTTTTGGAGGTTTATTTCATGAAAAATAGCATCAAATATCCAGTGAATGTATAATATAAAACTTAACTGTGATAGTTAAAGCAAAAGGATGCTACTTTTGGCAGAAGGCACTGTTATTCTCCATTTTTTATAATATTCAGGGTTCTTTGCTTAATTTTTAAAATTTGGAATAAAATCAATAAACACTCCAGTTTGTGTGTCATCACGAATAACACCACAGCTGTGACGAGTAACGACATGAGACAAAGGCTTACAAACATATATTCTTAAATAAAATGAGTGTGCCAGGTATTTGGCTCCAGTGCAGTATTCAGCATTCAGTATACGGAGGAAACAAATGTGGAGTGAAGAATCTGATGGTGCAGTGTGGCAGTGCTACAGAATAATTATGAGCATTAAATGTTCTCTAGTAGGTTTCCCACTCTCTTCCCTCATCCCACTTTCCCCACTTCCTCTGCTGACTCCAGGTGTTGAACTGGTGTGACAGTACAGCTCGAGAATGGCAGGTGCACCGACATTTGCTTAAGAGCCACGGAGCTTGGCGCTGCCAGGAATGTATCCTGGAAACTGTCCATCTGGTGACACCTCTGCTTCTTTTGGCTCTAAGAATACCAGCCAGGTGCACTCACAGCTGCCTCCTTATGGCGCAGACGAAACTGTCACCTAGAGAGTGTTGCCTGCCTGCTGAACTGTTCAGAATCTTCTCAGTAGTTGATGAAAAGTTCATTACCACTCGCCTTTGTACAGGCACAACTGCTTGTTCTTCATTGATGTAGCTCATCCATTAAATACAAACCGAAGGTCAACACCAGCAAACAACACTGATGCATGACAGATTAAATCAATTAACTCCTTTTCACAGCGGCCATAAAACGCAACTGCTGCCTGTTACGGGGCACTGGTTTTCGCACTATGCCTTTAATTTTATTTACTAATACTTTTACAGAGAAACGATGGTGGCAAGTTGGAATTTCATCTCTGTATGTGTTCAAAGAAGTCAACATATATTAAAAGTACATTTACCTTTTTTAAATGAATGACATTTTTACATTTAATTTATTATTTTAAGAAAGCCCAACACTGCCATCTTCGTGCAAAGGTGTTAGATGTTTTTAAAGCAGGAGATTCTCGCCTTCCACTCGCTTTCCTCCCATCATTGCTCACTACATGCTCAACACAGTCCGAGTTATGGTGAAAAATGTGTAATTTAATTACATGAATTTAAATTGGTAATTTTTGTTGGTTTGCAGCATTAGAAGGCCTGTAGAAAGAAGAATCTCTCTTAATTGCTGTGTCTTATTTATGTTTTGAAAGCTTCTGATGGGCTTAAAAATATTAGCACCTAACTTGATGCTGTACACAATTCTGAGCTAATTTTAGCATCTCTGGACATACTGGAGTCACCGTGCAATTAAATTGAACAAAGAAAATTATTACATCTTATAGTGACTTGAAAAACGAATGTATCAGCACCAGTCCCCCTAAGGGAACAACAGTGACAGTTCCTTTAAGACAACTGGGAGCAAGCTATGGGATTTTAATGGTCTAGTCTGTTAACAGACCATCAGGAAGATGGAGTTGCAGCCACATTTATGCTACTGATGAGTAAATAATGGAGCAGGACCACACATCATCATCAGCATTCAAATGCAATTCAGGGCACACACAGACAGAAGACTTGTACAAAGGATTGGCTTCTCATGCAATATTTCATCAAGGCTCTGGAAGTCTAGCTGATGCAAATTGTCTTCCACAGGATCACCTAGTTTTTAATTCTCCGATTCGAGGTTAACACAGAAAGCCCATTAGCGGTAATTGACGGGAACACATGTTGTCAGGATTTGGCGGGTACCGGGTGACTCAGGAGTGGTCGGTAATGAGCTCGGCTCTGGTGCTTTTTGCCTTGGGCGGGACAAAGGTGAGGAACGTGATGGCCATGCCAAATCAGGTCATGCCCCCAGGCCCCGCTGCTCGACGGGGGCTGTGAAGCTATGGCACCTTCAGGGACCCTCTTTGCCACCTCGCTGTGTTAACTGTCAGATCCGTCAGCGTGCCAAGACGGAGACGAGAAGGCGCGCTTGTCAGGTCCTCTCGATGGCGGAGCGTGCCAGTCAGCACCCTTGCACCCCTAGACCCAGATCAGTAAGTCAGCCTCCTTTTAGCCTGTTTGACAGAAATCATGTTGATCTCAGAGTCATTAGGGACCTTGCTTAAATAAATGGAGTCAATAGTCACTCTGGAGACGGTCAGATCGATAATCCCAAGACCACCGTTACGGAGGGAGGCGCTTTCCAACAAAGCCTTCAACATTAATCTTCTCTGGTGATAAACACCAGCTAACCCCTGAAATGTGCTGCAGATGAAACAGATTGAAAACGTCACCTCTAATCTCCACTTTCTGACACTATAAAGGCACATTATCTCCTCTGAATGCCTGACGCTGCCTGTATTTGTTTTCTCGACTACATGCGAACCCATGAGGGAGATGATTGGCTGATTGCTGCTAATTTGATGGAGATGGGTCGTAATGAGTCATATTTACTTAGTTAATTGTGACGGCCTGAGGGCAGACCTGCTGTCTTGCTGTTGCTTGTTTGTTTGGTTTTCCTCTATTATAATGGGACTCAGGTGCACTTAATTTGAGGAGGGACTGCGACATCTTCAAGGAAAGCACTCTAGCCCTGGGACAGAGAGCAAACTTGGCTGAAGAAACATCACAAGACAGCTGAAGGACCAAGTGTAACACAAACTTTCTGAATAATTGCTTTGTCTGGCTTAAACTTCAGGCTTAGTATGAAAACATGCTAGACTGTGCTTATTTTTCTGTTGTTGCTAGCCTTGTAGCATTTGTCCTACTAAGCTACCAGAGAATCAAATAAGCAAATAAATAAGTGACCAAAAAAATCAGTAACCATGTACACAAGATGAAAAGAGTACTTTTTATATAAAGCGTAGAAATATTAACTTTAGTATTTTATAGCTTTACCTACAAACAGTGTATCTGCTATTTGTTATTTAGGGGTTTGAAATAGAAACAGCATATATCGTAATGGTAATCACTAGTGCTCAAGTTTACATTTATGCTGACCTAATTTCGACTGGTCATTTAACACTCCACTTGAATTAATAATGGAATGGCTTTTATAGGGGTATTCTGGCCTAAAACTAGCATTTAGTATAGTATTTTTGTCACATTATGCAATATTCTGTAGCACAACAACGCATCTAGCAGCATCACTGAATTGACAGAACTGACCATGTAGCACACCTTCCGAACTTCTGTCCTCAACTGTTCTCCCACTACAATCACCTGCATGCATTACGCGGATACATCATGAAACCAATAGGAATTATACAACAATACAGAGCCACTGATGTAGAGGTTAATAAAGACATGTATCTGATATGTGGTTTCCGAGCACTACCACTCTTTTTGCATTCATCAGCTATCAGGAAAAACACAACTTAAACAGTCCAACCTTAAATATTCTCATTAAAGCCCTTGTAGTCTTTTCAAAACTTCCTCAGCCTTTTAAGATACATCATCAGAGGGGGATTTCTAGTCTTTGAACCGGAACATTCTGCTCTGGAGACGACTCCACTGTAGGAAGGAGCATGCATCCTTACAATAGATGCAGTAATGGTTACATTTTTAATTTTGTGCCTCTTTAAGACAGCAACAGGGATTTCCCCTAATCAGAAATGCCGCAGGGAAGTTGAAGAAAAACAGCATTTAAATGAGGACAAGTGCTACTTTCGGAGTCCCTGCTTGGTGAAGCATCTAGTCCTCTGGCTATCGTCACAACATAAAAACTTTGTGGAGATTTATTTGTACCATACTTTTCAAGGCCGAATGCTGATAAAAGCCGTACGAGCAATGGCGTATTTGGGCCTGATACTTTTTTTTTTGAAGTAAGACTACTTGTAATGCTAGTTGACTAGCGAGACAAGCCTTCAAGATCCAACATATTCGCTGTCCTTTGCACATCTAAGCGCCCTTTAATGTAATGTTTTGCTTTTCAACTCAGGACTGTTTTCTTAGACAGTCTCCCAGATTGCTTAGTCTGCTTTAGGGTTGCGCGATTCTGATTACCAATTTCCATAAAGGTCATACTTATTATTGCAGTGGGAAGAGCACTAGCATCCCCTGAGCACTGCTGATTGCTCTGTTACTTGGAGTGCTTCCTGTGAAGCTGAAGGTCATGTCTCTACCTCTCAGCCGGGTTGTGACCAAGCTTCAACCCACCTGCTGGTACCGCTGTGACTCCAGCAGGTCTGCCAAAAGGGGGGTGACGTTTTTTCAACACAGACACCCCCCCACCATTTGACCACCTGGCAGACACACCAAATAAGTATTAGGCCTTTAGATTATTGATTAAGCCCTTTTTTATTCCCAGACCCAAAGCAATACACTAGTTTAATTCATAAGTATAATAAAGGCATGCCTATGATACCAGTCCTCAATGTTTAAAGGACCCCGGACTGTTAAAATATTCACACCTCAACATCGTTTACCAGTCCTATACTAGCGAATAGCGAGAAAAAGTTCTAATTTAACTCAAATATATGATTTACATATATTTGTAACATTACCTACAAGAAAAAGAGTCCTATGCGACCATAAGGCATTTCATCACAGTGGAACAATATTTACAATATCTGCCAGTTTCATAACAAACAAAACATTATTTTAGTCAGGGTTCCCTTTAATGGTTTGTGATAGACTGAACATGCCTTAAAAAGGTTGACAAGGCATATAGTCAGATGGTCTTAAGGGGCCAGACATGACCTGGTTGGTTAAGGACAACCATGAGAAATATTAGGCTAAATGTGGGTGGGAACAAGCTAAATGTCCAAATTCTAAACCAATCCAATGCTTTGTAAGAGTAGCTCAAAGTAGGGGGCCATGTTGCACCCATCTACAACAGATTTCATCACCACATTTACCCCCCACCCGTTTATTCTCATTATGAGATCATGCCAAGCCCAGTGAAACCCATTTAAAATGGAACTTGGATCAGAAAAGGGCTCAGTACTCATTTCTTTGGCCACAGTAATGATAAATGGCAAAGTGTAGTAAAGTGAAATGCCAAAAATGGTACTTTGTGTTTTCATCTTTTTTACAATAACATTCTTAACATATCAGAATTGAGAAACTGAGAGAGATATTTAAAGTGGGTCATGTTTGATCACATACAATTTAAACCGCCTCAGTTTTGACTGCGAGAGGTCCCTACCATATGGCACAAGAATGAGTACTACTGAGACCATTCACAATTATGTATGGTAAGCATGTGCAGTGTACAACTCAAACATGTTTATCACCATCCACAATCTCCTAACTTGAAATCAAGAATGGCATTCAGGCCTTGTGTGGTAACAGAAAGTCTCCAAGCAGTTGCCCAGTTTATGCCTCTGTTGTCTTTAATGAAGAATGTGCAGCAACGCTTATTAAACTGTGAATAACGAAATGATCATGATTCTTGCCAGTATTTCCCTCTGGAACCAGCATGCCTTATTCTGATGAATGAGTATAGAAAAACAAAACGCATATATTAATATCATTATCATATCTTATTTTCCAAGTTGTTCAATTGGAACCAAATTATTTTTAGCTTGGACATTGCCTACGCACAAAAATTAAGAACAGCATTAAGAACAGCTAATTTGCTTAAAATAATAAAACGTACAAGCCAGCCGTTTCTTGAAGGCCAGCAATTTAGCATTTAGATTGTTGATCAAAATACTAAACAGCTGCAAATCTCATTGTTACAACTGATACATGTTTTGTGTGCATCTCCTCTCTTCTGGAGGAGTTGACCTACTTTTATTCAGAATTACAGTACAAAAACATCAGCGGTTATTGTAATGTGCCTGGAAGTTAGCGGCAACCTCTCAAAAATGCTACACACTATAAATACCACATCGCTGACGTCGGCAAACCAGTAATATCAGTAATGCTGGCACATTTGGCCTCCCGAAATAACATGTAATGCTGTGGTATAATGTTAGGGAGCAAAAGAGTTAGAACATGCAGTCACTGTTGCTCTCACTAATTGATGAGGATTACGCTATTCAATTATTGATAATTATAACTAAATGCAAATCTCTTTTTAAGGTCAGATTCCAGCAAATAAGAGCAAATAAATGGGATTAACTGCAAGTAACCACAAAGAATAATATGATTCACTGCAATTAAATTATGTTAATCACATGATAATCATAATAATTACACATGACTCACTGAGCGTCTTACTTTCAATGTGCCACTTCTTTAGATTCTATGTTATTTAAATAGCCAACTTTTGAAATGTCAATTTATAACCTACAGCTAGTGTATTCCATGTGTTCATTTAGCCCTCACAGTGAAAAATTTGGAAACAATTAAAAAAAAAACACAGCCAATTTGACTGTGAATAAATCAGCCAGAACGCAGTCACTCCTAAAACGATACGAGGCAAAATCTCATGTTGGTGATACACTTACTGTACACACTCACAAGTGCTGTTTATTAGCTGAATGGAACATGTGCAGGGACAAAACACAAAAAATAACACAAAAGTTACAACACATTTTATATATGATGTTTTTAACCTTCTCAGCAAAAACAACATATTTAAAGCGACACTATGTAGCTGCACTAGTTCTCTTTTAGACACAACATGTGTAAAACTATTCTGTATCTTGTAGATGAATCTGATGATTACGAGCACGCTGAAAGTGTTTTCTCTGAATGTAACTGAATTACCTTCTATCATCATCATATCTTCATCAGTACAGTGTGTATCTTGAGGCCTAATGGATCTTTGTTTTAACCCTGTGCTATTATTTTAGTTGACACATTTTAAAAAACAACCCAACACCACCAGCTTTTTAGTTATTAACTCAGGCTTTACAGGGTGCAATTTTTAGTGTATTTTAATTATATTTTCTACTGAATCAATAATACTGGCCTTTAAAGTTTAGCAAAAAATTGTACACAACTTTAAATCAGGCCGCATGGTTTTTCCTCTAACTTCTCAAATGCATTAAAACAACAAAAACACTTTACTTTTAGTTTTTTGACACTTTATTAAATGATATTAGCTGCTGCTAACACAAGCACTGTGTTAAAGGAGGTGTTAACTTTGCAGCCTACCAGTGCAATATCTCTCACACCTATCTCTACAGAAAAGGCCACATGAGAGTTTTTGTGAAACTTGCTCAACTGACCACCCGAGAGAATTAACACTAGAAGGAGGCTGAAAGTGTCATAGCAGGTCCCTCATGGCCAGTCTCTGTAGAGAGGATGAATAAATGGGGCGTATGTGTTTCAGTGGGATAGAAGATAAGTCACGGAAGATGAAAGAAAAATATCCTGAGCCGAGCCATCTGATCTGCGGTTTGTCTTTGGCAGTGCTGACGTAAGCCAGTTTTTTCTCCCCTCTCTCTCTCTCGCGCTCTTTCTTTCTTGTATTCATTGATCATAAACATAAATACAGGATGGCCACGTCCTGCTGCTTTCGCGCGAGCGTGATTTGCTGTGATGTTGTTTTAAGGGAGCTTCCTTGCTCTCCTCGGCCCAGATAAAAGAGCCTGGAAGAGTGACTCCATTTGGATCAGAGTGGGCTGGACTGGGTCAGAACCTCAACACCCTCCAGAACCCCCTCACCCCCGAGGCAGCAGGCAGCCTTTTTCAGCGTCTCTCACATGTAGGAAAAGACAGAGGATCTTATTGTGCTTTAATGCACTTTAATGCTTCCAGTTTTCTGGGCCCAGGGAGACAGCAAGAGAGAGTGTGTGAGAGAGAGAAAAAAAAGAGAGAAAGAGAGAGAGAGAGAGAGAGAGTATCTTGCTTTATAGTGCTGTGCAGCCACTACTCCAGTGCTGAGAGAGGAACAGGGCTCCATCAACAACAGGGAAGAGGAGGGGTGGAAATGGAGGAGGAGAGAAAGAAAGAAAGAAAAAGAGAGAGAGAGAGCGAGGGGGTAAAGAAGAAAGACAGAGAGCGCCAGAGATGGCGAAGAGGGAGAGCGTGGCATTGCTGTGTAATGTGATCAGAAACGGTGCTTTTATAACACCTCACCACTTACATTTCATCAAACTACTTTCTTTTATTTGATTTGGACTTTATTACTTGGACTGCCGGGACTGTTTTTCTCCTCTGCTGCGGCTGGATGTAATATTTATACCTGTCACAGGCGCGGAGGTGCAGGAAAATGAGGGAGAATGCGGCCCCAGCAGAGCCCACCGGCTGCACCGCTAAACCGGCGCGGGGGGGGGGCCAGCGGCTCTTCAAGGCGTAATTTCTGACCCCTCTCTCTTTCTCAATCTCCACACATCTACATGCAGACATGCAGAAGAATGAAACCTGGCAGACAGCAATCTCATTACTGCCCTCTGTGCACCCTCAGACTCCGCAGTCACACACACAAATTCGCATCAATAATAACTGCGGGAACACGGGCACACATGCAGCCCACCCACGCGCAATAGCCGCGTACGAAAATCGATCAGGCCGCTTGAAGTTTCTGACTGCCCACGTAGGCGAACGCGAGCGCTGCCAAAGTCAGCACCTAGCGACAATGACACAGCCATGATGACATTGCTATGGCGACATGCCTACAAGGCTTCCAGTAGCGTCTCTGCGAGAGCTTTGATTGGGTCGCTCAGGCTCCTCCATTGATGAGAAGCTCCTCCAACCACACTGCCAAAAGTCGAAGCCACGATCGACCGGCAGGTGTCACGAGATTCCAGTGAGATTCTTCATGTGCACATGTCTGGATTTATACTGACACTGGCCAGTGTGCTAACATCATTCCGGTGGCAGAACAACACAAGGCTTTTCCCCAATACACACTACCTTAAGGTCTTTATTTATGGAGAACAACTCATCTGTGAAATTTATTGGGACATCAAAAACGTCTTGCCCTGGACGGGCATGTTTTAAGGAACAATGGAACGGCAACATTATTTTGTTTTGCTAACGCTATTATGCATTCATTCAAGCACTCATTAACAAAAACAAAGATGGCCAATCAGTTGAGTCTCAGCTACTCATACTCTTTGACAAACGTCAAAAGGATCTGGCTGTGATGAAGTCTATTAGTACTGTGCTATGCAGGAGTTGACTATGTAGGGTAAACATGCACTGTGAATTCAAACAACTTGCGTCAGTATTCACCAACAACTTAGCAACATAAATGATTTGAGTGAGGTTGAAGTTCTTCTTGCTCGTATCAGTAGTGCTACACATGGGGGTAACGCTTCGAGATGTGTGGTGGACGAGGACCAAGAAAGACGAGCGCCACGCATTTCATCTTTGATCTAAGACTTCTGAAACGTTTTTGCTGTATGAGGGTCTTTGTTTTTAACTGTAAGGAGCAGCTGTTTTTCAACCAGAGGGATTCGAGAGAGGGTCCAAACTCGTTCTCTGTGGTCAACGTCACCTCTGTCCCGTTGCTTAGTAACAAGAGACTCGCAATGCACTTTGGTACTTTAGAGTAGCTGGAGTATACATGCAGCGTCTTTTTCACATACAGTGCTAACATTTCCAAAAGCAGCTCAAACAGACATCACAGACGTCCTGTGCGGAAAACTTTTCTTGCTTCTTTTGCTTTTGCAAACGAGAAAGTCAGGCTTTAGAGTCACTGTTCGCCCTTTTGGTGAGAAGTAAAGGATACCTTTGAAGACGCTCTGCCTGTTTGTTCTTTTTTTCCACAGTATGAACAACAGTGTAGTTCTCATACATTTGTGGAATTATACTTCTAGGTGTAAAAAACATTTCTGTTGTTTTACTGTATTGTTTAAAGTGTGAGAGATTCTTTAAATATAAAGGTTTCCAAATGGTTAATGACTTGAATGTAAAGTTTTTGGCAGTAGCTTCAGCAGAATTATACTTCACAGTATGTACAACAACCGTCTGCCTGATTGTGGACTACCTTTAGGCCAGACACATAATTCACGCAGACACTTTGAGCTGTTCAGACACTGTTGTTGCACAACGTTGGATTCAATAACGCAATTTAGTAACGCAATTGCGTGTTGCATTCTACGCGCTACAGCAAGCCTGGTCAAACTGCCTCATACTGCAACGTGTTTTGTTAATTGCCAAAGCTGACAAATAGCATTTTATGTTTCACACAAAAATGCTTTGCTTACATAAACATAAAGGATTTTATTAAACAATAAACAAAAATCATAAAAAATGAAGCACAGTGCCAGCGCCAATGGCTCTAGGAGGCATCTGATATAGAATCTTTATATTATGTGGTGGCCCTTTAATCTTTAAACCGTCACACTTCCATATACCATTTACAAAGATCTTTTTAAGGATTCTTTAGAGTACCCTAAGTGGTTCTTATGAAATCAATAGCTTGGTTTCAAGAATTTGATTGGCTGAGCAGTGTTCAAAGCCAGTCTAAAATATGCGCTCCTAACAACTGAAGCCTGTATAACTGCAGCACGTGACGAAAAACCCTTGTGCTGCTATTGAAATAATCTTTGCGTCTACTGCTGCTCACATGGACCACCAATAGTAGGTATGAAGTAAGAGCCTGGTTTGTTAAATCTTATGGGCTGATAACTGATTTTTTTTAACTAAAACCAGACTGGTCAGCTAGCTAACAGGTTAAAAGATAGCAAACAACCACATTAACAATATCTCAGGCTTGAATTAGAGTATTTATATGTTTCGCTGTAAAAAAGAAGAACACTTCAATAGCTTACCTACTTTAAATAAAAACACACAAAACAGTGTTGTGATATATTCATTATCATATGACGAAAAGTTAAAAGGTAATGAAATGAGTGCAATATTCAGCAGTCCATGGTTGCTTAGCAATGAAAAGACTTACATCTCTTGGCAGAGTACTTGTTTATGCTGATTAGTGTTATTATCAAAAAAATAAAAAACTTTAAAGTAGTGTATTTTATCATATTTCATGTTGGCTTGAAATGTGATACTGAAATGTTACTATAAAAAAATGAGTTCTTAGCGTATATGCACAGCCTTTCACAGCTTATTGCTTTATTCTATTACGTAATTCCAAAGAACACCTTTTTGGAAAGCCAAACCAAACAAATAACCACAAACACCAACAAACAGAAGCATTCAGGTAGAGTGCCATACCTGTGTTTGACTGCTGAGAGACTCTATAGAACATCTGGGAATAATCTATAGACCTATCAATATATATATTTAGATCATTCTCTCTGGTTGATTTAGTTTTTCATTTATTTGTAAGGGACATTCTAATAACAGCTGCCGTCATTAGAATATTGTGGTTTGTTGGTTGGTGTGCTCTGGCCTCTACAGTGATGCCAGCCAGGATGCTTGCTGTGTTCCAAAACAGCCACTTCATTGTGGCAATATCCTTCCTCTGTCCGTCACTTAGGGAGAACTTAATCCAATTAAAAGAGGTGAAAAGGGCCTGCTTTTTACGGTCTGGGACCCGGGGGCAGCTATTTATTTCATCTAACAAAAGCCAAGGAGGCCTCTCGGACAGCAGCTCTCAAAGATATAAAAACCACATCCAGACATTAAAACTTAACAAAAGTGATCCTCCTTTCCCCAGAGACAGCACTCTTGTGTGTCGCTAGACGCCAAGCCACTAACACCAACACACATTGGCATTTAAAGCATTCCAGTGCAACTTGCTCGTAGACACATTAGCAGGTTTTAATAAAATAATAAAAGACCAGGTTGATATGCAACGTTCTACTCATTAAACTGAGAAATGAGAATGAAGTGTTGATGGACGGAAACCAATGTTAGACATTTGTTTTGTACTCAATAGAGGTGAGACTGAAGATTCTACCTCACTAAGCATAGGACCTACCATTCATCAACACTACCCCAATTGTGCTGATGAGATTATACAGACAGATTATGGAGTTTGCCTAAAGTGGTACTACAGATAAAATACGCCAGACAAGAAGCAAAAGGGGAGCTCGAAAAAGAGTTCATTGGGTGCAGTACAACCCTTATTAAGGTTCTTTAGTTCTTATAGAATCGTCTTTCTAGTTTTAATAAATTCAGTCCCCAAAGTCCAATTTAAGTGTGCTCAAAACTGTTGAGAGCATAGAACAACAGTGGTTGCTATCGTAAGTCCTAAGTCACAAGAAAACAAAACAAAACCAAAACTTCGAAAGCCAAGCACAGCTAATTACAGAATGTATATATCTTCACCCAACTGAGCTAAGAGCGGCAGAGTAGAGCTCAAAACAGCCTGCTCACTCTCTAGCAGACAGCCCCACAAATGAGAGGCGGACCCCTTAAAGCAGGCACACCATAAAAGAACCATTTCATTACATACTGACAAGGGTCTGGAAAAAATAAAACAAAATAATGCAATATAAAGTATCATTTTTAGATAACCTAGAATATATACAGCACTATGCATGTATTTGAATCTTCATGCATTTATATAATTTCCAATCAAAACAGCCATGAAGTTTTTTTAGGGGATATTTCTGAGCAGACCAGATGTGAGACAATCCACTTCCATATGGAAAGGAAAAGTCAAAGGAAAATAATATTAAAAAAATGAGATTATCCAAAATTCCTTGTGAATTTCCTGGTATTCCACAAAACGGATAAAAATAGACAAACAGCTTTCATCTTTGAAAGAAAGGAGAAAATCAAGCTCCACTCTTGATTGGTAAAAAACCACAGGTGTTTCTGTCAATCCTTTGGCTGTAATAGGACAGCACTATGAGTCTGAAACGATGAGTATAAGCTGTTAGTGAGAAAAAGAAATGAACAAATGTTCTCAGAACAACTGACTGATTACTAAACACCATAGAACACCAGAACACCATATCAGTAGGATCACTTGTATTGTGAAAAGAGTGAAACCTTACCTACTGAAAAACTTGCTTTACAGCAGCTATTAGCAGATCTATTAGCATATCCTATTAGCTTCTCCTATTAGCTGATCCTACACTGGGCATTATCTTCAGAGCATCATACAGTAACATAGTGTCGTTTGTTAAAGCATAACACCCATATAAATTAAGTTTCCTAAATAATTCTCGACTTCAACGGAAAAGACTAATATAGAGGGTTTTCCACCATATGGAGATTCTTTAAACTTGAAATTGATTCTTCACATTCGCATACCATTTGCAAAAAATGTCCTTTAGATAACCAGAAATGTCATCCCAGGCCATCGCACTGAAAAAGCCTTTCTGGTAGCATTATTGTAGTGAAGAGTGCAGACAGTTAATGTCATAGGAGGAAGTCATACGGGTTGAGAGGGCGCTAGTATAGTGTCAAAGGGCAGGTCTGTTGTACAGAGATGTAATAATCAAAAGAGAGGTAGCAGTGAAGGGGTGGCACAATAAGGGCACAATATGAGTGACAGTTCAGTAAAACCAATAACATGTATAGTTCAGAGATCAGAGGCCACATAACCCAGTCAAACCCCTGTTATTAATTCACTTGTACCTCAGATAAGCACAAAGTCAATGAATCTGTGCAATGTCATCACAAGAAAGCCTCATAATTTTATTCGGCTTTGATTTTTTAATTATTTGAAAAACTCAGCTGCTTTTCATATTATGGAACATGTAATGATAAATTACTTTTTTATAAAGCAAACCTTCCTAGTGTTGTATTTACTAGACCAGATTTCCATTCTTTTATAAAGCTCCTTAAAAACTTAAAGGCCTTTCTACAACAGTGACAATGATGAGCCACTGAAATCACATATATAACATATATTATGTACTTATATATTTGATGTGACTCATCATGGACATGCACTCATACTGTATTTAAGTTATTACACATTTTCCTAGTTTGATTTGTAAAGACGTTCATTCCAATGCAGAATGAAGCCCAGCCGCTCACATGCTGCATGTATCCATGGCCAGAGTATCCAGAGCCTTCTCACCCAAATGCAACATTTAAGTGCACACCGTAATGTAAAACAATGCAATATTTAAACTGGAAGGTTAGTAACCCAGTTGCCTCAAAATGTGAGTTCACTGAATTTTAGGAGCAAGTTAACAGAAGATTACATGTTAACAGTGTTTAGGGTTACATCTGACAAAGACAAAGGCACTACATCACCCAAGTTAAACCCAAATCATGTGACGATTATTATTTTAATCCCTTAATAATACTGACCTATCAATATTATGCTAATTTACCCAACATTTAACTTCTCTTATATCTTATCCTAACTTTTCTGATATACTAGCGAGTGTATATACATCAGTTTATACCTCACTACAGTAACAAACACATAAAGAAAAGAACACATAGTTGCCTATGTCCTATAATTTCGAAAACGGAATGCTGTAGGGTTTTGAAGGTAACTGTTTATGTAGCGCCTGTCCGCCCTGCCCATTTAAAAGAAGCATCTGAACGTCCTTAACCTTCCTTATCTGACACTCCCTCTCATCTAATCTCTACTTCCTCATCTCTGACCCCTCTTTCTCTCCACACTTCCATCCTTCAACCTTCCCTCCACCGCACAGCTAAAAGCCCAGCAGCAGAGTTAAGTGGTCTTTACTGTCATAAAACAATGCAGAACCTGAAAGACATGATTTTAAAAGCCTTCTGAAAGACAGGGAGCTTCTAATTTAAATACCTACACATTTTGCCTCATGTTCTCTCTAGGGACGGAGAGGCTGGCGCTCCAGAAAGAATTCCTCAGTGGAATGGCTTAGACGAGAGTGCTGGTTAGACAGTGTGAATGCCGGCATGGCATTAGCTGTAGCCTCCTTGTTTGAGCAGAACGCCATTCAGTACAACAAGGTCAACTGGGAGTGATTGACACCTTAGCTGGAAACACATTTATGGATTTGGAGAAAAAAACTCTCAACCGGCAGCTTTATGGAAGACTAATCTCTGACTTTGGCCAAGTGTTGGCTTGCAGGTGCCGAGGTGAGTGGCTAGGGTAAAACAGATGCGGTCTAATGCAATTCTGAACTGATTCACATTTGCATAATGCCAGAAGACTGTCTGCCTGGTTTACCTTTGTGATCAAGCAGCCGTGTCAGCCAAGTAACATTACAGGTTAAATCTACACCAAAGATGCTCAACAAATTAGGTGAAATAATATAAAATAATATATATATATATAATTTTGGTACAATTTAAAGGGACAGTTCAGCCAAAATAAGAAGCATACTTTCTTTTATCTTCAAGGTGAGAGGAACCTTTGAAAAAAGGAAACCCCTTTTGGTTGGATCTTTGGGGGCAGGATGATCCCAGCCTGTTTCCAGCCTCTTAAAATCTCCTCCCACCTTCTAGACAGATCATCATAAGGATGTCTTGTCCTTGTTTGGCTGGGGTGTCTGTTTTACTTAAAGGTTTCCAAATGGTTCCTTTAATTTTGAATGTAACATTTACACTATGTGCAGTTTAAATAAAAAATACATGTTAGACCAGCGTACACTGTACACACTATAGAGCAAAACTGAATATCTTCTTAATCTTAAAAAAGTCATATGTAAGATTTTAGGGAATCTTTTAGCAGAAATTTAATATAGTATAGTTTTATAGTGTATAATTCCCTGTAACTGTAAATTCTTATGCTTCTGTTAGCTTAGAATAAGCTTTTTATATCTACATAGGAGCGAGTCATCTTCCAAAAAAGAAAGAAGATGAATCCTTATCAAAATGTCCAACAGTAGCATATATTTATAGGCAACTTTGTGCATAAAATTCCAGGTAGGATAATTTCTCCTTATCAAAAATACTACCAGCATTAAAACCATGAGACTAAAGTCAGATTTTTCATTTGCCAGCTTCTTGAATTATCCAGTTCTACATTAAATATTGCAGCAGTTATAATAAAGCCCTCATGCCATAATGCAACGGCAGCACCATTTAAGGTGGAACTGGAAAATATAAAGAAGAAACTGTTGAATGTCCTTAACAGAATATGTTACTGGTATTAAAGCAATAATTGGAATGTCTTGATAGGCTGAATCACCTTATCGTGGGAAAGTAGTGGTATAAAGTAGGTATAAAGTAGTTGCAATATGCCACCACACTGACAGAGGTTACACACTGCTCCTTTAAGTTGAAATGAATGATTTTGGGGACATATTGCCATCAACTAAAAACTGAATTAAATCTATAAAAAACTTGTTGCTCTGTTTTACAGCAAATTAGTTCCTAAAACATTGCAGCAGTCAGTTGGTGTGCTTGCACAGGCTATATAAGGCTATATATAGCCTTATATTGGATACAGCCCCAGGGTATATCTAATGTTTATTAAAAATAAACAGTTAAGAAAACCCCTTAAAGCCATTTCATTGCTTTACCACGCAAAGTACACCCAAAGCACTCGAGCTCCCCCACTTCAACATGAACTTTTCCTTTTCCCTCACAAATACTCCGCCGTGCAGGTCGATTTTTACCACCGCATTCGCAATCTCCCAGAAATATTTCCAGAGGGAAACAGCCTCCTTCCCAATCCCTTTACTATGTGAGCCGACGTGCTGCAAATATAAGGATGATGACTGAAAAGGTGTAGGAATTCTATCTTTGATCATTTATTCAAGGCTCTGATTTACGCCACCCATGTCAGGAAGCTCAGGTCGGTAACTCAGCCAGGCTGACTGACGGTCTGTCCTAGATGCCAACAGCTGTGGGATTCGATGGCTGCCAGAATGATGGACGATGGCATCATACGGGTAAACAGGTGGACGGGCCTGCCTCAAGAGGTGAGGAAGAGGAGAGGCAGAGATTAGAGGAAGGACGGAGTTAGGGATGAGAGCGGCTCTGCCTCTGGGATGCGACGAATGACTGCCAGTGACAGTGCACAGTAGCACATATCAACACAAAACCCAGATCATCCCAGGATCATCCTCTGACATCCAAAGACTTAAATCCTGGCCTTTGAGAGAGAGAGAGAGAGAGAGAGAGAGAGAGAGAGAGAGAGAGAGAGAGATTGTGCAAACACTCTAGCAGAATGGACACAGTGGGAGAAGTGTGGTACGACAAGGCCAGCAGAAGACCTCCACCTTGTTAACATGGAGATCAATGAAGAGGAAAAAAAGACAGATTTCTTCATGGAACTTGCTTAAGTCCACTCCTGAAGATACACTGCCTGACCTCTGCTGAAATGAACGGACTGATCAATAGTGCATACATTAATCATGTTCTAGGACAGCCAGGTACAATATAGTAAGCTTACTATCTAAATCATAAATAATAACACTTTTTTGAACGAGCCTGTACTTTTACATGTTCTGACTGACCAACCGCCAGCAATAAGAAGACATAACAGTAATAACAGTAGAGCAGACACAGTACTATAGATTCATTTATCACAACTGATAAAACAAAATCTAACATCTTCTTTCTTTTCTTTTTTTTAAATGCCCATTGCTCTTTACATTTTGTATATTTTATGATAAATGGCCCAAAAGATAATTTTTAGAAGGTTTAGACAGTTTCTTCACAATCATACACCTCATTTACAAAAATGGTTCCCTAAAGCATCATCCATTAGGCATTTTTAAGAAACCAATAATAGCTTGTTTTTGGTAGGGACAGAGAATCTGGTCCTGGTGGGACAGATTCTGCACTGTTTGTATATTTCTTGTTCAAACACACTTGGTTCAACTCATCGTTTAATTGCCAGGTTCACTTGCTGTGTTAGAGCAAGGAAATTAGCTAACTGTGTCCTCAGTTCCCCACGCCTGTTTTATGCCAGGAGCCCAAAGAACTTTATGGCACTTTTTATTGTTAAGAGTGCACAGACCACTTTGTGTTTATGCTGAAAGTGAGCTTGCTAGAACTTTGTAAATTGCTTCTGTCGAATGAAATTGGCAAGACTTATTATATTGACATGCAACTATGTAATTTAACACAGTGCCAGACACAGTTCTGAGTTAGCCGCCGGAAGCCTCGAGCCCCTTGAAGCCATAAAATTACAGCATGTGTCTTTGTGAGACAAGTTCCTAGCCCAGATTTGAAATCTGTACTCATCCATTTGGTAGTAGGTTTGCGAATTACCTTAGGTGACAAGTGGATTCACTTGTGATTGTGCTGCAATAAAGTAAACATGCCGCATTACCGCTGGGGGTCCCCCTGGACTGCACTGGAAGCCTCTGCTTTTCGCGAATTCTCTACTTGTTGCTCAAAGGTATCCAGCAATCAGCGCATCCTCAGCCTGCATCAAAATGAAACACTCCCATTCCGGAAGACCACGGGCACGAAAAGAAAACAGTCAAGACACCTGTCTGGTCCTAATGAATCACCGACTAGCCCTCATAAGAGAAAGTCCAAGTTATTACTATTCCTGAGAGGGGTTCTAATCAATATGGTGGGGAATGCAAAGCGATTTGTATTCCGTTTCAGTGCTTATAGGGAGGGAGAGAGGCCAGCCGACGATTTTCACAATCAGGTTCCCGGTGGAGCAGAGGCAGCTCGGTCAGGAGCGCCTCATTCCGCCTCTCACGGCGGGTTGGAGGGATCAGGCCTGAAAAGTGTCATTAAGCTGACAGGATCCATTGGGGTGATTTTAAAAGAGCGCGATTGAGGTTAAGGAGGAAATCTGGGAAATAGATGAAAGTTATTATTTCTGCACTGGCTGTGCCAGGAAAGAGGAAGAGAAAGGGAGAGAATGGGAGAGAGAGGAGGGGAGAGAGCGAGACATCTTCACAGAGAGGGAGCCACTTCAGCCCCAGGGTGATTGAACCTCCTCTTTTCAGACAACTGAAAGCAGTGTCTATGTCTGGACGACTGCAACATGGGAGGTACCGACGACAAAGACAGAGACAGAGAGCAGTCTCGGTGACGGTAAATTAATTGATCGCTTTAAATATGGCTTTATTATTTATTATTTATTAGTATGCCTTATTATTTATTATTTATATATATACCTTTAATGGTGTAGTTATAATCTGGGGCCTGGTCGACCATTTATGGTAGAATGAGAAATTCACATAAGAAGCTGGTGAATGTGAAGCTAACTTTAACCCTGTTTCACTGTCATGTTCAAACAGTCTGATCAACTGCAGATCTGAAGCGTGGAACCATTTCACAGTTTCCAAGAAGAACATTAGTCAAGCCATTAATCATTATTCATTAATAATCTTCACTTCTCTGTAGCAGGTTTGATTCCACTTGATAACACAACAGATTGTTTCATACACAAAATACAGCAAATAAACAGAAGCAGAAAGGAAGGGTGGGGGGGTCACTGCATGCCATAAGAAGCAGGCAGATATCAAACAAATGACCATGGACAGTTTTCCACAAAACAGTAAAGTTCATGCGACATCCGCAATTTCACACAAAAAATAAAGACGACAATGTACAACAAGCATGAGTTTACTGAACTGCTACAACTGTATTCTATAACTGAATAACTCAGAACGACGACTACGGAGCTATCACTTTGTTTGCTTCTGAGTTAGGGAAAGTCATAAATCTCCATGAAATGTGTAAGCGCTTTGTGAAAATAAAATTCTCACTTGTTTTCCACCCCAACAACAGATTCTATTCCCAGCAAAGTCCTAATACATACTGATACGTATGTATGTATGATGTCACTTACATAGCGTTTCTCGTAAAACAATTCTATCTTCATAAGAATACAAAATAATTGTTAACATACAGTACTTGAATGTAATGACAGGTCTGACAGGTTTTTCAGCACTTAGTGTCACCAATCTATTGACCACCAGTTTTGCTTCCTTCCCCTCATCTGTCATTCAGTTTAGACACCCCACACCACCCTAGTTCACACCTTGCTTGCCAAGTCTTTCTGTGCATGCATGCACTTGGCATATTTTTTCATTGCCCCGACTTTAAGCCTTTACTGTATTAGAGTATCTGCTTCTGCTGTTTTAGCATTTCTTTTCCTTTGAACTATCTGACCTCATTTTTGTGTATGGATTTTAATAAACCGTCTGCTATTGCATCGTCGTAATTGTACCAATTAAAAAAATGGAATTACTTTTTTTGATATGGTTACATGAATGATGTCAATTTTATGAAATAACAGTATTGCAAAAAAACTAAGTAATGTAAAAAAGGCCTTTTAAACATTCACCAATTACACTCTTGAGCTTGGCATGCCAGTGCGTTTACTAGAGCCTTGCAGACTGGAGCCGTTGTTTTTGCTGGTAAAAACTTTCAAACGAGAGGAGCTTTTTGGCAAGTGGATGAACTGCCATATATTTTATAGAGCCTATAAAACATAGGTACAGCGGAGAAGCCTTTTTGTGGGTCTTAGCCATATTGTCGCAAATGCATTTCATTATTCAACTGACTGCTTTGTAAGGCTGTCAAATATTCCTCCTTTCCCAGCACAGTCAGATGAGCAGACTGTCTGCAGTTTAATTCGTTAATGAATGAGGTTTAGCGCCAGGGTTAAACGTCTTCTTTGAACAAGGCTGGCAGTTGTTCACATGCTGTGGCTACATTTACTGTTGTCGCTGTACATCAACAGGAAACTGCATTAGCTTCTGGTCCTATTTTGCATCAAAGCCCAGTTTATTCATAAATATCTTCATTTACCCAATTATCCAATCTGAAAATCAATCTTTTTTTTCCACTGGCTGCTGGTGAATGTTTGGACCCTGTTGAGTTATAATCATTTCCGACGGTCTGGCCAAGTTCAGACTCCCAGCTCAAGCGGACAGCTCTCTGCGGGAGCAGGAAGTCCACTGCTTCTCCTGTGACGTCCAATAGAGACATTCTGCCCTTGTGGCGTTTGCCCACATTCAAAAACCAAAAAAAGAAATCTTCCTCCATCATTCATGGGAACGACTCTGAAAGCACCAGTTTGTCCATTGAAGGGGTGCCAAACGAACCCATTTGCAAGGCCAAGTTCCTCTAAGGAGCCATCAAGCCCCGGCAGCAGGGCCTTACCCAGCTGTCAGCTGCAGAATGCCGTCATATCGCTGCTTTATTACAAATGTCAGCCTCACTGCTGGAGACCCCCCTCCCCCATTGATTAGAAGCAGGATAATTGGATTGTGGCTTTTTCTCAGGAAGGCTGGTGTTTACTTGGGGGGTATTTAGGAGATGCTCCACATGGGAGGGGATATGAAGGAACGCTTAGGGTTCATAAGATTCAACATGTACTACAGTGCAGTATAGAGAGCTCTGCAGAAGGAAGAAGCACTGCTGAGCGCCGTGGTCATGGGGTTCAGAGGAAATGTTTAATGTTAGGTATGTGGACATACCTAACCGAATGTTCATGTGTCTAACATCAACACAAGGCGAATTCATCTAAACTAAAATGTTTCAGACATAAACGTCTGATAAAATGTTTTTTCTCTTTTCAAAATAAACATTAAAATAAAAAAGAACTTATTTGTCAGCTACTAGTTTTGAGCATCTTTGTTCATCCTGTTGGATTAACACCTTGGTGGCTCCTTATGAAAATGCTAAAGAAAATGGCAGTTCATAAAATTGTAAAAGCAATATTCTTTTTGGATCTTGGCATAATTTTAGATGTGTTACTTCGCCAATTTATTAAAAGAAAATAGTACAAATAAATAAAACCTTCGGTCGTTGGACGTTGGACTTTTAAGTGGTAGTAAAATCCTAATCCCAGAGAAAGGACAGTACATAAAAGGGAATTTACACATTTTACAAAAGTCAGCATAAATCGATGACTGAGGTGTGATGTCAATGTCATTTTGAGTAGTTTGACGTGAAATTGTTTACATGTAGAGAAAATTCCCATCTCAGATCTTCTTTACTGTGATGGTGATAACCCAACACAATTATAGCCATTTAGTTACATTCAAAAACAACCTACGCATGGTTTCTAACTTCTATATGTGATATACTGCTGATAATAATAATAATAGATATTTTTAAAAAAAAGAGAACAAATGGGGATTCTATTTTCTTCTATTTCTATACATGAAAGTTTCAACCTGCATTATTTTTTTACATTTTAGACCAAAAGCACATATCAATACTATTTATTGAGCAATCTATTACATTTCACACAACATATTCATAACCATTTTGTGTGATAAGCTTTTTTTTAAGGTTGCTTCTGTGACTTTTGGGCCTTCGGTCCACTACAAACATTGGACTTTGGCCCCCCCAGGACAAAAGGTTTGGGTACCCTTGTATTTCACACATATGTCACAGTAGTAAAATTTAATAAGCAGAAATTCCTGTGTTAACTTAGAAAACAAAAAACAAAGCTTTATCTGGTATACAAGCCGTGTTAACTCTATTCCTCCTAACAAACAGCCACACATTCAACGCTGTCTCCTCATTATTCACCACCATCGCTGCAGTGTTTTATTAAGACGTTTTCACTCACATTAACACAGGCAGGTAATAAGCGGGGATTGGGGGGGATGTATCTTCGGTGCCTGGGATTTTTTTCCTGCAGATTTAGAGGAAAAAAACATCCCTCTCACAAGTGAAACCACTGTTTTGCAATTTGAATAAATGTAATGCCATTATGCCAGATATAGAGAACTTGTTATTCTGCCTGTCACTGCTGCCTGAAAAAAAACAGCAGTGTATTTTCAGTACAACGGCAAACAGTAGAAACAGAAGGTTAAAACAGAGCTTAGGACTTTGTTGAGGTTCTCCTAAAGTAGAACATTGTGTCTAGTTAGGATGCTTATATAACATGCTTCTGTCTTTACCAGAGAGCATTTCCAATCAAACTACTTTGCATGACTTTGTTACATATTAATTACGTAGAAAATCCCTCTTTAAGACAAACTCCATTGAATAAATCATTGACCTTTTGAAATTAAACAATAAATACAAGTAGTAGAAAAGCCAGCTATGTCTGCAGCTGAAATAGTTATCACAGCCAGAACTGCTTCTCTGCATGGCTAGCTTCGTTCAGCAGGCAGTGGTTCAGATCTGCTTCAAATTCTGCAGCTCTGAAGCTGCTGTCTCCATAGTACACATCTTTTTAAATGTGTATTTTCATCTTTTTTGTTTAGTTCACATGATTCGGATCACAAATCTGCATCACCGACCAATCTGGCATGCTTTGTGAAGAAAAGCCACAACATAAGATGTCTCTCTGCATATGCATATGCCACCAGAATGCCTTTTGTTACAGAAAGATGACTGCAGCCGGCACCATGAACAGCAGCATGTCACTGAAGAATTCCATAAAGCCACATTCTGCCATATCACCATCTTCTTCTTTTGAATTAGTTGCTAAGCTACGCCGCTACGTCCTACAACACATGCCACTAAAATTAGCTCGGAGAAGGTTACAGATCGAGATCACCTCTACACGCTTCGTGAAAGCCATTCAAAACATTGCCCACTGGTCCCAACACACGGCGTGAACATTACGGTTTCCTGTAGAGAGCGAGAGGCAGTGGTTTGATTTTATAGCTCAGGGACTGCAGATGCCGGTGCGGGGATTCAAATGCTCCACAATTCAACTGTGACTCATAAATGTTATTCTGAAAACGCTCTTCGGCACATGCCTGCGAATATCGATCCAGTCACCCCTGCCATTTACCCCGCCCTTTTTTCCTCAAAAGTTCAGAGCAAAGAGAGCAAAGATTCCCTCCTTTCCCACCACCACGCAACTTCAAACGGAATAACCTCAGATGTTCCCACAGACTACCGGCTTCATGCCTCAGCGCTGCGTCAGCGCATGGAAAACAAATCAGTCTGGAGACATTCAACTGAAATGAGGACTTGATTGAGAAGTCAAAAATGAACAGGTTGCTTGATCCACTTTCGGCTGTTCTCAATCATGTCACCTGCAGCAACGGCCACATTATACCTAGAAGTTGGTGTGGTTCAAACACAGTGAGTAAATACCTCAGTTAAACAAAGAGGATGTTCAATTAGTCAAGCGGAGACATCAGAGCAGGAGACAGCCTTCTTCCCAAACCAGAATCTCAGGTTACAGAGCTCAAAAGAGACATTATGTACTGGAGATTGTGGTTTCTATCACTAGATATGAGTGTCTACATGCTTCAAAATAAATCTTGCTGTGTCCTTCTACTATTGTGGTGGCAAATGGTCCCACAACATTAACAATATGAAAATGATGAGCTCGAAATAAGAATAAACAAGCAAACGTCTGTGTAGACTTTGTTCCATTTACAAATTAACCAATCAAAAGGCCAGAATAATAATTCTTAGCTTTTAGTCATGTTGTGCATGAACATTTAGCATGTTATAATAAAAGTAATCATTTCACATATACTGAAGCAGTATTTTACAGCCAGTGGTGCTTCTGCTGTTCAATTCAACAGACCACGCTATTTATTTAAATTACATATGAACATGTATGCTGTTTGCTAATTCAGGAGGGTAATTGTGGCGCTCAAGCTCAAGATGTTTTTTCAACTGTGATAGAGTCAATAGTACCAATACTCAGACTTGGTCTTGCCAAATATAGTGTCTGAACTTTGATTTTCTTTCTTTTGTTTGGCACCAATGTGTATGGCCTTGAGACTCAAAACCGATCTCTGCATTTGTTTGTGTTTGATTTCGCCAACTAGAATTGGCATTTGTTCAATTGGTTCAGAGCAGAAACTAAATGTCTAGTGCTGATGTGCACTCGTCTTCTAAAAAACAGAAAACTTTCTGCCATCTGATTCAATTTAGAAAAGGACCATTGAAGTCATAATCCAAACTCCCAAACTAGAGTCCATCTGCGTTTATAAGTATAAGTAGCGTTTATAAATAGTTGTAGATACAGGTATGTTTGGGGGGTGGGGAAACATCACATTTTTGACATATTTGTCAATTTCTGACATTGAAACAAATAGGAAAAAGTGTCAGAAGACTCTAATCTATCAACAAAGAATTTTTTGGGTTCTCGATCTTAACTGCCTTTTTGAATCAGTTTTGACTTACAGCCAACTTTGACTGGTCATAGCTTTGGACTTGACCAAGGTGGTCCTCACTGCATCTCTATCCTAAATAGATTGTGATTGCATGATTTTAAGCTTTCCATTCGAACAAGACCTTTATGTTATATGCAGATGTCTTTAAACTTTCAAATTTTTAAAAAGCCATCCACTAAAAAGTTAGCATGGCATTGCTCCAAACAACCCTTTTTGGCATCTTAATTTAAGAGAGTGTCTGAATTATTTTCACCAGCATTGCGTATGATAGCATCATTCTGTAATCTTGTATCAAATGGCTTTGTTAAGTAAGTGTAAGTGACCACAAGCTTGAAGAGGTTCATCACCTTGGCTGAGTGTATATGAGGCATTTCATCACTACAGCTGTCCATAAACTGGCTTTAATGTAAGACTAAAACTCAATCAGCAGCCTTTCTGGTGTGAATAGGTATGAATACAATGTGAGAGATTAACTTAACAACTGAGCGTACAATAAAAATAGGAACCTACAAAGAAGTAATCACAGATACCAAAATTCATCTCCACCTACAGGATGCCTTTACTACACAGACAAAAAACTACAATCTAATGTGACTCACTGCCATAGTTTGTTCATTTGGATCGGTTACTTCTGTGATAGACTAGAATGGTTTGAAGGTTCCCCATCAATGGTATGCTTAAAAAGACTAACTTTTCTATCCTGCCTGCAGCCCTTCCACTCTAAAATGGTCTTTGCTGAAGATTGTGTATATCTAGATGAAGCTGGAGGGCTTGTCAATTCACAGGCCATCCTTCACCATGGCTGACCTTTTCTATAGACCCACGGAGAGCCTGCTGGCAGCTCCCTGAAAAGGACAAAACAAGGTGCATCTATGTAAAAGCATATCGTAATTACTGGTGTGAGTGCAAAGGGAAGCCGTCAGAGCCGGTTTAGAGATCAGACAGGCTGCTGATGGAAAAGAATCCTGCAGCAGCTCTTTCTTCTTTATGTTGTTCTCTCTCTCTCACTCTCTCTCTCTCTCTCACATACACATACACTATGGGGAGGTGACAGCACGGGAACCAATCTGGCCACGCGGAGCTGCCAGTGCATGCGTGTAAGGAAAAAAAAAAATACTGACACCTCCAAATTGAAAGAAAGGTTTCTTGGCACCCTCTCCTGCTTTTGTTTGGCAGGGGAGCTGACACAGAGAAGACTGAGGTCTCTCTGTCTCTCACTGGGGTTTTGATTAAGAAGATTTCAGGTTCATCTTACACACAAATTACTTGCTCAGATGCAGCGGCAGCGATATGTGAAATTCCTGCGGGGGAAATCAGATAGACCGTATATACCTTTAGATCACAGGTGTGGGAGAATCACTTATTTCAGATGTTTTCCTATCTTGCCCTTGGTTCAGATCCCAAGCTTCGGCGTCTAGATACCAGAAGGGGCGTACGCTATGGCGGTACTGTTCTATTCAGAAATAATCTCTTTTCTCGACAATTGGCTGAGCTCTGAAATTTACATCTGTCGCACAGAAGCACAATCCGAAAGCATCGTTTCCCAAGCCACTCACTGTGTCTGCCAAACTAAACTAAGAGAACAGCTCCTGCTTTACAAACAAGCTGCAAATCTTAATCGCTTTGGCAAAACTCGAAGCAAAATATTTACTCGCTTCGAACAGATGATCCTGTGGGATTTGCAGTTTTACAAACTCAAATCTGCTCATTCTGTAACTGTGTATCTGTGTATTTAGTAATACTATTTTTTTTTTCACAAAATGGTTAGAAGATCTTAAAATCATTTCATTAATTATAAATTTCCAGTGTATTGTCGCTATATAGTATGCTTCAATTTAATTTAATTTATTAAACGTGTTCATAATGAGTGCTGTGTTCACCATCTGACAAATTGTGAAGCATGAAAAATAATTTTTCTTTTCAGAAAGCATGTGGTCCTACAAGCTATTAGGATTTGCTGTTTAATGTTGCATCTACAGGTGAGCGATACAGACAAACCTGTAGTATCACAATACTTGAACAAGAACAATATGTTTTCGTGATACACAATATGCAACAATTTTTGTTTTTTCCCTGATAATTTGGAACAAACGATATAGTGCCACAAAAATATAAAAAAATAATTTCATTATTTGAATTCAACATACATGTTACTCACAAAGGCACTGCTGACTTCACACAACCCTTGCAAACTTTGTTTCACAAAAAGTCTGCTGCACTTTAGTCCTGTAGTCAAAATTCTAAAGAACTATAGTTTCAGCTTGTATTTTGAAGAAGAACTGCAGGATCCTGTGATGTCATGCTGGGCTTGAAACTGGCAATATCAAGTCATTGGTATATCAGCTTAGCTATTTGGGCTGAATCAGCTGTTACCAATACATACTTGATCAATCCCTCCATTGCTAATTGTGACATGGGGTGTAATTTCTTGCAATAACAACAGATATTGCCATATAGCCCAGTCCTAGTTGCAGCTACTTAAACAAATGGCCCATTCATCCAGCCAATGACGCCCTAGGCTAGCACGTGATCATGATTTTGTGACTGAATGCTTTACTGGTTTGTACGTTATGTAGCTTTTCGTGAATATAAACATGCAAGCACACAGATACCACTTTCTTCAGCTGCCTGAAACTCCTCATTGAAATTCCAACAAGGTCAGGTCATCTCATAACACAATGCTTATTGCTTACCTTCTCTGCAAGACTGGCACACCCTCACATAACACACAGATAGTTACAAAAGTAAAAACATAGCACTTTGAAACATTTTGCTCCAGTCTAGCTTGCGAAGTTGGACTGGCTCTACCAGCTTATTCTACCTTACTTTCAGGATCTGACTCTTGATATGGCAGAATGCTGCTGGGGCGCTTGACAAATTTAGAACAAAGTAGGCAAGTTGACCAACTAGAGCGCATTGGGCTCATCGGAAAGACAAAGGAGCTCTAACGGAGGGTTTCAGAGAAAAACATAGTGTGAAAAATTGAAGCATGTAAATCTGTTCTAGTAGAACCTAAAACTAAATCATGAACCCTAAAAATTTGCAAAACAGGTTCACTTTTCATAGATATGAACAGGCTTTAAAAAGGTTGAACGCATACAGTCTTTCTATTCTGTGCTCCACTGCCGCCATAGTTGAGCTCACCACAATACTTTTACCTGCTTTCTGCACTGAGATCATCATACATAATCAACACCCAGAAAATGACCTTTTCTTCACAGAGGAATTAATGACAAATGCAAAAACTGAACTGAATTTGGAAATTTGAAAATAAAATATGCAAAATATGTCTCCTTTAATGCAATCTTCAGCGCTGTTGGCATTTTCAAAAATGAATAGAGCTATGAGCGTCTGAAATGCCTGCAAAGCAAAAGTCTTATTCATTAACAAAATCTAAAAAAAGTATTTCTATTGTCTAATATTTAGAATCCTGTGATGTGAGTATATGTTAAAAACTATAAGTGCCCCTCAAAACACTGCCATTCTAAAATAAACTAATATACACATATAGATAGATAGATAGATAGATAGATAGATAGATAGATAGATAGATAGATAGATAGATAGATAGATAGATAGATAGATAGATAGATAGATAGAGTTTACGTCTGTTAATGTGATTCTCCTCGGGAGAACCCTGCATACAATTACCTAGTAATCTAATCAATGTTTCCTTAAATTAAATCAAGTGTGCTGGTGATGGAGTTGAATTGATCCATGCAACGACAGGAGTACAGCAACATCAGGAACCAAATTTAAGCCACAATGCCAATCCCATTCTCAAAAACAAGCCGTTCTGTTTACATTTAGCTGTATTTATGCTTATTGCCATTTGTTTTCATGTTGTATGGAGTTTTAACAAGCTAAAGCATACTTACTGCTGAGATAAATGGTTTAAACAATAGCCGTGACTGCATGCGGCACTGTATATCCAATATGTTATGCCCAATTACATATCCAGTAATATTCATATACAGAGACACCGCACTAATTCTAAACAAGTGTTGGTTTAATGAAAATTGCACATAAAGCAACACAAAACACAAGCTAAATTGGGAAGTTTCCAAGCTTGAGCAGATCCAACACAGTTGATGAGGTGTGATGGGTCTTTTGCATGAAAAATAAAAAAAGGCACAGCAGTAGCACTGCAGGAAGCTAAACAGATGTTTAAATAAATGAGGAATGTATAACTAGGTCCAGAATCACACATCCATGGGAAGCGCAAGCATCAGCACTCAAGCTGAACCATAACACATGTACACCTGTAATTAGGCCTTTTCAAAAGGGGATCGTCAAACAAAGAAACGGAGGGCGAAACCACAGAGGAGGCTGACGAGGAGCCTTTTCACGAGCGCCAGACGGAGATGAGGCCCTTAAGAGCAGAGAGTGTAGTTAGCTAATGCAGTCTTGTCCATTAGATTGCATGGGTCAGCCACAACACAGCTCGCATGGTCATTCACAGCCCATACAAGATACAGCTAAAAGCACAGAAGTCTCGCTACAATTACCCCGATTCTGAGAAGAGCAATGGCTCTTAAGGCCCCGAGCCTTATAGAGGTCATTAATATCAGGCAGGATAATCAAGGATAAGTGACCAGAATTATGCTTAGCTCAGACAACTTTATCACAGATAGCTAGGTAACATCTGCACGTATATATTTTTACAACGGTTACGGTTGCCCCCTTCAATGCAGCGCTTCGAATCATGTGCCAGAAACCTGTCAGTCGACTGTCAAGAGAAGCCGGAGGTGGAGTGGTTAAGTAGGCTAGGCTAGCTATAACCAGGTCTCAGAAGAAGTCGAAAGCATGGCAGCACTCAGATCTTTTGAAGGACCCTAAAAAAGTTAAGTGCAACCACTTGACTGAGGCAAGTTTCATAGCTAGAGGGCCATTCTACAATTATCTGGGCAGATTTACTGGACATATAATACATGCAGTAAGTCTATTTACAAGGCAGGGAAAGAGAGGAAACTGGTTTCATTACTGGCAATTGCATATGATAGCCCAACACTTTATGTCAGTAATTCAAACAGTAAATAATGCAAACATTCCAACACATGCAACATATAGATATTGATATTTAAATGCTTAAAAAATATGTTCGCATGACACAAATTGACCTTCAATTGAAATAATAACTCACACATGAATATTCTAATTGCTAGAAAATCTGTATAAAAAAGGAACAAAGAGTCAAATCTTCATACTGAAGAGTCCAGTTCAATTAGAGTCAGGGACAATAAACTCACCCTTTTGATGATATGAGGTAGGTTTTATTATAACAGAGATATATGCATACTGTGGGAACAGATTGGCAAAAATGTGTCATTCACAGAATTTTCATTGTGATATTTTTGGTGTTTAAATTTTGCTTCTTCAGTGTAAAACTATAAGGTTAATGTTGCTAACAAACACTAGAAGCGAATCACTGAAATCTGAAAATACATGCCCAAAGCTTTTCAAATGCTCACCCAGGTCTGTGCAGACTTATTGATGTGATTTAGGACACACAGCACGACTGCGTGACTGAATACGGCACAACACCAGTTGGCTAAAATGGCTGCCTGTAGCATTCAGCAGTGAACTTTACAGTAAGTTTACAATACTGGGTGCTAACCAGACAAGCAAGTCTGTTGAGAGACGTTTTGCAGATGTATTTACAGAAAATATTTGGGTGATTATTAATTTTTAGTGTTTGTTAGCAGTATGAGCCTTACAGCTCCAGTACTAGACAAAAAAAGTAAAATTTATATACTAAATATTGAAAAAATGCTTTATGTAAATCTAATTTTCCATCGTTAACTATTGCACAATATTGTGTTGTTTTTTTTCTACATCCCTATCATTTCCATTAATTATAAAAAAGAAGTTTAATGACTGTAAAAGAAATAAAAACTAACAAGGTTAGAGGGTTTTTATCTGACAGCATGTATAAACAATTCAGTAAATGCCAGGTTCAAGCATTTTCCCACACAGCAGCATCCTGGAAGAGCGTAAGCCAATAATATTGACATGTAGTGCGCTCTGCAATGTTCAGTGCTTTTGAAGTTATATCATAGGATGTTGGTCACGTTCAATAACAGTAACTCTTCACATGTTAAAAGGTTGCACAAAATAGCAGGAAAATGTGGCTCTGCTTGCTAGAAAAGAGAGAGAAGTTAAAAAAAAAGGGGGAAGGTTTTTCACATCAGGTGATCAGGGGAGGATCATTTTGCTATCTAATTTGTGCTAAGATACTCACATACTTATCCCCTACTTTACTTACAGGACATCAAAAGCAAGACTTTTACTTTGAAAGTCAGTGTGCAGCATCTACAATGAACACCACTTTTCGAAGTGCGGTTAAGCAGGCCTCCAGACTGATTAGCAAGATTAGCGAATATCAGTGAACACTTGTCTGTGTTCAAAACCCCTCAATTTAGCGCCCCTCTACAGAATAGCCTGCAACAGATTTCTATGATCTCCCCATTATGAAAAACGTTCGAGTGGCTGGAGAACATCTTCTTATCTCGAAGCCATTTAAAACAATGAGACTAAACCTTCCTGGTGGAACAGAAGGTGAGACTGACAGAAACGGGGGAACAGAAACGCGACTGAAGTGTCTAAGTGAAACTGTAATTATCCGGAGTAGGGTAGAACATAAAAGTGTTAATTTGAAAAAGCTACTGTATGCGTCTGCGCTCTGCTGAGCTTGAGTCTAATCTTAGTGGTGGAGAAACAGTTGTTATCTGTCCTCTAGCGTCTAGCTCAAGAATACCAAGTGAAGTGTTCAGAGTGTTCGGAGCAGAGAACTGGAGGATGGCATGCTCTGTCCAAACAACCGATGGCGTGTGAAGAGTGGATATCCAAAGTGGCTGCACTTGAAAGAACTCGGTGCCCTCAAAAAGGCTCTTTAAAAAGGCTTAGAAGATAATTACAGTTTATAATAGACATTTCCTGCATAATCAGATTATCTCCTCTTGAGTGCACGTTTCATCTGAATTTCAAATGAATGTTTTATGAGATCAAAATATTTTCTCTAAAAGAAATTTAAAGCCACAAAAAACAAGCTCAGTAGTTAATTGGAGTCTGCTGCTTCAACATTCCCTTTGGTGATAACTTTTTTTCTCGACCAGGTGTTACTGTTACTTATTTTTCTGTCTGCGTTATAAAAGTACACAACATGTCTCTGCTTTGAACCTCCCAACGCCCTGCAGTTTACCATCTATAGCGTATTTTAGCTTTTTCCCATTTTCCAGATTGTGGCTCATTTCTTTGCATAGCTTTCGTATTTCCCAGGTGCACGAACGGTGAAATGACCAGTCGAGTGTGTGCCAAAAAAGAGCCCTACCTTCTTGCACAGCCTGGAAAGGGTTGTTCCCATCCACAAACTCCACTGAGATGGTGATCTTCTCTGTCTCCAGGATTTCATTGTTGAGGTTGAGGTCTGCCACAGCCATGCGGAACACCTCGTCATCCTTTTTGGCAGACTCATCAAATATGGCCCCTGAAAAATTCAGTGAGGTGTTGTTTGATTAGTGAAATGCCACAACAGGTAGAAAGAGCTACTAATACAAGAGCTTTACACTATATGACCCTTTTATGACAAATGGACCATCAGCAATGGCCCAGAACAATATTTACAAGCAAAACAATGTGACTTTTAATCGTCTAATGAACTTCTAATCACCACATTGTTTGACCATGATTGGTTCTCATTACCATGTCATTGGAGTTCCTTTTAAGTATATACATAGGGTGTTTGGCAGTTGATTATAGATATAGTATGATTTTTGCTTTCAATTAGCCTTGGCCATATTGTCCGTAGATTGCAATCTTAGTTTCCACCAATGATACAGTCTTCCATGATCAGGAGTCCAGGTCAGCGTAACTGACCTCAGTTTCTCTGGGCGTGGATGTCCTCCCTCTTCATATTAAAGGCAGCTTAAATAGATGGATGCACATGTCAGTTTTTACCACTCTGGCTTGGTAGCATTGTGGGATAGGCAAAAATATAACTAGTTGGTGGAACTATACATAATCAACTGTACAACTGTAGACTGCAAAAAAAACAAAAAAAAAACAAAATGACATTGTGTTGGTCCCTATAACGTTTTTTTGCAGTCAAAATTCATGTTGGGTAGTGTTTAAAAATGGGGTTAGGTTTAAGTCCTGTAAAAATTGTATTTAGCAAAAATAACATAGCGGCCAACGAAAGACCCCAGCAGAGTAATACAGGAGTTTGTCAATATGCCTGTGTCCCCACATGTATTGATGACTCATAAATTGACCATTTTAGCACTTTTCTAGCAACAGGTATAATTTGGCGTTCTGCAGTTATTCGATTTGGAAAAGACAGAAGGTGTTATGTGTATATACAGCATAGTAAAGTATTTATGTAGTACATATGCAGCCTACACAACATATCAGACTTCCATGTGAGAGCCTGCATGAGGGGAAACCAATTACTTGCTTATAAGAGTCTCATTTGGTTTCATGGATGTAGCAGACTGACCAGACGGTCAAATATTCAGTCAACTGTGGTAGAATACAATCTGCAAAATCCAGAGCATGGAAACACACCAACTGTTCACAGACGGTGCACTGCAAACAGAGAAACACTGCTCATCTGTCTGGTTCTGCAAGGCAACTGTAAAATGCTTCTTCAACTCCACGTCATGGTAGAAGTCAGCATTGAAATCAAACGAATGCCTGTGGTCAGTGGTGAAGTTTCCAAGCTCAGCCACTGCTCTTGAAGATCCAGGAAAGCTGTCAGAACTTTAACAAGACAAATCTTTCACCACGGCGGCACAAAGACACTTACTTTGTCTAGAATCCTCCGCAAAACATCATAATAGGTCTTTTATCTGCTTCTGGAATTGAGTTGCCATAGAAACAAAACTCAAGGTGGAGGCTTCAAAAATGTACTTTAAAGCTTCATATCTCACCCTTGGCGGTGTGAAATGCTATGGAGAAGGAAGGGCTCTCCCAGCATATATCTCTTAGGCATCTGTGCCACTGTGCAATTCGAACCCGAACTAAAATGATCAGATTTTGAAACATAAGCCGTAATTAAGAGATCTGAAGGCAGAATCTCCTCCCGCTGCCTTGTTTTTCATTCAAGTAGCATGTTTGAAAATAACTGAATTTGCATGCTCTGCCACCCATCATGTCTGACGTGAAAAAGCGTTATATGACCAAGACCCTGGCAGAAACAGTTGGCTATGGCACTCAATCAGTCCCGGAATCCAGTATATATCTTCGTGCTGGATTTAATTAAGCTTTGAAAAATAGCATGGTGCTTGATTAACGTGTCATTTTGATCAGCGATCTCGCTGGCGGTAGTACATAATCTGCTGTACACTTTCTGGGTACTGCAGATTTTCAGTCTTCACATGGGTCTGGACGAACCAGCATGTGTTGTGCTGCTCAAGATCAGGGCTTTCTAATCCTGGTTTGAGAGCACCACAGGCTGCTAATTCACATATAACAATAGTGTTCAGGTCAGGTCATTTTCTCTTTTGTACCTCTGAATAAAGCTGTGGATGAAGCTCAACAGTACATCAATCACAATAGCACAGCGGATGATGAGAGGGACGTGTTGGTTAAGCTTGTTCAAAGTGTAATTTTGGACTTCTGAAAGTAGCAGCAGTGAAAAAAGGAGAGTGCAGCAAAGCTAATGATAACACTTGATAATAGATAATAGAGGATGGTGTACTCTGTCAGCTATGATCAGCAATTACATGAATATACACTAATAAGAAATGCTACTTATAGTCTCAGATTCAGGTATCAATTTTATGTCTGTGCAGACCTCTGCTATGAAGCCCAGTTCAATTTAAGTGATACTTGCTAGTACTTAAAAAGTTAAATCAAGCATTCAAGAGAAGGAAAATGTTCAAGGGTGGATACACCAGGACTATGATAAAGAAATGCTGCTTCCAATGTATAATGTGTCAATTAAGATTGAATTAGGTATAGAGATGGATATGCTATGGGAGGAGTGGATCTTTCTCCATTGGTCCTCACTACACCTACTTACTGGCATGTGGTAGCAGCTTTGTTAATGACTTTGGGCAGAAAGCAAAATCAAGAACTAGAAATCAGCAGGTTTCATATCCCTGGCGATTTGGGGATTGCCTATCCCAGCATGCAAAGTCAGTTCCAATGTACTGGGCTGATGAGATCTTTTGAAGATCCAACAGCCAGACAGGCAGTTCTGCAGTGCTCTGTGGAAAGCATAGGGCATAGCTTGGCACAGAAAATGTTGCCAGTTTTTGGTACTGATTTTGTCAGAGAGTCAGAGAGTGAGGGTTTGTCCTCATGCAATGACTTTTCAAATTCAAAATTGCCTCACAGGTCTTGTGCAGTGGGTAGGGGCAAAATGATAGGTGGAGGTAATCACTGCATGCAGATGGCCTGTAGACACTAGTTACTTGACTCCAGCTGGGACAACAGAGGAGTTTGGCCACATCCCAGATGACTGAACAGTTCTCCTCATATAAGGGTGGGGAATATAAAAGGCATCTCAAACCTTGACAACAGACCTGAGACAGTTTCCTTTTCTGCACTATAGACATCTGTGCTGTTCCAGAGTTGGCCTAAACAGTCAAGTCAAAGTCCATGATAGATAGGTGCGCAAGGGGTCATTGATTGACTGCTGCAAAGGTGTAGATACACTTTTTTGCTGTTTTTTAAGCCTCAGGTAAAGATTATGACAACAGAGAGAGTATTTTTTAAACAACACTGCAATTCCAAGAAACTATACCTCTATGTCCCAAATGAACCAGACACCTTCTTGTACATGCCTTCCAAATTGAGGAAAGTAATAAGGAACAGTATTAGTCGCTACTTTAAATAATAGTTGCCACCGTGCTGCATTAAAAACTTCTGCTTCCCTGGGAAAGATTTCCGCTAGATGTTGGCCCTTCGACCATGACAGCATTAGTGAGGTCAGGTGCTGATGTTGGCTGACTAGGTTTGGTTCGGTGGTGCCTCACCTCTCCAAAGAACATGATTTCACTGTCCGGTGCCGAAGAGCTTTGAGTTCCTCAGGCTGATGCTTGGCACTGGACATGGTGAACTTGTGGTGGTTTGTGTGTGCTTCTCAGGTGCCATTTTATTCCTTATAAAAGATAACCTAGTTGTGTGCATACACCTGAACATCTGTGCCAGCACATGGTGTGCTCAGTAATAAGTACAGGCATCTTGAATCTTTTGGATATGTAATAAATTAAAATGCATGCTTCAAGTTGCTAGCAAATCCCAAATCCCTCCCTTTCAGGCATAGTGTATAGGCATTCGAGTGTGACTACTGTTCAAGGCGCCAGTATTTCAATACTGAAATCATTATTTAAGGTTAGTTTAGTGCACTGAAAAAAAGCCAAAATGGTGCTTCTCCTCAGTAGGCGTCAGGATGTGGCATCCAGGATTTTTTAAAAAAGAGATTCAAATTCTGATTCACTGAATACAGGACACTTTTCCACTTCGCCTTAGACCACAACAGTGTTTAAACTTGCAATTGTGGTTTTGAAGTATTCCTGAGCCCATGTAGTGATTTCCCCTACAGAACTGTGCCTGTTTAAAATTTAACTTTGGCTTTTAGCATTGACCCTTGCTTAAAGAGATTTCCCCAGATTTTCTGAATCATTAAATATCATGTACTGTAAAGTTTTTTTCCAAGTTCTTTGCTATTTTATGTTGAGAAACATTATTTTTTAATCGTTGCACTATTTAGCTGTGCAGTCTTTCACAGAATGGTGAACTATTCCCTCTATCTTTCTTTTAGTTCTGCAGAGATCCATCAGGGTTAGACAGAAGCACCTGTGATCTATTGGTATTAGTTTTAATAGTACACTGGTGGTTGGCTGTTAGGAGTACCATTTTCTGTATAACTTCTAGTCATTTTAACCAAAATTTAAAAAAAACCCTGTCTTATCTTTTCCCACTCTCCTTATAAAAGTGGATTATGTTATACATAATCTAATATCTGCTTAAAATGCATAACTTGTGCTTAAAGGCCTTTTAACCGGAAATTAAATAAATTCTTACTATTACACAGTACTGTATCCATCTACTGTGCCTACAGCAGTTTAGCTCCGAGGTCAATTGCATATTAGTCATGGCAAAGAAGTAAAAATCAGCTTGTTTAATTCTAAAGTATAAAGAGCGTTTGGAAATGGTTGCAAACACCATAAGTAGACTTGCACTATGCACTATGGACAATTCTAGCAGTCGCAACATTTTTATAACAGTGCTGTTGCACCAGGTAGAGTACTGCCCTTTAGGCTGTAGGCTCCAAATGAGTGCAAGTACAAATCCCACCACTGTTTTACTGCCCAGTTCACTATCAGTTATACAAGTGGGTAGTGAGTCAGTTGAGACATGGTGTGCATAGGCCTAGACAGTGTTAGTCACCGCCAGTGAAGAGTTGACTTTTTTCCAGCCCCTAATGAACAAGTGGTTTTTGAAGAGGCTTCCTCTACCAATCATAACACCACACAGTTTACAATCAAGAGCATGCCCTCATTTCTTTGATATTTCTGTCTGAAGCTTCCATCCTCCCCTTCGCCCGCCTCTTTCTTCTGTTCCCATTAATGTCCCACATGTTATGATCTCCAGGGAGGCACAAGGCTGACCAATCTGGCCTCTGCCTTCCACAAGAGCTCCAAGTCAAAGCACAGTTACCAAACACTTCTCAACACCCACATTAAGGTGACACTCACTGACCATACAGCATTCAGATTAAAGTGGGAGGAGGATGGGGTGCAGTGAGGTGAAGTGTAGGGTACAGAATAGGTCCATAATTTAAAAATGGAGTGGTAAATACAGGTGGGCCAAAATATATCCTCACTATATTTGCACAGTTAACAGTGAAAGTGTAAGGATATACACTTATAACACATCAAATGCACCAGCCAAAATCAGCAATGCTATATTTAGGTAAGATAAGAAAAGATTATGAAATCATTTAGGAATGTAGAGGTAAAAAGGTTCAGAGGGAAAAAACAGGTAAAACTATAGCATAACATAATGGACTGGCTTCGTATGTAGAAGACCACTTTCATAGCTTAGTGGAAAAAGCTGTAAATTAATTTATGCTGGCTATATCTTTATCTCTGTCTGTGCTAACAGTCATTTGAGTGTAATGCCTAATGATAAGGCTAACAATATAACAATGCTACGATTCCCCAAGTCAGCCCAGCTCTTTCTTGACTAATCTGTTGACAGCATTTGTATAAATATCAATGCACTCCTACATGTCATCATTTGTACTGTTTTATTAAAGTTTGCTGTTTGTCTGTAATCTTGTCCTGGCTGCTTTGTTGTCATGGCAACTTCAGTTAAGACTGAGTTTGGAACAGAAGCCATTACAGAACAACAGTTCATTATCTTATCCATTAGCTTCAGATAAGAAAATTATCTGTATTAGTATTACACAGTAACTAGGCAAATTATCCTTAACACTGTCTCAACCCCAGTGGTGCCCTAACAATGGTGTTGTATTTTGGTCGTTTGTTTATATTGTTTTATACAGTGACAGGCAGCCCAGTTCACTATAACTAGTGTGATGATGCTCTATTTATCTATTTTGTAAACAGTGTTTTTACTTATGACTTTTTTTTTCTAACAGTGATTTAAAGCCCACTGCAGACATGATCTCCAACGGCTCCTCTTATTACCTTCAAGTGTTAATGGTGATAAAAACTCCTCAGATTAAATGTTACAGTGATGGTGGTGAATAATAAATAATGAATAATAATGAGTTGAAAGCCTGAACCTTAGCACAGGCGGCTAAAGCGTTTGGGAAATTGAAAGTGAAACTGGGAAGCGGTGAAGCTGATAAGCAGCACAAAGCACAGTTACGATATTCTTAACTTCCAGTTTCTCACACTTTAGTTTGTTTCAGCCTTTCTTACATCAGTAACACTAGCCGACTGACAAACTAACTTACCTTTTTACATTACTTTGATTACATGTTTATGTTTCAGCTGTGCGTGCATGACCGGGTATTTGATAACACACATGGCAGGTGATCGACGACTTGGATAAGATGCTGTATGATAGGACAGACATTCTAAATTCAGATACCATGTGCTTGACTTGTCAGATCTTAAGGTAAGACTAAAAGAATGGTCTTTTAAAAAACGTTCCCTGTCCTCATCTCCTCAGCTGCTCTGACTAGCTCAGCTTTACTCTTAGTTCGTCTGAAGGGGGACATAAAAACCTGCTGCTTTAACACAAAGTGGCTAAAGTGGTCTGGTCAATGTAAATGCAGTTGTCAGTTCTTAGTGCCCGTCTGCACTGACAGTGCTACTGAACTTTTAGCACATACTACGAATGTTATCAGGTGGACTGTGTGGAACGTTTGATAGATACAGCAACAATAACTAACCAAAAGCCTAAAAGAAACAGGTTCTGCTTCTGCTACATCACAAGCCCATAAGCACAAAAGCAAGCTTGGATGCCTGTGGCACTTCCCTTCCTGAGTAACACTGATTCATATCCATTCTAAAGAGGAATAAAATGTGAAAATCATATTGTTCTCCATCTTAATCAAGCCCCCTGTCCCACCCGGAGGGGGTTCCCTTCCCTGGGATGAGAGCGGATGTGTTAGAGAGTGTGTGTGTGTGCGTGCGTGAGTGGGTTTGTGCGCGAGTGTGTGTGAGGGCAGCTGTGAATGCTGATTTACAAGCTGCTGTATTCTTGCACCAAACAGCTTGTGTGGCTGCAGCTCTTGTGCAATTGGATTGTGAGGAAAAAGGCCAGCGTCACCACATAAATCAAAGAGCAGAGTAAAAGTGTTGAGTCGGGCCATAACCAACGTGCCAAGGGCAACCGCAACGAAACAGTAACCTGACCACATGTCCACCTCCAATTCAAAGGTGTAAATGTGGGTTTAGGAGCCTGCGTGGGCAGTGAAATGCTTTATGTTTGAGAAGTTTCCGAACGACAGTTCACAAAGGCAAAACTTTCTGAATCCTTTCTCTTTTAAAATGGACGAGCGCTGTCCAAAAAAATTGCCACTGGTTCCGTTACCGAGTGATGCTAATCACATGATCATAACAACACATGGCCAGCTACCAGATAATGGAAGTGGTCATCTAACCAGCAGACTACATTACCTTACCAGATTAAAGTCCGACTACAAGGGAATTAAGATGCCAAGAAATACTAGTTATACGGCACATACACAACTAATCTGATATCTTATATCTTTTATTTTTCTGTAAAAGTAAACAGAGAACAGCTGACTCAGCTGACCCCAGGACAGCATTATGTGGAAACACAAAAATGCCAGTAAATATGAGTCTTTAGAAGGCTGATTTGTGTATGTTTTAGGCGCTTGAGGACATTATGTTTAAAAAGCTATTTTTCATGACAGCAAAACATCTGTGAATATGCAAATAGTATTAATATCGTAAGTAGTGGTTTTACATTCATCAGTGTGTTTATTTAACCCTTTCCAAGCTTTTCCTTGTGGAAATAACCCAGTATTATTTACAGTTCTCATCTAATACCTGCTTTGATAACTCAGTACTTCATTAAGCTAAATCAAGATTGCTGCTGAAGGAACTGTAAAAATTCATACAATGTCTGGGGCGTCCAGAAGAAATTTGGACCTATACCTTGTTCCTAAAACTGATATATACATAGGAATATTCCTACTAGTTTGTATTGTATTTATATTTTATTTACATCTGTTCTAATGATACCTGTTGTTCAAAACAAAACAAAACACTGATACAATAAAGGGTTTTAAATAATGAACTTGGGTGCCTTTTGCAAAGTACTTTATATGCAAACATATTCATTGTTGAAAAGAAGAAATTTTATAAACTTTCTTAGTTTAAAAAAAATTAACACATTTTTTTACAATTTGTTACTAAAAAAAACTAAATTGTCACCTGTGCTAAAGTTATGGCACATTGTAATTTTTATATATTTTTCCCAACATAGTTAAAGAGTTAAAGAGTTGAGCATCAAGTATCACTCCTCAACACCATCTTCAGTAGAGGAGCCAATATTAATGCTTGTTTTGCTGTTGTGTTGTCACTTGGTTTTATTGTTTTTTAAACGTGGTTTCTCACACTTCTTTTTCATCTGCTCATTTGAGAACTTAAACCTGGATGGTACAGTGACTCACTCTCGCCTCTTTAGCTTTAAAGTGGTATTACAGACAAAAATAAACCAGTGTTAGCTGGTTAGCATGCTAACTTCAGTGGATATCTCTTAAACACAAGATATCTTTCACATACTGTCAAAACTGTTATTTTTCACATTCTATTAATAATCTTAGTTAATTCTGTAATGCTGTAAACTTAAAATCTTACATATTGATGATATTATCTTACAAATTGCCTCTAAGCATGTCAACTAATTTTTACTCTAGGGTTGTTTAAACTTCAGGCATTTGCAATCACAAATTAATGCAAATGTAACAAACCCCTTGCAATATTAGTAAGAGTTTGCAAGTTCATACAATCTCTAGATTAAATATGTGTGAATACACATCTTTCATGCAACATCAGACTTACAATCAACAAAAGAAAAAAGAAATTCACACTAAACAACATCAAGTGCCACCAAAACTGAGAAAAGCCACTGCAAAAGTAGAGCAGTTTAGCTCACAAAGATCACAAGAAAATGCAAATGGCGGGACTGATTAAGAAGTAGTAGGAAAATCTGACACTCCAACTAGGCTGGCTAATGCTGTATACTCTATCACTGAGAACGCGATGTATGAAGCACTGAGAACATACCATCAGACGCAATACACTAGCTGCGAGCTGAACGTAGACAAAGAAGATTTCTTTATGTCTTTGTGTCAGCCATTGCAGCCAGTGGCACTATATTGGTCCATGCTGTCAGGCCCATCCTTGTTAAGCTGCTCGTGGGATGTGAAGCAATGCAGCTGGCTGAGGAATCTCTGCGGCTCACTGTGTCTCCCAGCACTTATTCAGCTATGGAGCTGAGGCATGCATGTGTTCCATTTGTGAGCAGATCGCTTTGCTGAAGCGCTCTCTCTATCTCTCTCTCTCTCTCTCTCTCTCTCTCTCTCTCTCTTTCTTACTCTCTTGGGTCTGCTAGCTGAACACCACAGCTGTTCTGGTTTGTGCGTGCATGCAATACAGGCTGGGTCCGAAATCAACCACTTCTACTCTAAATAGTTCGCCACAACAGTACTCTAGAAAGATTCACAGTAGCGTTAGAAAGTAGAGGACAAGTACCCAAATGCAACTCTACATGTCATGACGTAGTGTGTGCACCCTGGACACCTTTGAGGAGGATGCAGGTGAGGCTGTTTACAATTTCAGGTAAAATTCTTATACAGCATCTAATTATGGTCAAAATTTAAGATAGAATATTGTGATCAATGAGAATTACTATTAGGATGACAGAAGCAAGAAAACAGATATCTGAAACAGATATCAAAAAACAAAATAAAACAAAACGTGATGCAATATTGTAAGAAATCTAATCCGAAATAGCACTCTCATGTTGTATGATGTCATGTTTTTAGCTGTGCGGACAATGTGAGTGCTTTTCAGTGAGCATGAAGGCTACAACTGGTAACCCTGATTGTTTAGCAATAAAAAATGCCACACTAATTATTTATAGATATCATCCAGACCTAGCTCAGAGTGTTACTGAATGTTCTTCAGAAATAAATTGGACACCCCTTTACTGTTACTGAATATGTGACTAATATGACACTATGTATTGTGCTTATTTAGTGTACACGTGGTTGCACTGCAACATTTAAAATGCTTTACTTGCATCCACCATTTTGTTAGAGTTGACTCAGATGCTACACTATTCCATACCACTAGAACTGTGGGACCTAACATTGTCTAGTGTTTATACACTGTCTGAAAACATCTTGACTTGAAGTCCATACTAAGTCTGCAGGAAGGGTCAAAATAAATCTGGTTGGTCGTTATAAACAAGACAAAAGCAGACCACATATGTGGCAGACCACATATGTTCTACTACGATCATTATGTAGCAGGCCTATGGCGTACAGCACAATGCCAGACCATGAACCTTTACAATCGATGGCTAGCATGACTCTACAACGGTCACGAACGATACTGTCCAGATTTTGCAATGTATGAGCTGACCGTGCACTTACCGCTGATGTATTAAGGTTTAGCGGTGGCGTCACGTTTCCCCTCGTGCGGCTCTGTGATTTACATGCGCATGCCGACAGCCCTGCCTAGACAAGGCTCGATGAACGAGGTGCGCGTGCCATAATGGACTGATATTATACGCGATATAAAAACAGCAACACACCGGCCCGGTGTTTATCACGCGCTGTCAGCCATTAATAACTCTCCGTTTGTGCTGCGTGGCCAGCCAAACCCTCTCATCCCTGGCCAGCATGCGAACAAAGGACGGCGAGGAGTGAATGAGAATGCAGGATGATGGGCTGTTCCTAAAAACACACACACAGCTCCTGGGTTATTAACAAGGCCGCATGCTGAATTGGGTTAGCATACACTGCAATAAATGGCTGCAAAAGGGCTTCCTTTGGTCACTGAACTAAGAGTAAAGTTCCCCACGAAAGAGTTTAGGCAATAGCTTTTAGACTAAAAACACCGAACGAGCTTACTTGAATGTGGCGGACAGGAAAACAGTGTGTGGGAAAATAGTGTATGACAGTCTGTGCATATTAATGTGATGATGATTTTTTTTCTGTGGTCTGTGAGAACTTTTTTAATTATCTGATAGCAGCTGTACATCAGCTTGCATCTCTTTATTAGAAGCACCTACCTTATAGCCTTTGCCTTGCTGATGTAGACCATCTGTTGCACAGTTTGTGTTAGAAGCTGACCACTAGTGAAGAGCTATGGAAAGCTAAGTACTGAGCTGTTCTGGAAACTGTGGATGTGGATTTCTCTCCAACTGGCAGTGACACTGACGTGTGTAAAATCTCCAGCACACGCCAGCAGGCAGCTGTTATTCCTCATATCCGCTTTGTTGAGAAAGATCCACCACCAAAATACTGCCTCGTCTTCAAACTGTGCAATGACATCGACATGACTACAGGCAGTAATTGCAAACCTATGCAGTATACCTACAAATCAGTTCTTTTTTAGCTGTTTAATAAAACTGTTGGATGTTATGATGGCAATTTAAGAAGCAATATGTTACAGTTCAAATAGAGTAAAATTACTTCAGGTTTGTTGTGACACAACAGCTTCAGACATATAAGCACATTTTTTAATGTTTAAAGAAAAAAGAAAGAAAAAGAAAGTAACAGAGTTGGCTTCAATTAATTTGCCATCAAACATTATTATTGGATGTTTAGTGAACACAAAATTTTCTACATTAGCAAGGCAACAGCTATGCAGTCACAAATCATTAAAAACGAAATCTGAAGTCAACCGCTAATCAGGAAATGTAGTGGTGTTCTAAAATTAATACATGAACCCAACATTATTCTTTGTTCAACAAGAACAAAAACAAACATAGGCCAAAGATTTTGTATACTGTGTATGGCCAAGATCTGAATTCAACCTACCCTCATCACAACAATCCTGTTAAACCCTGTTTAAAACATAACTGATTGTCCTATGGCTAACAGCAACCACAAGTGGCCCAGATCTGTTCTGAGACATGTGGGCCATGCAAACATTTTTTAATATGTGGGCGACTTTTGGCTAACGTGCAGTTTGCTATTGTCTATGGTAGGCAGCACTGCCGGATCTCTGCCAGAAGTGGCCCAGATCTGTTTTGGCACATGTGGGCCAAATAAGCATTTTTTTAATGTGGGCCACTTTCAGATCACATGCAGTTTGTCAGTACCAGCCATGAGCCAGCAGCACCATATGTTTGCCAAAGGTGGCCCACGTCCACATGCTATCTGGGGTAGCAGAGTGCTTAAGTCACTCGCTCTGCAGACAGGATATCAGGTATTTGAACCCGGCTCAGGAGAGCTTACTACCGCTCCTAATACAGCTCCTTTCATTACAATCCTGCCAATCTAATTATGTCGCTCTAGAGCCGCACTTGTAATGTAATTTGATTCGTTCTGCCATCACAGCCCTCAACAATGTGCTCTTTGTGGAACCTCTTATTGTGATGATCATAAAAATACGATTAATCAAGTAGTCCTAGTGTGTGTGCATAAATATAAGGCAAAAGATATTGGAGCATGCATGGCTACCTGCAAGTGAATAACAATCATCGTATCATCTAATTAACTGAAGCATCATTATAGTTATTATGTAAACTAGCCTCTCCTTCAACATGTCAAACTGTCTTGGTAGCTAAGCAACGTCATAATGTATACGCAATATTTCTCTCTTAGTGCCGGTGGAGCATACAAAAGTCCATTGGTATTCAGCTGGAAGCCCCCCCAAAAATATTAAAGGGCTTAAGTAGAAAAAATATGAGCAAAGCTTTGCCCATTGACAGCGTGGAAGCATCTGCATGTGCAATGAGAGGCTTGCTGTGCAATATCCCCCTCTGAGAGTTATTTGAAAAAAGACGCGATCTCGCTGCAGCGAGAGCTGGCACGTGCTTTTTCCGCCCCGTCCAGCTCCTAACACACTTTCATTATTACAATGTAAATTAATTTCCCTTCATCGTTAATGCATTGAGCTGCTACAGCTCCCGGGCTTTCAGAAGCAATCTCCATTCTGTGTCGCTGTCCTTCACCCTCCTTTTTTCTCTTTTTCTGCAGAGATCTTTACTTCTGACATTTAATCAAACCTGGCTTAGAGGGGGCCGCAGGACCCTCAGATGGATGGGCATTGGAAGGGGCGGCTCTCATTTAGAAAAGGGGCCCCCTTGACATCATTAAGTGATGGCCAAGACACTGGCGACTCAAACTGACCGCTGGGGAAGGGCCCCGGGGGGAGGGCAGAGGGAAACTGGGGGTCATTTTTACCTCTCCACAGGGCACAGGGATTGTCACTGAGGCTCAGCCTGGCTCCAGCCTCTTCTTGACTCGCGGCATGGCTTTTAGTCTCTGCCAATGCCACTTTCCAGGCTTAGCCAAGGCTCTGTAACTGAATCATACAGCAAGCTTATGTGGTATCATTTAAAGCTCAGGGGTCTGCTGGGTGTGCTAATGGCAAGATGAAATGGCACACAGCAGTGGTAGCACTGCACTCTTAGCGATGTGGCTTGAGTCATTTGAGGCTGTGACCATTACGTTTTCTTATTCTCTAACGGAATCCAACATTAACCATGAAGGTTCTCAAATATCGGTGGAGGCTTGTGTGCTGCCTGCCTCGATTTATGGCACTTCATTCCCTTGGCAGCAGTGAAAACCCTCATTTTAAAAACGTTACAAATAAGTAGGGCAAGGAGAAAACTGAGTAAGAACTGCACTGCTTTCTCGCTTAATCCTCCAAAATGCCATGAATGACTTTCATTACTGCGCAATCAAGCAGATTTTGACAAAGGCCAAGTAGACGCGCCATTATCATTACTGCCGTATCAAAGAACAGCCGACCACCCATTACTCTCAGAAGGTGCAGAGCCAATAAAACGGCTCAGAACGCTGAAGCAATAACACGTTAATTGTTTCTGAAGACGATGTTTCTGAAGACAATAGCTAGCTGTCTGCCCAAGCTCTGAGGGTCAGCATGCATAAAGAGGTGTTAATGGCTTGTCAGCCGCCAATATTCCCGTATTTACAGTGCACATTAGACCAGTGCAGGGCTGAATTACCTACGAGCGTCCGCCTGCTCGACAACAATGCAATTTGGTGAAAAAATTCTGTTGCACGGCCTGCCTTTCGTCATGGCAGGTTAGCAGCAGATGGGAGATAAGAGAGAAAGGGAGGGAGATATGCTCTTAAAAATAAAGGCTCCTAAATGGTTATTGGCTTGGACACACTGCTCAATGAAAAGACTGGGTCATAAAATAGGCTGGTGCCCAGCGACGGCCAAACCAGTCACCACGGTAACAGCCTCCAGTGACAATAAGAACTCACTGACCGTAGAGTTGAAAATTATTGTTCATTTATTACTTTATTTCATTCAAACCGTAGCAAGACAATGAGAATCCCACACATGACTATAACTGAACTTTTAAAAGATGTTCCTACTTTAATAGCAGATTTATTGTACTTGGAAAAACTGGCTGAACTGTGCTGGCTGACCCTGCATTGCAGGCAGATATCATGCCTACATAAAGCGCTATGGTGTGCTGTGGTTTGGTGTACGTTTTAGGGCATCCTCAGACAACACCATTAGGTTTCAGGCATCAGGCATTAGGCAGTTCCCTTCTTATTCACATTAATTCCACTTTAACGGCAAAATTAAAAATGACAGTATATTAAGTTAGTATAATGACATTGCAGCACTGCTCTTGAACCTTCTTTTACTGGACAATGTTCAAGCTTCAACTCATACACTGTCACTGTCTTTGCTTCACTTTCTTGGGACTGTCTAGAAATTACCCAAAGGAAAACATTTCTTATTTGTAGTAGTAGTACCAGGGTCGCCACTTATTCAATGCTGTTTTGGGTGATCTGTACAGGAAACGGTATAGGAATCCAGGCTTCCCAACATATATTTTACAAGTTAAAATTGAATCCCATTAAACTATTTCTATTGAAAAACTGGGTTTGGTTAGTTCAGATTACCCTCAATCTAGGTATAAAAGCTTGATAAGATGCAATGCTGGTGACATATAAGGGCAACCGGCAGCATTTCAACTCAATAACTGCAAGGATAAGGTTCTGTAGTCAAATTGATATCTACTTTTGACTACAATATGAGCACTGCTGAAAAAAAGAATAAATCAAGACACTGAACAAATATTGAGGAATTTTACAGAGCTGACATGGTAAAATTCAGCAATCATAGTGCAAGAAATTCTTGCCATGTCTTGGTCAGGAGACACATTTGACGCTGACCAATCATTGTTCACATCATTGCATGAGCTCATAGGTTGCCGGGGAGGAGTTCAAGAAAACATCTACCATGGTTACAAAAGCACTGTGTGTGATATCGGTGGTTTTGTTTTCTGAAAAAAAAGAAGAAAGAAAAACTACTGTCACGAAGAAGACAGCACATCTAGTTTTTCCATCCTTCAAAGAGAACTTGAGGTACCGTGTCAACAACAGTTTCACTTTAAACTGTGTTTGTAGTGAGCTGCTATTTTGTAGCTGCTATGTATCTGCAGCTCATAAAATTCAAGCGAAGTAACAATGCATCGCAAGACAGTGAATAATCGATGCAAATATGCCACGACTGAAATCGACTGAGATGTAAAATGAATCCATATCCTTTTAAAACAGCAGAGGGCGCCGGCGCTGTCCACCTTGCTTGTTTGATTCCTGTACATCATGTTAGTCACATCAGGGTCAAAACTAGGGTGGGTAAAAACGCAAGGTGCAAAAAATATAAACCTGCACGTTTTAATGTTTCACGCACATAAATTTTTCACTCATGAGCGCAAAAGTGAAACTCGCGTCTTACCACTTCTTATGACCACATATTTACTATTTATTTTGATAAAGAAAAGCTTAAGCAAAATACAGCATTTTGTAGAGTTGTTGTAGATAAATAATGAAAGAAAACCTATTCATAATTTGTGTTCAGTTTGACTTAGTAAAAAAAAAAAAATCGGGGGAAAATCGTATCGTGAGGCCAGCATCGTAAATTTCACTGCATTGTGAATAGAGTGTATCGTTACGTCCCTATTAAATTCTGAACGGATGTTATTATGATGTCTGATCTGAGGCTCGGTGTTCCACCTGACAGTCTGCAACAGCATTATCCCTCTTTCTCCTCGCCATTTCTTACATATGTGCACCAGAGAGCACTCTGTCCACCTATTGGTCAACGTCAATGAACATTTCTTTTGATATGTCAAAAATACCCAATAATCTGATATGCTTCGCCTGGGCGTTGTGGCGTGTCCCAGATGCCACATTGTTGTTCTTCAATTACGTCACACTACATGCCTGTTTCTCATTGCCAATGCTCAGATTCCTACCTGAATCTGAGCAAACACATCGCTAGAGTAAGATGTAGAGCCTCCTTAATGTAAAAAAAAAAGTAAGCCAAAAGGAGCCCCACACACTCCTGAAACAATGTTTACCGCAATTAGTTATCCACACACAAACAGGCCACAAAGCACCCATACATTCTATCAACTTCAGAAGGTTCTTTCTAGAGCCCTGTCCAGCACGTTTATTTTTTTTTGAGGGCAAAGCAGAGGACATTCTGAAACATGGTGGCTATCTCCTGACAAGCTAACACATAGACACTGCAAGAGCTCACGCTCAGTGTCAAATCCTGCTATCCATCATCAGAAAGCACACACAACATAAACAAAGCTTAAAAGGACGGTAAAAGGAATCAGCTACTCATGAGCTTCTACTTTAAGCCTGGTGGCAGCCCTTCTGGCTTTGAGTGAACTGATGCGTGTTATCTCCAACATTTATGCGACAGAGAGAGCCTGTTTATGGCAAGAAATGGTTTTTATGGAGCCAAACGTCCGAGAGCAGTCTGACCTTCCACTCCTAGCCAGCGTGAGTGTGTGTGTTCGTGTTCCAAAGACGTCTGGAAACTCAGGCCCACTTGTCTGCTGGTTCATTTAAAACACAGAGAGTCAGCACAAACGTAACAAATCCGTGCCTGTTGTTTTATTCATCACTGCAGCAGAACTGGGTGGCCTGGAGGATGAGGATGGGAATGGGAGTCGGGGGCGGGGCGGGTTTTTGGGGGGAGGGGTAAGAAGTGGAGATGAAACAAGAGAAAGCTCCCTGCCAACATGCTGTATTCAGCCCCCACCCCTCTACTGCTCACTCGCAAATAGTTCATCACAGCTGTGCATATCAAGATTTGTGGTGTAAACACTGTACAGCAGAGGTCAGACTTCAGGTGGACAAACAAGTGGACATGGAAAAGCCTGTGTTTTACAGAGTTCATGCCTAAAGGACCCAGCATAACTGCTTATCTGAAGTGTATGTCAACAGTTTAACAGCACTGTAGATCAAGACTCATGCTGTTAACAATGTGCTGCAGAGGTCATACTTCAAGTAGGCAAGCAAGTGAAAGCAAAGCAAACGTTCAAAAATGGCTTGTGGCTTGGCTGTATGGTGCTAGGTAAGTCCTTTAATTGGTATGAAACCTTTATATAACATTCTTTAAACTTTATAAAATGTTCTTCACACGTCGCGCAAAGCTGGACCTTTCTCCACCGAGTATCCACTAAAAGGCTCTTTGAGGGAATAATATGTGGTCTTTTTATAGCAGTGGTGACCAACTCTGCCTGTGGAGATCTACCTTAGTGGAAAGTGTATTTCCAAGCAAAATCTGCCACACTTGCTCTAGCTTATGAACTTCTTCAGCAGTCCTTGATTGGTAGGGTCAGATGCTTTAGTGTTTAGTAAGGGGGAGGCAACAGGTTGAATGCAGGTCAGGGCTAAACTCTGCAAGAAGAAGGGTTTCTGACCGCTGCTCTATAGGTTTGCTCAAAATAACCATTTTAGGCACCTTTCTTATAAAAGTTATAAAACGTCCAAACCTAAATTACCCATTCTAAACATTTAACAGCAAGACACATGCTTTAAAAACACTGCACCACAGAGGTCAGACTACAAGTGGACAAGCAAGTGGACATGAAGCTGTGTTATACAGAGTCCGAGTCTAAATGACCTAATCAAACCACATCCTCAAACTGTGACCATGGGTAATAAAAGCACTGCACACTCTTATAAAGACAATTTAGCCCAGACAACCCACTTCACCACAGTAATGCTGGATCCTGTTATCGGGCAGAATGGTTACGCAAGGCCCTCTTCGTTTTGGTGTACACCCAAATGTGGAGGCAACATACAATCTTAATAAAATTAAAAATAGAATGCTTAATACGGGAAGTGGGCGAATGGTGTTATCCTGGGTTGTTCCAAAGGCTTTATTATTTAATGACTCTGATTTTGAAGCTATTTGGCATCAAGTCTTCCCCTTTTTCGGCTTTTATATTTCACAAAGCAGTCACTGCGTATTAGTGGTTAAAGTGCATTTGAAATGCCAGCCTGAAATTAATATTTCATTAAATGCAAATGACAGAGCTCAGTATTTCTTTTTTCTTTTCATGCGAAATTTAGAAAAGGTTTATGAGGAGCCACTCCGGGCCGATTCAGGTATTAACGAAGGCCGTGGTTTTGTTGACCTTGAAGGCCTTGGCTTTCAGATTTATGTGGAAAAAAAACTCGCCTGCTGCTCGCTTTAGGTTAGGTTTTACAAGGATAGGATGCTGCCCCCAATACAGAGAGTGAATTTAATTACCACCCTCATTTGATGCAGGGAGGAACCTATACGTGAAAATCAAACATTTAATTAAGGGGTAAAGAGTCAGGCAGCACTTTTGTTCTTTCTAATTCCCCATCAAGGAACTCTCTCTCTCCCCTCTGAGCTCCTTCCACCATCTGTAGGTCCATCTCTGTATGCTGTTTTCCTGTTTTCATCTAGACATCCCAGTCTGCTAATAGAAAAAATACATGGCACAAAAATAACAGTCCATGTAACGGAGATAAAAATCGAGTCATATTGACTTGCATGCTCTCCATTATACAACAGAGACATTCAGGTGAGAGAGGTTTTACAGCAAGCCTGCTGTTGGAAAAAATGAAGGGGGGGTTGTTTAGCATAACAAAAGTCAAGCATTTACATAAGCACACAGGGCTTCTGTGCGAGTCTATTTCTGTGTAAACAAGCAACAAAAATATCATACTGGTGTGAGATGACAGACCGTGGGCTTGGGGAGAAAATGGTGTAGCTGTGCCTACACAAAATGAATTTATTTTTTGGGGGGTTGGCAGCACTCAAGGCAGCATATTCCGTTGGGTTAATAGTCATAGCCCTTGCTAGAGATCAAAGGTTCTGGCAACAGTGAATTGCGCACGTTATTTTTGTGCGAGCAGTTTTGTATGCATTTCATAAAGCGTAGGTCAGGCTGGGTTTTTTACAGTAATCCCCCATATCAGAAATTATATTTGCTCATGCTCTGATGGTTTTGCCACATGCGCTCCCAAGCCTGGTGGAAAATCGCAAACGGATGGCGGCAATCAGAGGCTGGAAAGCTTCGTTAATGGCAAATGAGGATGCACGACTGCAGCACCCTCTGCCTTTGTGGAATAAGGAAGAAAGTCATTCGGAATGAAAGCATTCAGAAGAAAAAAAAAACCTTCAGGATCCTGTGAGAAGAGGACCTGTGGCATTAGACAGAGGCGGGAAAGGGCATTTGATTAAGAAACACTAAATGTTGCTCCACTGTCTGCACATGATGGTTAATTACTTTTTTGAATGATTTATATAGTGAGCATTCTTTAAAACGGTCATTATTAGACCCTCTCATATAAAGGAACTAATTACTATGTAAACGTCATTAAGGTTTAAAAACATACGGTTCACTCACACATACGAATATAAAAAAAAAACAAAACATAAACACTTTATATACAAGTGCCTATTCAGTTAACAGTTTAGTCCATTCCTACATGTTGAAGTCTTTAGGAATGTTGTTACCGCAGACAATCTGTAACAGAATTATTAGCCCTCATTCATCAACTTGACATATGGTCAAATCTGATTGTAAAAGGAATCCACACAAATGTCAGTTTTTTATCAGTCTTTGGCATATCTGAATGATGACACTCATTAAATAGGTATTATAGTTTGAAAAAAACAAAACAAAACAATACTCAACATTACACAATCACAGTGTCACCAGTCATCGTTAGTTAAACACTATGAAGTGTGTCTCAACCTCAGACTCTGCCTGCTAGCACAGCTACTGGCTCACAAACCATGTAGATGTTTTATTTGCTCCATACTGAGACAACAATAAAAACAACCAACAACTACAATGATTATTGTTCAGTGTTTTATGCTATGTTATATTACCAAGCACTATTAGGGGCATTCTTCAGACAAATGACATGTAAATGGTACTAGTAGGCTGTTGGTTGGTATAGTGTAGTGTGTTACTGCCCTCCATGCTGTTAACTGGGGTTTAGTTCCCCAACTGGCCAACCACCCTACACTATACCAATAAGAGTCCTTGGGCAAGACTTCTAACACTGCCTTTGCCTACCTGTGTAAATATAAACTGTTAGTCGCTCTTAAAAAGAGCATCTGCCAAATGCCATAAATTTGATTTCATGCAGCACTGTTGTTTTTCTGAAGCTCAAATCTCCACCTGATTCCACAGCATGTAAAAGTGCCATGAATCAGACACAGAGCAGTTTAAGACACAACATTTGCACTTTGTTCTTGACTTTAATGAATCAAGACAATTCAGCGTTTTTCGAAAAGAGGCTGCAAATTTGAGGTCTGCCACTCTAAACAGAGTTCATTATCGAATATAAGTCTTAAAAAGCACATTGACAAGAACAGGCAGTTTTGAATTACAAGAAAAATGAGTTTTTGGTATACAGCCCCACAAATTATAAGTGTAATGTGTGGGGTGGGGGGGGGAGTTCACATCGTAAAGAAATCTGATTATTATGCAGGTCAATTTAAGGCAAATATCAGTACTAATTAAATAAATTATGCATTGCTTTCCACCATCAGAAATGCTTTACATATTACAAATTTCTTTAATCCTTTCTTTAATCTGTCAAATGCCATAAATGCAGTCTGGCATTTGATTTCACGCAGCACTGAAGCTTTATAAAGCTTAAATCTCCACTTCGTACAAAAGCGCCATGAATCAGACGGAGAGTTGTTTGTAAGTCATTAAAGGTGGCCAGTTCTGCACTTGTTTTGTACGCCACTTCGATGAATCAGAACAACTAAGTGGCTGCACAATTCAGGTCTGCCAATCAAAACAGTTTATTTTCATACAGAAGTCTTAAAAGGCACACTAACCAAAACAGGCATTCATGAATTACAAGTTAAATGAGTTTTTGGTACATAAAGCCACATTTTATAAGCGTAGGGTGGAGAGAGGGCACTAATGAGGCTCCTCTACAAGCAAACTGTGTGCTTCCTATTTGGCAACACCGTCAAATGCCAGTTACTATCATGTATGTGCGTTCCTACGACAACAACACCATACTAAGTGCGGTTCCCAGCGTTGGCTGTGTCTGCTTCAGAGCTAGTCAAGGCTTTTCCGTTCAACGTTTAAGTAAAATCCTGGGCGGTACACATGTCAGCAGATGACGGCGAGGAAATCTCCTGCGCCTGCGTTGGCCGCCTTCCGAGCAACATCCGCAAAACGTAAACTCATTCAGTTTCTCTTTGAAGAATAAAATGTAATCCTTGAATGATTAAAATGCCGTCGAGAGCGTTCAATAACAAAGACATTAATGAGGGGAATTGGGGTGGGGGGGTGCTTTTGTAAGAGGAGGGATAAGCGCTCTCTCATCTTGAGCACCGAAGCACTGACACATCCACATGCCGTTGTGCTATTGTACTGTCCTCCTTCGGCACTTTGTACAAATCTGGACCAGAGCATGTCTGAAAAAGCCCTGCTGCTTCCTGGAACAATTACACTCACACAAAACACTTATATACTTTTGTTTTTAATCAGCTATATATTTATTAATTTTGTTTGCAGGGAAAAGCGCACCATTGTTTGAAGTTAATTCATTAATTTCTCAGCAGGGTACCACAATGAGACACTAAACGATCCAATCAATTCAGAATATTAAAAACAAAAAAATGGAATTCCTAGCAAATCCCTCAAGCTAATCAGTACCACAACAACAACAACAAAATAAAAAAAACACAGAATGCATTTGCCAGTATATTTCTTTTATTGTGGTTGTTCTATCTTTTTTCAGAGTCTGAATTAAGGCAGTCATATGAAAAGGTGCACAGCAGGAACACAAAACACACAAAGCACAAAAACCCTGCCGTTCGCAGCCAGGTCTTTAGATGTCAACCCTGAGCGTGCACAATGAGCTTACTGAACTGACTCGGCCTGCAGCACATGCGGGTGTTCGAACTGTGCTGGACTGTCAGGTAGAGTTCATTCTTTTCACAGAAAGGCCCGGTAGCACTCTGAGGTGCGCCAAATAACACGCATGGGGCACAGTGTGTGGCAAGAAAGAAACTCTTTCATTTCACCTTTTTAAAAAACCTGGAGATAAGAATACCCATTGAGTGTTAGCTCAGTCTGTTGCACACTCACAAAGTAGATGGACTCCAGTATGATGCTGAACATGGAGGAGCAACTAATTTCTACTGTCCAAGAACATCCAGTTCTGAGCCATGCAACTCTGAAGAGGTCTACTAAGACAGTTCATGTCTATCTTACTAACAGCACTTTAACTCCTGCTAAAATTCAGCACTATTTGGCCAAAAAAGTCCCACCTTACTTAGTTACGTCATGGGAAACTTTCAGCTCAGGCCGCCTGGAAGCATCTGTAACAAAAAAACTGCCTGCAGAGCAAAGAAAACTGTCAAAGCACACATCTTTATTAAAGCAAACATTATTAATTACTATTGTAAAATAAGCTGTCTTTGCAAAACGTTATGTGCAGATCAATTTGAGTGAAGACCAATTTAAGGCAAATATTAGAATATTATTCTTCTTTTGTGGCGACTCCTCATGTTTGACATGATTGGTTAGACTCGCTTTCACATAAACATGCACGAAGAGTGCATATCTAAATTTGAGAGAGGTGTCAACCGGCATGACCGTTGTGCACTAGTTGGCTCTCTCTTTAACAGTTTTCATGGTCTTGCTTGGCTTCCGTGCCGGCGCCACTATGTAGTTGTTGAACCTGCTTTGTTATGCAGACTGCAGATCAACTTTTTCTTGTCCAACTAGAAACCAAAAAATGGCACACAAAACTTACACACACCTCTATTATTAAGCTTTTTCCCCTTTTTGGGTTCAAATGTTTGTGTTGTTTTTCGAGACATGATAAACTATTTGCTTTTTAAACCGATCTTAGACAACATAATGGTAAAGTAATAGCCAAGCAGCTGTGTGAGGCAGCATCGGCTGAAGCTAAGACCAAAGCTAATGCTGGAGCTAGTCAGTGCAAAATGTAATGCTAAGGAAGATTTACTGATTTATATATTAAAATGTTGGGCTTCTTTTTGGGTGACAGTACTAGTATTAAACGGAAATATAGCAGCATGGCAGGTTTGACTTTAAATGAGCTAATGAGCTATCAGAGCTCGTGCTGACGTTTTTTTGAGGGAACTTCTGGACATATCTAACATCAGCTAGAATAGCTAACCTAGTTAAGAATATCTCTTTGACAACACATCTTTGGCAACACGCTCACGTTCAGGCCTTGTGTTTGGAGTTGAAAAGTGTGACAAAACAATTACTTGCGAGCAACACTGTTGGGCTTTCTTGGGTCTTGAAACATAATGATCACCCAAGTAGTGATTCCAGTATTCAAATATTGGCACCTGACCTTAAACGGTTAACCAGGTACTAATGCACAGCCCCAGGTCTAACTACAAAGTCCTTGAGTCCTTTGTGGAGAATGCATGAGGAAGGATTATTTTAAAGACTGTGCTGACCCTCAAGGGTTGACATTGGCTGCATCATTTGCTCATCAAACCCTTACATTTGCAAATGAATCTCATGATTCTGTTCTGCACGGCACCTGGCTCAATGTAGCCTGCTGAACTGTTGTGGAGCGCAGTGCAGTGTTTATATCTCAGCCCAATCTCGCTGTGCGGGGGAACCTTCTGTCTCTGTGAGAGATGTGGGAAGATAAAAGCGAGAAAGGAGCGAGTTTTTGTGTTCCTCAGAAAGCGGAATCTATCTGAGCAGGTTTGGAGTTCAGCTCCGTGGGGTGGGGGGTAGGTATGGGGTGGAGGGCGGTGTGTGGATGTGCCAAGCGCCTGAATAAAGCCGCTCTTAGCCAGTGACAGCGTTGTTGGAATGCCACTAAAAAAATCTCACCTCAAAATGGTGTCAGCCCCGCCGCCTTTCAGCTGCGACTGTGCTATCGGATCGCATTTTAGGCGTACACAGCTCCTTTATGATTCTCTGTGAAAAAAGTGCCTTTCTCTCAGACTGCCCAAGGTCTCTCTCAGGCCCCTCGCTCTGTGGCCTCTTTGATCATATTCAACCGCAAAAAATGAATGTTGCAAATAGTGACAAGTGTTGCAACATGCAGCGAGTTAGGCTAGTGCTCTAGCAGAGCATTTGGACTGTTCTAATAGCCAGTTGAGCTATGATCATGAGTTTTCTCTCATGAAATGTTCTGAATTTGGGACTATATTCTGGAACATATTTTGTCCTCTGTTGTTACATAAGCCTGATAAACAGTACATGTTGAAGTCTTGGAAAATTGCCTTGCAGAAAATGGTGGACCAGATAATCAAACTAAGGAGAGAAAGAGAAAAACGTGGCTAGGCCGTTGAGAGGGCTAACCCTTCATTCAGAGACAAAAAAATGAGTTATTTCTGCTTTTTTATCTACTCTTTGCTTTATTAATAGCTTGACTGCTGAATTGTTTTTGCATTTGTTTTGACAGATACAGCATCCAACAATGCAAAAAACAACTGATTTTCATTTCTTGTGTGTCACAAAAAACCATCCTGAGAAAGCTAGCCTAAGAATTGTAATATACTTCACATTCCATTCCCCTTTTATTGTTCTTCTTATGAAACTAACAAATAAATAATTTTAAATTCATTCAGTATGTGTGCAAGTTCACTTAGACACTACTGCAATGTATCCAGCAACAGAAAAGCAGTCCCTTTATATAGTAATAGAAAACGTGACGGCACACAGAAAGTATCAATAACACATGCTGATCCATTTTACTATGACTAACAAGGACATACAAGTCCAAACTACTGTAACAACAACATACAAGTACAAACTTCTGTAACAAGAACTTACAAGTGCAAACTAATGCAACAAGAAAATACAATTACAACTACTGTGGTTGCAGATTAAGTGAGCTAAAGCAGAAAGACCAACAGAATGTCCAATAATGTGCAAAATACAGTGAGCGCGTTTTCACTGATTTCATTTCCAGTCAAAACTGCCACTAAGTAACAGTTATTCAGTAAAATATAAGATAAAATTTCACAGTATTTACGGAATTTAATGTGTCCACTCTATATTGCCTTTATTTCTGCTTCCACTAATTTATGGGGACTTGCTTTCAGTTTTTTAAAGAAATCTGAGGCACTCAGATATTTTACTATACCTCCAAGTTTAGAGTTAGAAATGGTCTTTGATTCTCACAATTCAAGTAATTCCAATCATCAATCTATCAAACCTTAATCCATACCACAGATGTCCAGTTTTGGTATTCTCACTAAGAGCAGCTATACATCTCTTCAGACACACAGCACAGAGTTGTCTTCGCCCAGTAAAAGGATTGACAAAAACACAGGTGGATTTTTACAGCTCTGAACCAAAAGTAGTTTGATTTTTTTCCTAGCTCTTAAAGTGTAGGTCCTGCATCAGTTTAGGTCATTAAGGTCAGGCAGCAAATGAATGGAAGAGTAAACGCATCAGTGGCTGAAGCTCTTGGCAAACGACCAGTTTAATGACCACAGCCACACGCTTGTGTCAGAAGACCACATTCAGCAGCAATCAAAGGAAGCAATGTTTCCTCTAGATTGGAATGAGTTGAAGAGAGAGGAAGAGGGACTGTGCATTTTGTGGTGATATGTTGTCTCCTGTAGTTTGGAGTATGACTGCAACAGGTTGCCTTATCTTACAAATTGCTCCTTAAAGTACTGTAAGAAGCTGTCAGTTTTGTTGGTGTATCAGGTCTTGTGCACTTTATTCAAGTGTATTATTTTACGACTAATCTCCTCAAAAACATCTCATTGTAACTAAAGGCCAATTTTACAAGAAAATGAAATCAATTAATGATGGTTTCTGACTTTTACACAGTACCGTACCTTGAACAATACATTAGGAAAGACAGTGTTATGAAGGAGACAGGTGGTTCAGACTGAAAGTTGGAGGATAGGGGAAATGAAGGGGAGTCTCATGGGTATCTCACAATATCCAGATTTATATTTGGCAGGCAGAATAACATGCTGTGGCATAGCCCACCCGAGAATTCTACAGTCGAATATGGTTTCTGCTAGCTCAAATATGCCCCAGTCAAATGACCTGTCAAGGCATCTGTCAACTTACAAGACGATAATGAGGTCCCTGTACCATTGAGACATTACAAATAATCAAACTAATTCCCACTGTCCGGGGAAGCGGACACTTAGACAGGAAGGAGTTGGGTTTTGATGTCCCCATAGAGCCTTGTGCTTGCAACATCCTGCTCAGTTGAGCTACACATAATGCCCAAGAGATATTTCACAGTCTTCGGAGGCATGAGGGAGACTCTAGCGTTGTAACCCACTTGTTAAAACTTAATGTTTTAAAAAAGCCAATTCATTTTATCCCATCGCACCATGGAGACTGTGACCCAGATAGGGAAATTTAAATAGGGATTTGATATGAAGGGGGCACATTAATTGGAACAGATGCCTTCTCAATTATTAACGTCTCGCGCAGCGTGCTCGCATGAGCTAAATTTACCCCACTGTATGTCTGTCACCCCTCGCAATGTTCCGGCGAGGGTCTTAATCAAGACCCCATCCAAAAAGCCCTGCTGGATGCTTACGTGAGCATGGACGTGTGTTCTGCACAAACGAAAGAGAGGGCAACGAGAACGAGCGTATACTGGCATCAGCGAGGCCCTTCAGACCAAAGACCACCACATGACCCCTCCAGCTGCACTGTCTATAAATAAACAGTGCCGAGCTTGATCTCAGCATAACCAATGTGAACTTATTAACCTTTGTAAAAGATACAAGCATAAATGTGTCCAGTTAGGTTTTTCTTGCATATCATCTGAACAACAAAAGTGATGATTTTATGCAAACAGCTCTGAGCAGAGGGCTTATATGTGTATGCAAGAGTTTCTTTAGGCTGCAGTGCAAGAAACACTGTTTGGCAACTAAAATAGATAACTAACTCCATGAACACAAAGTGTGTACTTCCACTACGGCAGATTTACAGAATAAAAGCTAGTACAGTGCCTCTAACAGTGGAAAGTGGCTGTAAATAGATATTTTTTTCTTTAATAAAGTCATAAATACAAATCACACTTTTAGCTTCCCTCATGGGCAGCTGTGCAAGCACATTTGTTGATGAGCTGAAGAATGCAGAATTTGACTCCCTTTCATGTGCACACTGGTCACGCAGGTATATGGACACTACTTGTATGAGTAGTTATATATATATATATATATATATATATATATATATATATATATATATATATATATATATATATATATATATATATAAACTGGTATCACGAGTACAACCAGGGGCCTCTATATGCCTGCGTAATCCGTGTGACCCACAATGGGAAGTCGAATTCTGCAATGTCAGAGTCAGAATTACACACAACACTGGGCACATGCAGCACACAGTACAGGGTTGTCTCAGAAGGTTATGTGTCGGTAAAGCAGAAGGGCAGATGTGGTGGAAATGTCCTTGTTGGCTTTGTTGAGAAAAAGTACCTCTTCCATTTTGTTGTGTGGAAACTGGTTGTTGTGTGGAAGACTGAAGAGGAAAGAAACAGTAAAGCTGTACAAAAACCTACTGTGCCTCAACCTTATGAATGTGCTGGTAAAGAACTACATCCGCTCATCTGGTACTCCTACAATATCTGAAACTTTATTCTAAGCTTTATTCCAAGCTTCACCAAAGTCAGTGGAGCAGTTCTGAGGGGATGCAAGAGCCTGTTTTCTGATTGGTGGTCGCTGCTGTTCAACTGGACCGGATCGCTGAATTCGGCCACTTTGTGTTGCTCATGGTTGCATCGCTAAACACCACTGAGCATTGTTGACTCTCATATAAATTTATGATTTTATCGCTTGCAGTATCCTGGAAGTATCCAGCAGGAGGCAAACTTTCAAGGCTGATGTGGCATGAGATTTACAAAGACTGTTCATGAAGACCAAACTACAAAACTTTGTGAGAAAGGAATGACAGATAAGGTTACAGCCTACAGTTAAAATCTTTTATAAATATCATTAACATACAAGGTGGCATGGTGTAGTGGTTAGCACTGTCGCCTCACTGCAAGACAATTCAGGTTTGATTCCCGGTCTGGGCCATTCTGTGTGGAGTCTGCATGTTCTCCCTGTGCTTAAGAGGGTTTCCTCTGGGTACTCCGGTTTCCTACCACAGTCCAAACACATACATGTTGGTGGATTGGTCAGTCTAAATTGCCTGTAGCTGTGAGTGTATGTTGACCATACGATGGACTGGCGAACTGTCCATGGTGTACCCCACCATACCCAATGGTGTTGGGATTGGCTCTAGCCCCCCTGTGACCCCGACCAGCGGGAAGATAAAGTGGAAGATGATGGATGGATGGAAATTAGGAACAAATATTACAGGAAAACTATGGAATCCAGCAGCATGAGTGTATTACTCATTCAGTTTCTTCACAGCCTTTGCCATGATGTCCATACTAAGAATACTGAGCTAGCCTCTTGTTGTTGCTTCAAACCCATATTTTTTTGGTATGTGATGAGGTGCCGTACACAGATCTCACAAGAGGCCTTGTGTCCACTCATCTAAAAGTTACATAGCGCAATAGCTGGTGATAAGGATCCAGACTGGCAATGACAGAGACGGATTCTTCCTATTATAAGTTAGTAGTAGTATTTTATGGTACAATTCTTATATAATATTGTGTTAACTACTAATAACAGTATAAAATAATTATTATTTCACGCTTTTTCCTCCTTGGACCATTTATCTAAACTGGAAGCTCATGTTCTGCTTCGTCCATGTGCAATATGATGTCTTACTTTGGACATTCTTTTTTTTCTTCTTTTAGGGTAAGACAACAACTGTGTAATAGACAAAAAGGGCCATTTTAGGGCTAAGTTCATTGTCTTAATCAGTACAGCTGTAACTGCTTTTCTACACATGCACGTGTGGTTAGAAATGAAAATAAGTTACTTTTTCATCTCTATAGTGTTTATAAGTTTATTTGATCCATAACCACAGTTTGACGTAGGAAGACTGATATGGGAATCAAATCGGCATCCGAAGAAAACTGCTCAAAATTGAACCTTGCTTAAAAAAAGTTTAATAGTAGATGTTTTAGATGTTCACATTTGATATTTCAAACCAATATTTGATGACATATTTATGTAACTCCAGAAGAGATGTGTTAAGGTGAGCTACTGAGCTAAAATATCTGCCTTTTATTCATTTTACCTCTGGAAACGAATGCTATTTTTCTCCATAACGCAAATCAAAATAGATTAACTCTCCATTTTTACATTCTATTAATATTTATTTATCGCCTGGGGTATCAGTGTTGGCAGATATATATGTACATGAAATACATCAGATATTGGCATTGGTGCAAAACTCCCATCGTGAATCCTGTGAGTTGACCCTCTTATTCTTTCTCTGCGCCAAGTCCAAAAACAAATCTCAATGTTACTATGTTCCAATTTACTGTACTTAAATGTGCCAGCAATGTGTTCATCAAGAACACTGCTCATGTTCTGGCACTTGATCTCATAATGCTTACATAATGGTTGGCTGTACCGCTTCTTGTCCATTACATTTTTTTTTAGCAAGGACCACAGGCCAAGTGTGTCTTTTAGAAGGCGTCAATAACACTTTCACGTAGCCTTTGCAGAAGGCCTTGGCATGGTCTATCCTTCTTCTGTCCCACAAGAATTATTTTATCAGGACGTGGGAACATGGGACAACAATATACGCTAGGGCATATTTTATTATAGCAAATAATCTACAAACATTTGGTAACAGAGTCTCGCATGTCAAGGCTATTCTTTTATTATTGCTATTCTTCAAACAGGCTAGAAACTTTATTCAGATCTCTCAGTGTCAATTTGATAAGACTAAAGCAGCTAAATTGGTAGATTAGCTATCTTACTTCATAGCTGTCAATCCTCAGTATCTTCTAACTGTTGACAGAAACAACTCAAGCTCAAATAAACAAACATTACTCACTGCTGCCCTCTAAAGGTGCAGTCAGAAAACTGATATTTTGCACTAGTCAGAAAACTGATATTTTGTTGTTTTTGTAAGATCCAAAAAGTAATTTCATGTTTTGTTTTTTTTTTTGCTTTACATGCATCTGTTTGTTGCTGCACCCAAAACAAAACCTTTTATTAAAAAAAAATACAAAAAAAAGCTTTTCTGGAGATTTCTCATCTGTAAGTTAATGTAGCTAGACTTTATTCTAAGTGACCATCTGGAGCTGGCAATTTCAAATTATTGCAATCAGTTTAAATATTTCTTGACAGCGGTGGTTTTATTAGTCACTTGCCAAAAGCTTTAGCAATTGTTGTGTATACTCTTCCTTTCATTGGCTACTTGTTCTTATATGATCTAACTGGGAGCTCGGATCCAGTGCAACTTCATTCAGTTGGACTGATGGAAAACGATGCTATAGTGATTATATCGCTACTTGAGGTACAGTTTGAGGGCCTGGACTAGCGGGGTAGCATGAGAGATATCTCTATGTAGACGTCTTTGACATATAATCAAAATGTTTATTTCTTCACATTCTGTCAATTTGGAATGTGTAAACTCAAAATCTTATACTTTAAAAACTATGATCAGGTGTAATAATTGTGTCAGGCCTAATCTGAACCTGTAATTTGCTGTCGATTGGATTTGTACAGCATACATGCAAATCATGATATTGTGTTGTTTGTCACCTGCTGCAAAGAAATTTCCATAGAGGTATCTTTTTGAAAATTTTAAGAAAATAAAATATTGTTAACAACCAAAACCTTTCAGAAATTACTTTGGTTAATTTGTCATTAACTGTTCAGATGTGCAGGTGAAAGGGAAGGTGGTGCTTATAAGTAGAGTAGTTTTTTTTTTTTAAAGGAAAAAGAGAAGTTATTAGATTTTCTCATGACCTCACTGCAGAATGCCAGGGGACCAAAAAAGTGCTTGATCAACAGAAGCCGCATCACTACCCAGCACACACTGTCCCCGTAGCGAACCTTGACCTCCGAACCCCTTTCCAAAACTGCTTCCTCCTTCTCCTCCTCGCCTCGTATGATTCACAAGCGTGATCTCCTCACTCTCGGCAGCATTATTAACGCTGAGGAGGCGTCTTAGGCCGGGTGTACCGCTTGCCACCCGTATTTTAGCGGGCCACTCCTGCACTGAGTGGCAGCGCGGTAAATTTCCTTTATGTTGTCATTACTTACGGCTCGCGCTGGCCGCGCCAATTGCGGATGAGTTACAGCCGAAGATCAGTCCCTGTGACTTTTTCTTTCGGGAGTGAAATAGCAAGTGTAATGACATGTTAAAGCACGTCGAGCCCCACCATCCTTCCTCTGACAAAGACTACTGTAACTAAATGGTATTACTTATTGTCTCCCGTGACCGGGCGTCCTTGAGATGAGAGTTTATCACCTACCCTTGGGTGCGTGCAGCCATAAAAACATATGCCAGAACGCATTAGAGTGTCGTCGACAATGTACCCAAAGTGGTTCAGTCTTTATGGCGGGTAGGCCTGGCTATCAAAAAAGAAATCTACACCCGCCATTATTGTTTTTCAACAAAACACAGCTAAGGAAGGAACTTTTTAAATAGCTTTTGTGCTTTACAAAATTTCCATGGCTGTTTAATAGATAAATATTCAATATAATAGATAAATATTCTACAGCACGGCTGAAGACCTAGCTTTCCGTTGGAGTGCCAGTCAAGCAAGGCACTGATTTATTCTAATGCTTTATTCAACACTTTAGGACTCAGTGGCCTCCTGCAGTTACAGTGGCCTCCCCTAGCCCTGCACCCCCCACCAGCAAAACACACTCCCCCTGCAACTCTCTATCTACCTTCTACCACTCTGTTCACCCCCCCCCAGCCTCCTCCCTCCCACCAATCATCTGTTTCTGCTCAGGTTCTCCTTCCTCTCCTGTGCCTGAAAAGCAGACCCAGCCGTGTGGCTCCCACTGAGCCACTGAAGGTCAGGCAGAGTTAGACACAGCGCTTTCACCCCCAACAGTCAGCGGCCCCACATAAAGACCTGCAGGCCAGTTCTGTTTACGTCCAGAGGGGAGGGCTTATTTTGGTCCCGGCCAAGCGAGGCATGCCATAATTGTATTCCACTTCTAAAACATAGCATCTGCTTGGATGTATGCCGGCCACTCTGACTGAAATGCGACACATGAATAGCGGAATGTTTTCCAGAGAACAAAAATTCCAGGAGGTCAGAAAAATGACGCCTACTGTTGTTGAAGTACGACCTCTAAATTTAATGACCACAACAACAACAACAACAACAACAACAATTTAAACATGCAGTCTTAAAAATGCAGGCGGCAAAAAGAGCTCCAGGTGCCAAAAAGAGTTCCTTAAGACTGCAGTGAACAGAATAAGAAGACCACAGGGACATTGAGCAAGTTGGGTCTTACTCATGGTCAAATTAAAGGCAATAAAGAAGAGCTTAGTAAAGGTTGTGGTTATAGTACAAACCAAATTCCAAACAACTTAAAATATAAAAATAAAAAAATATAATAATAAAAACAGACAGCAGTTCTATTTGACCTGTACTAAACAGAAAACAACAGAAAAACATGATATTCTCTAAATTTTATGCCTGCTACACTTTTCAAAAAGGCAGAGACAGGAGCATGTTTACCACTGTGTTACATCATGTTTCCTTTTAACAGCTTTTAATACACATTCGAACTGAAGACACAAACTGATCCAGCTGTGAAAGCAGAATTTTTTGCAACTCTTCTGTTATACAAGTCTTCAGCTGTACAACCGTACAGGGTCTTTGTTGTTATATTTGTAAGGCACACATTTTAATAGGAGGCAGTTGTGGACTGAAGGCAGGACAGTCAGCACCAGCCCTCTCTGTTTACGCAGCCATGCTGTTGTAACACATGTAGAATGTGGCTGGGTGCAGTCGTGCTGAAATAAGCATGTTTGTCTCTGAATAAGATATATAGGATAGGATGCTGCTCATTTTTGGTGCTTTCACAGATGTGCAGGTTATACCAACATATGCCACTACACTTATAATCTGGATGCGACATCTATTATTTCCATAAACAATCTGAAAGCTTCACTTATTTAACCACAGTGGATTTATCTACTATGCATCAGTCCATTTCGAATAAGCTTCAGTCCCTGAAGTCTTTCTGTCTGACGTATGACATGCTGGTTTTTAATGCTATACTGTCTGAGGGGTTGAAGGTCACAGGCATTCGCTTGTGTTTTGAGGGCTTTTTCTTAACACACAGAGACTTCTCTGGATTCCTCCAATCTTTTGTTGACATTCTGCATTGTAGAGGGTAAAATATCTCAAATCTCTAGTCTGTGCACTCAATCACATACCTTAGCATAGTGGTGAGCATCAACAATCCTTTGCTCATAAAGAACTCAGCTTTTCTGGAATTCTTCTTTTATATCCAAGCATGATCTGCATCACCTGTTTGAACATCTACTCTTAAATGCACCACATACTTGCTGCAGGCATCAATTTGAGAATGAAGGTAAACCCTAATTAAAAAAACAATTAAGTTAATAAGATGCAACATAATGTTTACTTTTATTGTAAGTACAGGTCAAAGTAGATTGCTGATCTCAAACGTGGATTTTCAGTGGCTCAGGAGCCTTAATTGTGTTCAGAGACGTTGGTAAGATGTTTCATGGTGTCTCTGAAAACTTTTTTTTGGGAGAAACAATATTAGAGAAAAATGAGACGCGAGATACAGAGTAGATAATGGAGATCAAAGAGTTCAGTTGCAGATAAATGAGTGTTATTATCTTGTTATCTTTTGTGTGACTAGCAAACTCAGGAGGAGACACATGAGATTACTGCACTTTTTCCTCAGGAGAACAGTGTGAGCAACAGAAGACTCTTTTGTCTTTCCATATTTTTTTTATGTTTTCAAGGACAACTGCAGAGAAATACTCTTCTAAATTTTCCTTCCATATGAGATTATGATGATATTTTTTAAGAATGTATGGGAAACAGAAAAGACAGGAGGTCATTTCCTGAAATGAGGCAAGTCGATTTTGTAGAAAGGTGGCAAATTTAGCTTCCAATTTCACTTCCTTTTCCTAAAAATATCATGTACAGTAATACTGAAAAATCCCCTGAGAGCTATGGTGGTAAAAGACAAGTATTTGCCTTTGCTCTGACAGGTACAAGTGAGGAGTTATGGGGATCATACCCAGTTTAATCTCAGATTAAATTTCCGTCATTGGAGAAATCAGCTTCCACGGCACGGGAGATAAACGTTCATAGGAAAGTCCAGCACGATCCGGGAAAAAGTCAGAAGTGAAACGTCCAACACAGTTAAACATGACAGGTGTTTAGAAAATTCAGGTGCTTGCTGTAAATTCTGCTAAATTCCTAGCTTTGCCAGGAGAAGTGATTTTTACTGCTGAGCCAAGGAGACTGAACTAAAACAAATAAAACATCCGCTGATAAATACAATGTCAATAAAACATTCTCATAGTGGGAATAGATATTGAGTAAATATGAAAATATTTGAGAAATATGAGGCTCTAATCCCTCTTTTTAGCATCTTAAGGGAACTTGTCAATACAAAGATTTTGCACTTGACACTGAGCTCAAACACATTTTTAATAATGCATCAGCATCTCCAAATCTCCCCAATTCATCCAATGCTTTTATTTCCACGTCAGCTTGAGCACCTTTTGTTCGTCCCAGAACACAGAGCCTGGTCAACTTTGTCTGTAATGAAAAATTCACCAGCCGTTTACTCGAAAAATCTCACATCATGCATTATATAGGACAAAGAGAGCTGCAAGCCTGGAGTCCTGTTCACATCGCTGGGCCCCAGAAGAGAGCATCTGCTGTTGGAAAACTGTTGGCTGCTGCCACTGGAAAACTCATCCCCCAGTGCTCCTCATTAACCTTCGCAGACACACAGAAGAATGAGATCAACCCTGACTCTCGGCCCGGTCTGACTAATCAGGGAAAACTCCAACTGATTTGTCCTCATAAAACTAGTTGCACTTTTTAGCAACTAATCTCGGAACGCCGCCTCTGAACTCTTCTCTTTGGACTAGTTTCCTCTTTTAAAGGGAATGATGTTCTAAATGGTTCTCGGCTTGAATGTATGGTTCTAGGAAAAACCTTTATGTGGTTACGTTATGTGGAGGTTTTGCAGTATCAGCTGATGTTTAGATGAAAACAATATATGGTGATGTATTTATTGAATTCTGGAAGATCAGTCTGTTTACAGCAAACGCAACCCTGTACAAGCAAATGTTATTTCTTAATGATGCTAATTCAGGCTAAATAAACTTCCCATTACAGATGAATGGTGGGGCTGCCATTTTGAGTAACTGGAAACACTTTTACCTCAGCGCAAAATATGATGTCACTCCACAAGACGAGCAAACTCACAAAATCAAAACAGTATTCTAGTTCGGACGCGAAGTACAACAAAGTGGGACATTATGCAGAGGATAATGTTCCGATTTTGTCTCAAGTATCTAAATAAGATCTATTCCTGCCATTTTACTAAATTGTTTTGGCACATAGTTATCGAGATGACACTCTAATGTTAGCCAAGCAAAGAAGTACAGGTCAGATATCAATCATGTCTTGTCTAAACTGCAACTGGTGTAGGTGCATGTTAATCTGATTTTTCACAGAGCTATTCCTTTAAGAGCTGTTGGCAAGCCCAAGAACACAGCATAGCTCTGGGAGAGACATGCAACATGCTAATGTGGCTAAACATGAATATAAGCTAGTAGGTTGGTCTAATTTCCATAATGCTAACTGGTAGCTGTTCATTTTCATTCACCGTTAACAAAATGATTATCATTTTACCAAAAAAAAGCTATTTAAAAGCAGAAACACAGTAATACATGCAAAAACAAATTGCAGTTTGTGAGTGTACACAAAAAAACGATGCATTCAAATGTGTACATCATTTACAAAAAAAAAAAAATTACACCAACACAAATTTTGTATTTAAGTGTACTTGTATTGGGGAATCATTGTATTCATATATTTAAATGATGTACATATTTGAATTAACACAAACTTTTTTTAGCAAGCTGTTTTTCAACTTTTCAAGAACTTGTGGGTCACCCAGCAGCATAGAAATTAGACCAGGATGCTGGAATCAAATGTAAATGTTGGGCAAGAAATCAGCGATACCCTTTTGCAAATGAGTGCAGAAAAGACCAATGAGATGCAGAAGCAGCACCACTGCGGTTGCTTGCAAATTTACATCTAAGAGCAGACGTATCCTTGGGCCAGAGCGTGCATGTTGAAAGCGGCCGCGTTGATGCTTTCTCATGAAATTGACCCAGCTGTCTACAGCTCTTCCTCACTTGTCATCTGTGTACCATGCATTTACAGCCCCCCGTCATGACTGTTTCATTCGCCCTAACAGAAAAATGAGAAAATGGAGAATAAAAAACGTAAACGGCCTGGCACCCCTGCCAAGCCCATAAAACAAAAGTCCCTCTGTTGATGTGACCGTATTAAACGATTCTGCATTTTTCATTTATGAAAGCCTCTGCCGTCAGATCAACAAAATGAGCAGAAGGGAGGGAACGAGAGAGAGGATATCAGGCAGAATCAAACGATTCCTCTGGGAGGAGGTAATGTAAGCCAAGATTGCAGCTACAGGCTTTTGTGATGTTGGAAAATCAGCTAATTGCAACAATGGAGTACAAAGCCGACGTGGGTATAAAGTGAATCAGATTACTGTTATCTTTTGCGGTAAAAATGAAACCATGCAACAAGTGTGATTCAGCTATTTTTGTACAAAACCTGTTTTCCTATATAATGTTCCAAACATTTCATGCATCCTCTTGTTCCAGCTAAATCAAGCCATTTAGTTTACAGAACCAAGAACCAATAAATACTCTCAGAAAAGCCATCTAAAACAAACTTTTCACAAGACTTTCAGGAGCTAAAAAACTAATCTGTACATTTCATGCAGCTGCCCCAACATCACATGTTTAACTAGAGTGTATATTTTTTATATTGATAAGGCAGCATCCTCACCCTGGAATACAACATGCTTCCCTTCACTGGGCAAATGCTGACTTCTTGGGAAAGAGTCAAGAACATCCTCTGCTGAAATTGCCTGCTGTGATTTAGTGGCAGGCTGTGAATCTTCTTTATATGCTTTCTATAGGGCTGGAAATCTCGTCCCTGGTATGTAAATGAAGGCCGGGGATGGAGAGATTGTGATGTGGTGTTTAAAAGGAGGTGTGTAGGATGTCCCTCATCCACAGGACAGCTATTCCAACCCACAGCCAAAATGGCTGCCCTTGATGCTCCGTGTCTAAATGTTCATAGACCTTCGCCTACATTCAGTTTACTCCGCTGGGTAGGCGGCAGCGCAGGAAAGATCCTCTGCTCGTCAACCAGCGTTTGTGGGCATCAAGCTTTTGTGTGTGGTCCTAATACAAATGATCGTGTTTATCTTTGGCACTGTGCAAAAGCGGAACGTAGATACAAACGCTTTTGTAATATGAGGAAAATATTACAATATTTTATTACAATGCTATCCCAGGGATAACGCCCTACTCAGTGCTCACCAACACCTATAATAATAATAATAATAATAATAATAATAATAATAATAATAATCAAATGTTTAGTTAGAAATTCTGCAAAATAGCTTTTCTCTAGTGTAATACTTCCTCATATTAAACATATCCGAATGTGTTGCTGGGTACGAGACATGGTGTAAAAGTGCAGACAGATTTGAAGCTGAACTCTCAGCATCATTTTCTGAATTTTTTATGTTCAGTATAACAAACTCTTCACAAACTCACTGTTTTCGCTATAAGGCTCAAGGCAAAACATATGACTAGGCTAACAAGGTTAGTTGAGGTAAAAAACACTTACCTTAGACTGACAGCACTCTTCTAAATTTAAAGTATCTTACTATAAATTTGGGGTTCAAGTTTAAAATAGTACAGTAATCGTAAGATGCTGAGTCGCAATAATCAAATATTTAGTTAATAATGCCATATAAATTTCAATATCAAATCTGACTGAATTGCCCATTTCTAGTAGATTTATATTTTACCCACAGTGCATTTTTTCTACTCTTTCAGCACAGATCTGCTGAGCAGGTAATAGGACATCAAGATAACACATTTACTGGTAAAGCTTTGACGAGTGCAGACATGATAGCATAAAGGATGTCGCACTCTCATCTTTTCTCATATTTCTCATCTGCTTATTCGTGGCCCATTATCCAGAATTATCTGCAATCTAGCTATCTACATGTCACTACGCAGTCCTCTTGCTTCTTCCCTTTTCAACGGCACACATCGGCAGTGTGTCATGTGATCTGCGCACCTTGTCGTCGCTCATACAAACCACATGAATATTCCTATTTATTTTTTAAAAATATGATAAACGTATGGTCCTCTTGACCCTAACCAGCTTGTCAGAGACAGGTCTATTATTCTTACAACAGCCTGAATGAAAGTGTTGAATATTCTCTCTTGACACGGTGGTAGGGCAATTACCCTGAAATGTGTGAGAGTGATTAGGGAGTACGCCTTGCAAATTAAAGTGCCACAGTGATGAACCAATAAGGGCCACACAGTCGTAAAGTCAACCATTTATGTTATTAGATTTATAGCAGCAAGAAAATGATTGCTACTTTACAACTGTTGTAAATGGGAAACTACATAGGAAAAATATACAAGCATAAATGTCATTAGCTGCAGTTCTGTTCAATACTGATAAAAACTGTAATTATACTCTTAACGATCTAGTTATGTTTCCAAAATGGCAACAGACAACACAAAAGCCTGCAACCTCTGCGGTAAAAAAATAAATGAATAAATAAATAAATAGCTGTTAGGATTGTCTATGAATTCATTTATATGCATCTGCGTGCACATCTGAATCCTTAATCCTGGCAAGATGATGGCATTTAAGGAGTTGTGATTTTCATTAATATCAAGGTCATGCTCCAAAGTAATTCCTTCATAATAGATTTCTCATGGCGACGGAGTAGTGCTGAAGGGCGTTGGAACACCGCATATTTTTCTGACAAACCCCGCATTAGCATCACAAAAGAGAGCGAATCTGAGCTCTGTCCTCTCTCTGATGAGGGGGGGGGACACTTTATGATTCCCTGTGGCTGAAGATGTGACTGTGCTCAGTCAAAGCACTGCCACCTACACCCAAACATTCAACCCACATACTGCTCTCCAGAGACTCAGCAATGTCCTCGCATTCCAGTGTACAAGAATAGCATTCAACAGCTCCACTGAGCATTCAGCAACTCGCTAAGGAGGAAGCAAAAAAGACAGAATGAAAGACAGAGAGGAATACAGAGAGAGTGAAAGAGTGTGCACACTGCCGATACAGTCCACAAACTACCACCCAGCAATTACATCAATCACATCAATCACATGAAGAGCCCATGTCAAGAATTGTCCTTATGGTTTGGATTACAATAAAAGAGGTTAACATCCATATGTACCACATTACTGGTTTTGTGATCCACCTTCATATATCTGCCTGTTCAGTCCACAGCATGTTTAAGTTTTAAAGTGCATTTAGGACACTTTAATGGAAACAGCTGATACCTACAAAAAGTCGATTAAGTTGAAACAATCAGAGGATAATTATTTTCTGCTCAGTGGATGATGTGGAAACATGCTGGAGGCTGGTCATTTTGGGAATAGAGAAACTTCAGTTGTCATGATGTTAAGGCATAATAACGAACTTTTTCACATTTTGTCACCTTACAACCACAATTAAAGGCATTTTACTAAGATTTTCAGTGATACACCAACACAAAGTAGCACATAATTTTGAAGGGGAACGAAATATATGCATGATTTTCAAAATTTTAATCAAATAAAAAGTGTGATGTGCAAAAGTATTCAGACTCCCCATATCAATACTTTGAAGAGCCACCTTCCCTGCAATTACGGCTGCAAGTCTTTTGGTGTCTTGCCACAGATGCACAATGGGATTTAGGTCAGGACACATGAATATTCTTTGATCTAAACTATTCCAAGGTAGCTCTGGCTATATGCTTAGGGTCACTGTCTTGCTGGAAGGTGAATCTCCTCCAACATGTTTTCTTCCAGGACTGGCCTGTATTTAGCTCCATCCATTTTCCCATCAAGCCTGATCAGCTTCCCTGTCCCTGCTAAAGAAAAACATCCCCACATGGTGCTGCCAACACCAGGTTTCATAGTGGGGATGGTGCGTTCAGGGGGATGAGCTTCCACATGTTTGCTGTGTCCTTAGCTCTCCTTGCTCGATCTGTCAGTTTGGGTGAACGGCCATGTCTTGGTAGGTTTGCAGTTTTAGAATACTTTTTCTATTTTGGGATGATGGATTGAACAGTGCTCCTTGGGATGCTCAAAGCTTGGGATATGTTTTTATAACCTAACCCTGCTTAAAACTTCTCCACAACTTTATCTCTGACCTGTCTGGTGAGTTCCTTGGTGTTCATGATGCTGTTTGTTCCCTAGTGTTCTCTAACAAACCACTGAGGCCTTCACAGAACGGGTGTATTTACACTGAGACTAAATTACACAAAGCTGTAATTATTCTATTAATTGATTGCACTAGATTTTATTTAGGTATCAAAGTAAAAGTGAGTGAATACTTTTGCACGTCACGCTTTTCAGATTTTTATTTAATAAAAAATTTGAAAATCGTATAATTTTCATTCAACTTCACAATTATGTGCTTGTGCTAATTGTGCTACTTTGTGTTGGTCTATCACTCAAAATCTCAATAAAATACAATTAAGTTTGTAGTTGTAAGGTGATAAAATGTGAAAAAGTTCAAGGGGTATGAACCACACCACATACTTTTCATTAGTCATGTAAATGACTAAATGCCGAACTAAACAATGACACTATAACACTGCGGGAGAAACATTTGCACAGTGTGACTTGCAGTTTTTGGTGTAGAAATTTGACACCCCAAGATACTCTCACCAGCTTTTGACAGTGTCAGCTATTTTTGTGACACTGCACTGCTTTCTGAATGCAGGGCAGCTAATGAGAAGTGCTGTTATTTACATATCAGTCTTAAAATGTACAGTAACACAAACTGTCTGCTTAACTGTAAGGGATAACGAGAAAATAGTGATAAAACAACTATGACACATGAGCCCACACAAATAAGCTGAGCTTGAGAAAAACAATAAAATACTTCACACAAAACAAAGCGAGAGATTTACTTAAATAAACATTGTGCTGCCAGACACATCACACCAAGCAACAACGCTCTATAATTTACTGTTTATCAAGAGGTCAGCTGGGTACATGAGCATTGGAATACCCACTATGAATGGTAGCTAAAACGAAAACAATGCAGTAATATTTACTACCAAAAAATCCATTATCTACATCAGCTCTGAATTGCTTAATGGGAGCCCACAATACTGGTTTAAGAACAGTCGATTTAGTTTACTAAGTAAGCCAAGCACTGTGCCACTAAAGCACTTACTTGCATAGGCAAGTGTTTCATTGTGTATATAGAGCAAAAAGCTGCACAGGAATTGCGCTTCTCTGGATCGATACAGCAATCCTTTGCCCTTTGTTCCGGTGCCAAAGCTTTAATCAGATGAACCAGAGCTAGACTGGCACGGCGCTGGCGTAAATCTGTGGGCTCGATGTAGCCCTGCTGTAGGACAACGGCCAGCAGCTGAGAGGGGTCACATCTCTACTGCGCTCAGGTGAGCGAGCTTCAATACAGCCCAAGCAGCTGGTACAGAGCTCTGTGTCGGCCCAAAGCCACCTGTACGATGAGGACAGAGTTGGGATGGTGTGAAAAGTTCCTATTATGATATCAGTGACCATGATAATTGATATGGTGTTTGATGTTATCAGTATAAAAATATATTCAAAATGTTTACAACTATTTCACCACAGATTGGGCAGTATAGACTGGGCACTTGGAACATTGTCAATCACTTTCCAAACATCACCAATACATACCAGTATATGGTATTACCATTGGGTGGGGGGGGTGAGCAGGGACATGACATTAAAAAAAGTTTAGTTTGCTTGCAGGATCACCAGATAGGGAAACACAGTGCACAATTTTCAATGGCCAATTCAAATGCTAAACAGTGCTGCAAACTAGGACAGTGTTTTTCAATGGACAGCAGAGATATACAATATAGATGCACTTAGGCAATTACTAGGTATAAGATACTGAGGCCCATCTATTGCTGTGCAATTTATTAGCCCCCTCTATCCCATCCATCAGACAAAAGTACACAAAAGTAACATTGATATTGAATTGACATAGTAGTGTGTGTTGTGCTCGTATAAGTCTACCAGGCACCGTAGCGTTGGAGTTGTTTTTAAACACTCGCTGTCAACTGGGTACAGCTGGCAAAGTACATAGTTAGCTATTGTAGCTGATGTCACTTCTGTGTTGAAATGATTCCCCCCCAAACAATATTTATTAAGCGATGGTTCTGTTGTGGTCGCTTTTTTCATTGATGGAAATGCTAGAGGGGGACAGATGGGCCACAGTTAGTAACTGGGAACCTACAGGGCAGTGGCGAACTGTGACTACTATAAATGGGCTATCAGTTTGGTTCAGAAACTTATGCCACCGCTCTTATGGAATTCTAGTACTATGCTAGTGCTAGCAGTGAATCATGTTAACTTTTTCAGGCAATTAAACGTAGACATTAACAGTGGCTGTTTACTGTTGACGTTTTCTGTTTATAACATCTACCACTCCTATTCACTGTCAATGGCATAGGAAGAAGGGTTAGAGTGACCTTGCCTTTATCTACCTAGTCACTTTGGAAAGAATAGGATCATTTCCATTGGGCATTTCAAGACTAACCCTAACCCTAAGCCCTTTTGTTTCCAAACAAATGCATGAAATAAAAGTAATAATACAATACTTGCAGAGCTTAAATACAACAAGCATGATGATTATATAACATAAAAATAAACCAAGAATTACAAACATACACTTTATTACTTCACAGACCTCATTAGGTCTGCTCTGAATGCTTAGAATTATCTGAGGGGTTCCTTACTGCAACAGAGTATATTGTCGTTTTCTCAAAAAAAAAAAAAGTAAAATTCACAGTGACGATATGAAAGATGAAATAGTCATTGAGGGTTCCTAACAAACTGGCGACTCATTATATACTGTGATTCATAATTAAAACTGATAATCACCCCATGCTTCATGAGTGAGTGAGTGAGTTCTGTGAGAAGCAGCTGGAAGACAATCTCAAGTTTCGCTCCTCTAGGAAAGAACACAGTGGACACTCTCCTAAAACTTCACTAGATCTCCCAGTTTCTCCAGTCTCTGTGTACCAAAGATGCCACTTTTCCCCAGCATGCGTGGCTAAATCTGACTGACATGATCAAACATCAACCACTGGAATGCCTCCTGTCCCTTAGGAAGCTTGTCTTTTCTGTCAATGATTGCCATGCAAACTTCAAAACGGTTTCATTTGATTAATTACCAAATCATGACCTACATACCAATAACCTCTACTTTGAACAAAAAAGAACTACCCAAAAAATTAAAGGTTCTTCTTCATGCAGGGAAATTCTCATAAGGCCTTTGATGTCCACTAAAGCACTGTGTCCTTGTTTAAGAATCGTGGCTTTAAACTTGAGATGTAAGCAATATCTTGAAAGGGGAAACAGAAACAAGAATTCATTTCCATGCCTGCCAGTTTTCTCAGATATGCAGAACTCCTGTTTGGGCGTAAACAAATAAACTCAGATAGCAGAGCTGTGTTTCAACCCACTTACTTGTAATATAATGTTATTGATCTGTCACCGAGTTTATGATGTTATCTGAAACGCATCTGTTTAATTTTCTGTACTATTTGGATATGTGAGATAAACACTGCCACAAGAATGATGAGAAACAGAGCTGAGACTGCCTTCTACTCGACAGCAAAAGGACTGACTTTCATAAACATCATAAAAAAATACATCACAGACTTCCTTTAACTTCTAATAAAGGTTTTTGATTGACAGCAAATGTAAATATTTAATATGACTTGTCATCAGTTTTTGGTATTACAATATCAGTCTGTCCAAAGTGAGAACAGATATACGCACACATTATTCTCCAATTGCTTCAGGCCACACCTAAAAAACTATTTTTTAAAAGCAAGTTATTATGGGTTCAGGCATGCTTGCTTCTCTGAATGATTTGCACATTATTGCATTTTAAGCAGTGACCTACTTTTAAATGCTGGTTGAGAAAATAGAAGCATATAATTACCTGAAACCAGTAGTCAAACCATTTATACAGAATGACACATGATTGTCTAATTAGGATAAACAGGAGCATCTGCTACAACAGATTTACAGTAAACAAAACCATATACTTGCTGGCCACTTTATTAGAAACACCTACATTGTGGGTACTCCTTGTAGGTGTGCCATCAGAGTCTACATCTTTTTCACGCATATCCCCTGACCTCAGAATCACCCTTGGCTTGATATTGTTGCAAGCCATCTACCCAGCAGTGACATGTGCATAAAACCCCAGCTGTGAACTGACCATGGTAGGGTCACTGCTGTCTTGTGAATCATCCACCATCCAAATACTACCAGTGGTCGTATGCTCAGAAACTGGCCAATGATGAATGATGTACAGAGTGGCCAGTAATTGTATGGCTACAGTACACTGAGAGGAAGTGTTTCTAATAAAGTGTCTAGAGTGGCCAGAGACTGTTTACATACACATACTGTATAACTGTTTCTTTAGACATAAAGCAAAGAGGCCAATGGCATAGACATGAGGTGTTTAGGTCAACTCCTTCATTTTTCAGTACCGTTACATGCAACTTCCATTGGACTGGACTTTTTGCTATATAGGTTAACAGTGCTCCGAAATCACTCCACTGTAGGTCACAAGTGAGATGAACCCAGCAGCATCAAGCTCTCACCATTTCTCCTGCATTCTGAAAGGCTTTAGTGTTAAATAGCTGAACTGAAGCGGCATCAGACACAGCATGTCCAATGTGACATAAACCAGCAATTAAATATGTAATGACTTCAATACAGTACCTTTATTTTTGTTTTTGCATTTTGTTAGAGCACTGGAGTGGCAAGCACTAAACAACTGTACTTGACAAGTTTAATTTATTAATTTATTAAGGGTATTAATACAGAGTTGCATTTAGGGCTGAAACGATTTCTTGAGAAACTCGAGTAACTCGGGCAACTCGATTACAAAAAATCATCAATGCAAATTCTTTGCATCGAAGATTCATTAAATCCATAGAACCATATACAGGGCACTGTTTTGCACACATGACTTTTACTGTTGCACAGTAGATAGCAAAATAGAGAAAGAGAGAAAATAAGGCGAGGCAAACAGAAGAAACGGGCCAGAGAAAACCATACATAGTGTCCAAAGTCTACTGTAAAACCGAACTAGCCGAGGGAGCTGTTACTGAGCGTAAACCTGAAGAAAGACGTAGCGGAAGTTAGCTTCTTATGTGAATTCTGCCGTTCCAGCAGTTACAGGCGCCGAAATGTAACTTCTGCACCATTTAAGGTGGAACGGGGAATTCAGAAAGCAAGATACTGAGCTTTCCCAGTAAACCGAGCCCTAGCCGAGTACAACATCAGTATTTCAGTCTGCACGTCCAGCCCACAGAGTGGAGCGACACACAGTAACGATACCATTTATCTTAAATCAGAGTGATGGCGAAGGCTAGTAAAGCATGTATGTTATGGTTATATGTAATGGCTAGTTAAAGTAAATCAGTGTGATGGCGAGTTATGTCTTATGTCTTAGTACGAACAGAAAGCTCCATGCGTATTTGTATTTAACACTGAGTATAAATGAGCGTTTAAGCGCCGTTATTTTTCTGACTGAACGTCCTGAACTTATATGACTAATACAGAATAATACTTTTGGAAAGAGAGACCGGCCCTTTAGTATTTTGATATTGTCCAATCTGGCCCGCTGATCTTGAGGATGGCTTATTTGACGGGGATGTCATGTTTCTTTTATGTATATGAAGACTTTTCATGTTCCTTATCTGGGCTGATGCACAACTGTGTTAATCTGTTTATTCTGTTTACAAAATAATAAGAAACTCGACCTCTGTTGTAATTTTAAGTCAAAGTTATTTATGTTGATAAAGTAGATACAGACTTCCATTATAGGAATTCTTGGTAGTTTTTTTGAGGCCTTCAAATTATTTGTATTGATATCGTAATTATATCGTATCGACCGAAGTTAAGGAATATATCGCACTATAAATTTTGCCCATATCGTCCAGTACTACTTCGAAGGCAACATATCACCACTAAAATGTCTCCTTCCACTTTTTACCCGTCCAGACGAAACACTGCAAATTGACCTCCTGTTTTACTAGTCAATGCTTATGGCATACACACAACTAAATGTCTGTGTTAGTAATGGGTCTAAAGTACTTGAGTGCTCTAATTAGAACAAATTAAACCGAATATTGGAAAAATAAATTTAATCTCAATCTCAGAATTGTATCAACCCAGAAAATATGAGCATCATTACAACCCCCCACACCACCCCCCAAAACTACTAATGCAAATACAGATTTCTCTGATGATTTCTCGTGGCAACCTCATCAAATGACATCCATTAATCTGCATCCTGTTTACAGTAGCTCGTCGCCTCAGATGAGGGAAACAGACAAACAGACCAAATCCCAGATTACACATTTTACGAGACCCTGCCCCACCATTACGCATTCTCCTGAGGCAATGTCGTAACCAAATCAATGTGTTTGTCTTCTCTATCTGCTCCACCAGAAGATGTTGTCTTTGCGTTTCTATGGGACACCAATTCACGCTGAAGCCTTTGCAGCTGGTGTTTTGACATTTCTAAAATTGATCTGGGGGGTTGCTGGGGGCAAATGGCTGAACCCGTGTTTACTTTCCGCTCACCCCATTTATCAAGAGCTGCCACGGCCACGCTGATTAACTTTGGTCTGTGATGGAAAGGTTGAGAATTTGCCCATACTCAGGAGGCAAGCTCTTTGCCACATTAGGCTCAGATACCAAGTAGGTAAAAAATGACATGCACTGTGTGGTTTGGGTTCATAATTAAAGGAAGCTGTCAACCCATTATCACATTCCTCCAAATATATCCCTGGATATTGCGGTGTTGATCGACTTTTAATGACATCAAATACAATTACGGATCTCTGTGAGGGCTGCGTATACCCTTCCTTCACAGCACAAAGCTCATGATAAATTTATTTATGTGGTTTTCATGATTCAGTACGATCCCGCCTCAGTTCAGAACGTGAAAACAAATGACAGAGACTTGTACTGAATCACTATCATTTGCCGCAGATGGTGTCCTTTCAAATGAATGTTCTGAATTAAGGTAATCTGTTACACCTGGGAAAATTGCAGCTCGCCAAGGAGGTGAAAATGTGCACGCTGAGAGTTGTTTGCTGGGAAGGTATCCTAAGAGATGATCCATGTAGATCACTGCGAATGATAAAATCAAAATATCTGTTCATAGCTGCTAATTAGGGCTGACAATTGTGGAGAAAATATCAACTGCCAAGTGCAATTTCTGATCAAGACAGTAACTATGATTTTCATTTTGTGATTCTTTTGTATAACTTGAGTCCAGGACAACATCTTAAATACATGCTTTCGTTTAAAGATCAAAATTCCTGTCAAAAGTTGAAGACTTTGCGTCTAAAACTATATTCGTTTTTTCTCACAGTTCTCAGAAGAGATTTGACACATTTCACTTACAAGAAAGGGAACGATTATAGCCAAAAGTTACTTAAAATGTTTTATGCAAGTGACCACAGGCCTGTTTTCCGGACCAAGAGCACCTGCATATCCATTTTCTCTGGTTTAAGGATTCACAATGAATTTAATGAGCTTGTGAAGAGGCAGTTGATGAGGCAACTCACAAGCTCCATGTCACTGGGTTAAATTTCACCACTTAAAACATGCTAAGACAATGTTCTTGATAAAGTAGGCCTTAATAAAAATGTGCAATTTAAAAGCTGCACTCTTTCTAATTGAGATTTTCAATATAAAATGATTAGCTCTATTTCTATTAGCCTTAGTACTAGCTGATCTTTGCATACTCTGCCCACAATGCTTTATAGGATGCGGGCAAAAATATAATTTAATCTTATGAGAAATCATACAGCAGACAAACAGAAATTATTCATAACAAAGCACTACCATGTATATTTGTAGACACTATATTATTTTTAAATAATATTTTCAATGTTACACAACCTAAGCGGAGCCTTGTTGTTGACAACTGGAACTATGCTGGTTGTAAATTATAGCAATAGCAAATTTGTCACCATGCTAACACTAGTTTGATTACGTAATAGTCCCGCAGCAATATGGGAATTGTGGGCCGATGCTGATATTTAATGTTTTTCAAGCACAATTAGAGATGTGCATGGGTGCTCGGAGCCAATGATACGTTGTTAAGGACATGATCAGGCAGAGACAGCACTAGGTGCTCTAGCTTATGTTAGCTAGGTCCAGAAACAATAAAAAAAGATATTTTTCTAACAAACTAATATGTTGACACATCGTCCACTAAAGAGAAAATAAGACAATAAAGAAGATAAGAGAAGTCTTCATTAGAATACAACATGACACTGGTTATCTCCAGGCTATCTAACCTACAGATTTCCCTTCATTGCTTTTTGAATAATAAGATGTGATTTCTCTTGTGTGCTGCAACTAAAAAATTAAGCCTATAGCTCTAACTACAGTTTGTTTTTGCTGCTGTTTTTCTTTCTCTGACTGTAAGAGCCAGTTAATGCATTGGTAGTAATAATTTAGTAAAAAGGTTAATATATGTTGAAGTTAATTTAGTAAGAATTCATAATTGTTGTAATTTCTAAAAGGTAGATATTAGTAATGTATACATTTTGAAGAACTTTTCTGTACTTCTGGCTTCTGTTAGTAATCCGTTTTTTTTTTCTTCCACTGCTGGCACATTAAGGCCAGACGGCACTTAGAGACGTTAGAAGCAACACAGTTACTTGATCAAGCCATACTGAGTCCAGTGCAATGCCAAAACATACAAATGTGGACAGTGGGACTAGATCCTCTTGGTTTAGCGTTACAATCTCCCTGCATTGCCTAAACTTTCTGCTCTTCAGTAGCACAGTGAATACATCTTCACACACCAGTTAGCAATATTGTTCAGATCTAACCATGTGTCCAGTGCCGGACATGTTTTAAGCATTTTTTATCTGAAAGAATATGATATGATATGAACAGCTACATCCAATCTGTTGTAACAATATAACAGGCACAGGCACAGAACTGAAATAAAAAATAAAAATAAAAAAAGACATTTGCATACACAACCTGCAAAACTAAGCAGGGTACCATCAGCTCTGCATCAACATCAACATTTGGTGGAACACTTCACAGCAGGAAAAACAGCAACCCATCAGTGTCTCTGCTGTGGCATGCTTCCTGTGACAATTACTGAATCTGACAGCATCAAAACCAAAGTAAGAGAATAATCTTAATTTCATTCTTCATTCTTATGTACCTTCCTCACAAAACAGCCAATCAAACTAACAAACTAAGAATGTAATGGGTGGGCCATTGTGAAAGCCAGTTGAAGGAAAGGTACAATATAAAAATGTCCCGTCGCTGTATCCACAAACAACATGATCAGTTTTTGGTGTCATTGCTGTTTTTTGTACTGCAGCACTGATCTGATATCAGGTCTCATTATCAGCCTTAAATCAGAATAAAACACTAGATTTCATAGGAGGAATTCATCTCATCTAGCCTGAAATTGTAAACAGTCAAACTGTTCACATAGGTTGTATTTCTTCCTGTGGAGTTGCAGAGTAGTTTAAGCATGATGACCTACTTTTAGATTTTCATCTGTTCAAGCGAAGTGCTCTGTAGTATCAGGACTGATTGATAACTTAAGGTTTCATTATTGGCATCAGTACCAGAAAAAGGTGGAATTTTACCATTTCTCTCTCTGAAAACAGAATATACTGAGAGTGTTTATAAATCAAAACACACACTGAAAAAATATTTTATCTTTAAGCAGGCATGCACTGATGTGGAACCTGTAGGTCGATACCGTTTCAGCTACATATCAGCCAATGTTGACCCTGAGGCCGATACATAAACATGTACAAAATTCAGAGATTTAGATTACTTACACATTAGCATTAAAGAGGAACATGACATTTATTTTTACAAAAATAAATGTAGATATGTTAGCCCTGTCTCTCAGCATTAGCATTAGAATGACCTACATCAAAATAGCTTATCAACAAATATCTTAACATCAGTCTTCAGGAGATATATTTATCAGCACATGAGCAGTCCCTGCGCACATCTGTGAAGGAGACTATAACACTTCCCCTTTTAAAAATAAAGATCCCTAAATGTTTGTTTTTTTGCATGGTATGTACACTTTCAAAAAAGGTTCTTCAGACTTTTGAAAGCATCTTTTTTAAAAGAGTATCAAGACCTTTTTTAAAGAATATCATGCACTATCAGTGGACCTACACCAAGTCAAAGACCAATAGTGCCCTCTAATTATGCTTGTGTCACTAGCCATACACTAAAGTCACTCCAAACCAGTGCTTACCATCTCTGGCCCTAAAGATCAACCTTCCTGCAGAGTCTGGCTCTAACCACAATCTGCCACACTTGCTCGGAAGCGTCTTTAGAAGTCCCTGCTGGGCTGGGTCAGCGTATTAGATAAACATTGAAACTCTACTGCGCAAGAAAGCAGATCTGCAGGAGGAGGGTTGGTGACCACTGCTCAGAAACGTATCAGGGCATCATTTGTAGTGAAACAAAACAAGATTGTGATTTCAACAGAAAGCCAAAACCAAACAGCATGTCTACCACCTACTGACACCTATTCATTGTTCTGGAGACTATTTATTATTTACATGATATTTTTTTACAAATACAGTAATGCATCAACCAAAGTTAAAGGTAATAATACATTTTTCCTATAGTTACAGTTACTATCTGTCCATATACCGTGGTATAAACGTCCCATTCCTAGCCACTAGGCCTGGGGCTTTACAAACCTAATTACAGCTACATTGACGAACAGCTTGAAACCAGGACTGGACACTGTCAGGTTTCTTCTGTCAGTGTCACTCTTTTTCAGCACATCTCACCCCCTGAAGCGGGCCGTGAGATAAGAATATTCCTCCCATACTGTTCAGTTAAGGAGAGTATGAATAATCCAGAGCCAGAAACGCAGAGCCAGAACAACCCAATCTTTTGATCTTAGAAGCACTAGAACATTCCGAGTACCCATTTCCTCTGCTGAGGGATTAGGAGGCATTCACCATGCAGCCGCACCAAAGCTGACAGTGCTTGTGCGCAGCCAGCTTTTAATCTTGTTGGTATCCCATTCGTTAAATCTTTATCGCTAGAGCTCCCTATGACCGCATTCTCATTTCACTATTTCACTTTTTTTCCTTTTAACTATTAAGGCATGTCTATCACACTTTTTAAGGATCCCAGTTAAACTTAAACTCCGGCTGTGAGTCACCTCAGCAGAAGATCCGGACCGCTAGAGCGCGGAAGTGAGCTTCGTGTCCAATTCCGCACAACGTTAACGTTATTTATTTATTTTTTTATGTTTATTAGGGCAGCATGACCCCGCCGCATACACAGAAACACCATTAGAAATGAACCCGCAGAAATAGAGCAACGCCAAGGCCGCAGATTATACTCAAATACTTAAAAAGTTCCCCATATTAAAGTCATTTTCCGCCATGAATATTTCATCCACTCGCTCGGCGTGGAAATGTAATATTGAAGAGCACTGGAATCCCAGGTCGTCATGTAGAAAGCTATGTAAAGCAGAAATCTCGCTGGACTTATTCCAGGATCCAATTATCAGAGGCATGCCGGGTGGCCGGAGAGGATGATGGTGGGGGGTGGAGGATGGGGGAGGGGGCTTTTCTATTAATCAGAGACGCGCTTCAAATAAAAGGGAATTATGTTGAATCTTGTTGCATCAGCCTATGGGCCACACTGTACAACTCAATGGCATTGACCAAAGAGCTCAGCCAACCGGTTCAAAATCAATACGAATTATCTAATATCCAGACTGCGATTACCCGGCTACGATTTAAAGCCAGCGTGGGAGAATGCAAGAGAATATGACTACAGGGGCCTATTTTTGGGTGGAAAAGGAAAGCAAATGTATTCTTGTTGTGTTAAACAGAGTGAAACACACATACAGAGCTGGTAGTTGCAACTGGAGGTCTTAGACTTAAATAAGCCTTTAAAAACTCCCAGAAGAAAACAGAGCCCGCACCAAGCTAAGCTAAATATGACCCTGTACTGGCTAGCTCGTTAGCTCACTGACTAATCTAGACTGACATTAGCCAAATGGAAATAAGACGCTAGCTATTTGCACTTTGTAGCCAATCACAAGAAACTGCAAGTGTGTATGTCTAAACCAGTCACTGCTGCTTTTACCTGTTTGCCAAGATAACGTGCAAAGTGTAGCCCAGCTGTATTTCTGTCTGTGTTGTGGCAAAAAAGATAGACAACATTACATAAACATATATTATGACAAACTGAAGCTAATGCAGGTTTTTACGGAGCAGTCGTGGGCTGGAGGTTAGGGAACCAGCCTTGTGACCATAAGGTTGCTGGTTTAATCCCATGAACTGTCTTGACACAACTGAAGTGCCCTTAAGCAAAGGCACCTAACTCCCACCACTCCAGGCAAGTGTGCTTACTGCCCCCTAGTGTGTCTGTTTACTAGTGTGTGTGTATATATGTGAGTGTTTCACTGCACTGATAAGTTAAATGCAGAGATCTTAAATTTCCTTCTGGGATAAATAAAGTATCTATCAATCTACTGGGAAGGTCAATTTTAGTGATAATTCTGGAGAATTCTCCCTCTCTCACTCTAAAAGTAATCAAAATTGTCAAAAATATTGTTAAGAGTACAGGTTTAGTGTCATTCTTCTCCTATGCGTTTCCAATGTTCACATAGTTTTGTTTTAATATACCATAAGCAGGCTTTCTTTACCACAGTGAAGCTTTTATTAGCCAAAACAGGTCCTGGATGATAACCACAGTTAATACTGAGCCACCAAGAGAAGTAGCTGATTATGAACACAGTGGCCATTAATAAAAAAACAGCACACCACTTATTGATGAATGTTATTTATATTTTCAGGAATTGTTCAGGTGAGTTATTTCAAGTGTTGCTGATAGAATTTGAACAAACAGCTGGAGTGCAGCGAGAAGACAGGAACTGTGTCTTTCTAACGATATTCTTCCACACAAGATTAATAACTGTTTCTTCAAGACCAAATTGACTTGTCACATTGTGCTCTGTTTATATTTGTGTGTATTTATTCTAATGAAATATAGTGTTTTACAGGCAGAACCTCCCTTACTGCTGAGACCAGCAGTTTAAGACTAAATGTTTAGGCCTACTTGCTCATATTGATGACCCCAGGATCCTGCAGTTGTGTACCAAAGTCCATTTTCTAATACAAAGAGAGTAAAAGTTTGTGCCTCAACTCCCCATAAAAGTGTGGGTACATATGCTTCACTTACTCCGCTATTCAGGCAGCTATACGCATGCTGCTGAATGCTGTGGGCAGCTTTGTTCGATTGCTGTAAAGTCATTTTAAGGGCCGTGATCAGGCTCCCTCTGGGGAAGCCAGAGCGCATCAGAGTACTCCCAGCAGGACACAAACACGCAGGCAGCACAATCCGAACTGACCAGAGGAAACAAAGGGGCAAAACTGACTGACGAAAATGCCACAGCTTTGTAAAGGGCAACAACTGCTAAAAGGGACAGTGACCAGTCTGCTGATGTTGTCTCTTTTTATATATATTTTTGCTTCCTCCTCATGGAAATTTCCCACAAGGCCAGTCCAGTCGTAGTACATCATATGTTTACATTTTATTAGACAAATGCGAACGCTGTCCAAAACAAACAAAGTAGCTCCAGAATACTGCAGAAAACTAAAATGTTCTTTACTCTTAATGGAAGACAATGTAAAGAGGCTTTATTCCAAGAGATTCCAATGGAGATGGGAGTGTGTCACACGTGCAAGTCCCTGCTATGTGTCAAGCAAGTCTTAAGTCAAGTCATACAAAATTATGATACTCTAAACATGTAAATTAGTTGAAAGAATTTAATTTTGTTTTTAAAATTACAAATACTGTAACTGTATTCCTGGCCTTTTAACTCATCTTCTAAATCTGCCTTTGACATGGTGTCTGTGTTGTCTTGTTTACATAGTCATGTGAAAAAATTAGGACACCCAATAAAAACCTTGTTAACATATTAAACATTTGGACATTTGAACAACACTGAGAGTCTGAGGCAACATGACTCTTAAAAGTGAAGAAAATATTAAAAACCATTCGTAAAATGTAATTAACAGAAATATTTTTTTCTTGTGAGAGAACGGTTGGGGCATCCCCACATTTATTACTACTTAAAATGCCTCAAATTAGAATCAGATGCATCACATCAGCTGCAGATGATTAGAACATCATTAGAGAGGATTCTGGAGCAACAGTTAGAAATCAGTCGCTCCGCTGTCCACAATATAATTCACAATAAGTGAAATAACTGCCTACATGGTCAGGTCACGCTGTCCTAGTAAGTTCAGCCTAAGAGCAGACAGCACGAAGTAGATGTTAAAGGCAAAGCGTCTACTATCAGAAAAAGACTGAACAAGTATAATTTCAATGGGAGGTGTGCAGGAAGAAACGCTCACAGGACAGATTAGAATTGCTTAGAGACTCCACAATCTCCCACTATCAGTTGTGAAGTCTAGTGAACATCACAGATCCCATCAGTTGAAAGTGGTACAGAAAGCACTGTGGGTCGTCAGTACTAAACAGACAGTATTTGACCGCCGTACGGTGACATATAAATATACACTACTGCTCAAAAGTTTGGGATCACAGTGAAAGTTTCTTGTTTTCAATGCAGTAGCCTTCCTTCCTTAACACAACATCGGACTGATGGGTCTCTAAAGAAAGTTTTTTTTCTGGTCATTTTGAGTCTGTCAGCAAGCCATCAACTGCTGATGCTTCAGATACTAAACTAACCTAGAATGTTGTTCTCCCTTTTATGCTCACTTATTAGTAGAATGTTTTTCAGCTGTGCATCACGATTGAGTGTCCTAACAACCAATTAGCCCAATAACATCCTTAACTTGGATTGGCGGCCGTACCAGGAGATTTAGACAGAGGTCTGAGAATTGCTGATAATAGGACTATATGCAAAATAAGCCTCTATACAAAAATAGGCTTTAATAAAAACATTTTTATTCTTTAAAAATAATCTGATACACTTCAATTAATTGTGAGATGGACAATATTGCAATTTAAATGCAATTCTAATGTGATCCTAAACTTTTGAGTGCTAGGGTATATATATATATATATATATATATATATATATATATATATATATATATATATATATATATATATATATATATATACTGTAGCTCTTTTTAAAACTTTACGCTGTTTGTCTTATAAGAATCTTTGTCTCGCTTGAACGTGAACGCTGTTGTGTTTGCATGACTGAATTAATGTATTATAGCAAATACATAGCAAATAGTTTTATAGCAAAACCAAACTATATGGAAGTTGCTGGTTCACATATTATGTACAGTTTTAGGATAATGGCTGTTTTGTCTTCTCAAGAAATATTCTAACGTATCGTAACCACATCTAACGTATCTTAAACTAAACATTAACGTTAGCTCGACCGGTCAAAACGTTGGTTTCAAAGACTAACAGTCACGTACCTCTCTGTGTGGGTTTTGAAGTGACGGGTGAAGTGGGACGGTGTGGTGGTCTTGTCACTACAGTCAAACCTACAGACGTTGCAAACTGGTGTTCTTCGTTTACTACTTTCATTCAAAACATTACCCTTCAATCCAAACATTACATTTTCTTTATATAGCCGCTTCCGTTATATGAGCTTCTTCGTACGTTGGTCTCTGCTGGTCTCGGGCGTTGTGTTAGGTTGCCAGGTGTTCGCAAATTGCAATAAATATCACTCGATTATGTTTAAACTTAAAATCCCTTAAAACTCACAATCTTCTCAATACCTAAACATACAAAAATTTTAAAAAGTCAAGTCATTTTGAGTCTCAAGTCAAAGTTAAATCAAATACAGTCGATTCCTTTTATTGTTAAGCAAGTCTCAGGTCCATACATTTGCAACTCTGCAAGTCTGAGTCAAGTCAAGTCATTTCATTTCAGTCAAACAACTCCCGATTTTGCATATTTGTCTATTAATCATGAAGCTTTTACAGCAGCTGCTGTTGTGTTCAAATGCTATAGAAAAATAAAAAAATTGCCAGAAATTAGATATATGAGATATTCTTCCTACCTAAACATATTTCCCAGGAATAATTGTTGTTGTTTACTTTTAGCATTTTTTTCTAACAAGGAAAATGATGACATTGTTGTTACATTTTCACAGGATATCTTACTTAGCCAGCTAACTCTGACCTTCAATCTATCTAGTCCTAGAATTTCTGCCTCATGACAGTGGATCACTACGGTAGCCAGGCAACGTATGCCATTAGATCAGGATCTTGGCTCATGAACAGCTCTTGGATTAATCAGTCAGCCTCCTGGCAGATGTGGACCAACCGGCCCTTTTCACATCACTTTTTAACATAAATCACGCTACATAAATATGAAGAATATAAAGCCATTATTCTGTCAAAAATATACTGATACAGTGGCTGTACTTTCATAAATCAACAAAGTGGTTGCTTCTGTGAAGCTGAAACTAGCCAGAAACCCGGGAAAAATCATAGTCTTGTGAGACCCTTGTGTTAAAGAAACATATAACATATAATGATACTGAGGTGGGCAATATGGCAAAATATATGATTGTGATACTTTAAGGAATTGTCACGATGCATGATATGTCAAGATATTTAGTATTTTAGATGTCTAGTGTAGTCTTTTTTTATATAACTTATAGCTTATATGAATCTTATTAGACAGAAGGCTCCGAGATCAATGGAAGGTCAGGGCTTTTTGGGACTCCCCGCCATATAGGGCCATATACACTGCAGCGTTATCTTGGGAACTTCTATTTGAGAACCACTCTGCCCAAAAGCATGATGTGGCCAGGTGTACAAGGGCCAAAAAAGACCAAGCAAGCACAGTCATCATTGAGACCAGGTTCAGACCAGGGCAGACCAGGGTGTGAGAGCTCAGAGCAAAGACAATACCGCAAGCCCATTGAATTCCATTTCCGATTCCATTTCTTTATGTATTCTGTCATTTGCACATATTCAGGGGGTTTTCAATTCTTTTATGTTTAGTGACTGTCCATGTGTTTGGGTCACCTCAGGCCTAATTTTCCAATCGAAGACATGAAGGTTTTGAAACTGTGGGGACATTTGGCTGGACATGAGGATAGCAAAAAGCCAACATTTTCTTTTGGTTACTGATGTTATGTTTGCAGTTGGATTTGTTATAGCACAACAGCATTCAGCTGCAGAAGTCAAACGAAATGGCCCACAAAGACTGGAAACGTATTTGTGTGGCCAAGTGTTTAGCTCTTTGTGAGGGCCAAGTGTCCCGAGGAAAACATGAACATTTTGATGTGTGAACATTTGGCGCGACTCTATGGGGAAAAGGCTTTGTTGTAATTTAAAAATGCCGTTTGAAAAAAAAAAGTTGAATAAAGAAAGTTATTGCGGCGATCGTTAGGGCTGGGTTAGGTGTAGGCCCAGCAGGATAGAAAACAATAGAAGCACCCCTCAAAGACAGGATGACAAACATACTTTATATGTTTGTGTAGGCCTTGTGCGCTCATAATGTCAGGGATGCAGAACTGCCTCACAAAAACAGCCCCAGTGCCATAGCCACCACCTCCACTGCCCAGAACCATTTACATAATGACACAGGGAAAGCTCTCTCTCTCTTCATCGCCTCCGGCCAATATAATTATAACAAACAGGTCTAATAAACCCACTCTAATCTCCGAGCCAGTTATCATAAACACAGTGAAACAGAACCTCCGTTTTAAGAGGGAGCGGCAGCCATGCAGTTGCTTTGCGCGAGCAACGATATCCGATAACAAGAAAGGCAATTTCCCTGTTAGATGACATGAGAGTGTGCTGTCTCAGAGAGAATGCGGCGAAGGGCGGTAGATGAGGCACAGCCACAAATGCTGCTGGGGATTGGCTGGGTGACAGAGTGACAGGCCAGTGCCTGTGCGTCAGCCTCTCCATAAAACAGGGTTAATGCTAAAACGTCCCATTCGCCTCATCCTATCATCCTAACCTCCCTACACCTCCCCTCTCCTAATGCTTCCTCTTCAATTAGACTGCTGTGTGCACCTCTCACACACTCACCGCGATAACATCAGTTTGCCTGCACTAGCCAATTATCCGGCTACAATAGGGAGAGGGGAAAAAAATGGTTTACAAGCTAAAAGTGTTTGAAAATGTTAGCAAACTTTTTTTTATCTGCTGGCAGGAGTACACAAAGCACAAGAATATGAAAGCTTACATTCGGGTCTGATTACTAAGTAAGCCTACAGCCTCGCAAAATTGCTCATCGCTTTATCTCAGCTTTTGAGTCTCCTATTATGTAGGTCCTCATGTTGGTGGCTAGGAAGCCATCACATCATGACAGCTTTCTCCCTAGCAACATTCAGGATGAGAGAGTTATGTAACCTCACTTGGCTGTTTCAGTTGGCAACCAGCGAGGGCCGCTATGGGAATTGCCACTGGGATTTTAGCTTAAGACCAGCAAACCTTAAGACACAACAGAAGTGTTCAAGGTTCTGGAGTGTAGGTCTACTGTAATGCACACCGTAGTGCCAAAAAGGGTTCTTTGGAGTGATGCCACAGGGAAAAAACACTTTTGGGTCCCTGAAGGACTTTTTAGTAGTTCATTAAGGAACGATTTTTGGTGAATGCTATGTGTGAGTGTGAAGGACCATCTTCCAGAGTGTATACACACAGTGTTACTGCTGGAAAAGATGATCTAAACTTGATGGTTTTGTTTTCTAATGGGAACTGGTTTAAAGGTAATCATTAGAGATCACTAGTTTCACCCTTAGGTTCCATAAGGAAACCATTAAATGCGTCTGGAATCAGTCCCAGAAAACCTGTTAAACACACAAAATGCCATTATCAGCTATTAGATGGCACCAGAAACCAACAGGAATTGTTTTGGGGTTTTTTTGTTTTTTTTTGCAGATATAAATGTTCTTTTTTTTCTTTTTTTTGTGGACAGAGGCTCCTTTTTCAGGTTCACATTTTGAGATATAAAAAGCTATTCTAAATTAGCTGAAATATCCTGGATTCAGTTTTGTGTTTGTGCAATGCTCTCCAGGTGACTCTGTTTCCAGTTAAAGTGGTCAAGTACCCAACATCATTGTTTTTTGTTGTTGTTTCCTGTGCGGACCAAGACGAGCCTTCTGTGAACGTTGCAAGGTCAATCATGACAAAAAGCAGTTAATTCTAATTTAAGCTTGTTTTTGCTAAAGCACCACAATTTCTGGCAAGCTTTTTCTGTTCTTTAGTTACTGTATGTGCTACAATTACCAAGTAGATAGCGATGGCTAGAAGGTGCTTAGAAACTGGGAGGAGTACAGCCCAACACAACCTAAGAAAAATGCTGCAACCTGAACCCACAATAAAAAGAAACAGAGTTGTGTGCCTCATGGTTTGCCTAAATAGTTTTATGTAAAAACATGTTTATACTGTTTTAGGTTGATAACAGATCCAGTATTTTGTGGTTCTTAAGACGTATAATATCTGGTATCTAGTTTTCTTTAATTGTAAGTCCAACAGTCTAATCAATCTGTAAGCCTGTTTTTTGTCAACACCTCATAATGTCTTGTCTGAGAGGAACTAATTAGAATTCACTGTCATATCATCTAGACCGCCTGGGGCCTGACCCTCACGTCTAACCATAAAGTCTTTGTTGGAACTCTATAAAAGCCAATGTTGATGTCTTTATCACCAGCGCTGTAGTGCTGTAGTGCAAGCTTGGCACCTTGTGCTGTCTCTTCATTGACCAATCGAACATTTTCATCCATCTACACAGTTGTCAGCAATCACTGTGAAGAAACTGCAATCTAAGAAATCTACGATCCGGTTAGGAACCTTCATTTGCGAGCACAGTGGAGAATCTCCATTACTTTTCTTATGTTTGGAATCACTGCTTCCATAAAAGCCATATTGTTTTGAATATATGCATACAATTATTGTAATTGACACCAGCACTCTAAAACTTGGGCTTTAAATAATTTGTATGCTTCCGAATTAGGAAAATTAAGACACTTTATATGTGTCCAGCTGTCTAGGCAGGTTACTGAGTACTGAGTGACTTCATACTTTGCTGTAAGTTTTTTATTACATCTAAAATATGGCCTATTAGTTACTTTAGTCAAACCTTTACCCAAGTTTACCTGTATACAGTATGGTTAGGTGAAGTTTTGTAGGTGGACGATCTTGCAAGGCTGTACTATGAAATATTTAGTCTAATACAGATACACCATAACGTCTACACAGTAATTCTGTCTCACTTTTGTAATCTGATCAGACTGCGGGTGAAGTATGAAGTTCCGCTTGTCCCGTGCACGCTGTACACAGATAGAACAGAGATCTCCTCACATTAATAACGAGCCATTAGAGACAGCTAAGCATCACTCAGAGTTTAAACAGAGTTGTGCTTTTATTTTTAGATCTTCATTTGCATCATTTGGTCTGTACATATGCACTAGCAGAACACACTGTCATCAGTAACAGCACTCAAACCTTTCTTCTCCCGTAAAATCATGACCTGCATTCGTTTTTTTTTTTGTGCAGTGAAGTACCCGAGTTAACCTTTTTAAATCTATTACTTATGTAGTTTTTCATTTAACTATTTATTAACTCCTACTCAGGTTATTTCCATCAATAACACTTTACTTGTGCTAAAGTAAAGTATCATTACATCAACAGTACGTTTACTAGAGTAGTGATTTTCAGGTCTCTTTCCATCCCTGCTTTTCTGTACCTAATCAGCATTCAGTGTCATATTATCGAGACCAGAGGTCACTAATAGGCGGACCGTGGTCCGGGTCTGGACCCAGATGTTGTCCAATGCGGACCCAAAGCGCTAAACTATTTACAGTGATTTCATTTTGAAAGTGTTTATTTTTTTAAGCATTAAAATTATTTTGAGCAGCGGAACTCCGCTTCTTGTCTTTATGGCATACGGGCTTTGCGGCGCAGTAACCTCACAGACCAATCACATTCGTTGTAAGATCACCAAAGGCTCCTCAGCCAATCAAATCTGTGCATATTCTGGAGTGTGGCGCGCGCACACAGGCGAGGTACGAAGCGAGAAGCAGCAGTCAGAAAGTAAAGCAGGTCGGAGAAAGAATAACGTGCTCTAAAAAAGGTAAGCTGATGGCGAAACCCGACTGTTTTAACCAGAAATGGAGAGACTATTCTTCCCACAGGCGGCTCCAAACCAACACTGTTAACGAGAAAACGCTGCTTTATTTACTGTTTCTATAAATACTTTTTTTTCAAAGCATTCTGTTTTGAAAAAAAAAAACATTTATTAGAAGTTTATAAATAATTCATTCCGTTCAGCATTTAAACAGTAAATATACTAAAAGGTATTTGTAATTAGTTTGTCTTTCAGTTGCTGATGGTATAAGATGCTGAATCATAACACAAGTTAGAAGTGATGACAGTTCGGACCTTGGCTTGAGGAAATTTCCTCTGGACCTTACTGAACTGAATACCCCTGATCTAAACAGTCTCGGGCCTGACCCTCACGCCTAACCAAAAAGTTTTTCTTGTAACTCTAGTTCTGATGTCTCCTTCACCACAGTTCAGTTCTGTAAGCTTGACAGTTAACGCTGTATTTCCGTTGGCCAATCATATTGGCACATAATCTACAATTTCACCCATCTAATCAGCCGATATCCAGTTAGCAACCTTTATATAAGAGTGCAGTAGAGAATCTGTACTACTGTTCTTATGTTTAAAAACACTATTTCCATACAATTAAACCCATATTATATGCAAAAATGGATGTAATATGACACCAGAGCTCTACAACCTACACATTTGAATCCCACAACTTTGTAGGAATCTGAATAAAGAAAATAAAGACACTTTATATACATCCAAAACCATAAAGGAGAGTGTTGGTGATTCCATAATAACTAAGAAAGTCATATAATATGAAGAATGAAGAATTGCTGTATTAAATAATAAAGTTATGACTCATTTGATCACATTTGATAGACAATAATTCTGTCGCATTTGGTAGTCTTACTGGTCTAAACAGTAATCTGATCAGACTGCGGGTGAAGTATGAAGTTCAGTTTGTCCCGCACACGCTGTACACAGACAGAACAGAGATCTCCTCACATTAATAACGAGCCATTAGAGCATCACTCAGAGTTTTTAACAGAGTTGTGCTTTAATATTCAGATCATCATTCGATGTGACTGCAGTAAACCCTTAAACGCACCAGCCCCGACTTTCACCTCCCTAAAATGCGTGTGTGAATACATTGATGCCCTGATCTCACTTTCGTCTCACAATAAAACTACAATATTTAAGGCTTTATTCAGTCAGTTTATCATACACTGCAGCCTGTTTCTCTCTCTAATTCTCTCTTTTTCTCTCTCTCTAAGTCTCTCTCTCCCTTTCTCTATCTCTCTCTCTGTAAATATCATCATGTTTACTGTCTCTAGAGTTTCACACCTATGAGTTAATGTACTCTGACCTTTAAGAAGCTAATGGGTAGTAAGGCTGTTATTAATAACTACATTATTAATTAAGTAATCTGCATGCTACTTTGACTTTTACCATCTATTGCATGGTGTTGCTATTCAGCAACTCTATCTCAGGTTTACTTATAACTGAAATCCTGTTTGCTCTCTTGTTTTCCATAGCCACTTGGCACTGAGGTAAATGACCAGAGCACTCTAAAAGGCAAAGGTCCTCCAAGACAAAATGAAATCTGGTGTAAGTTTACTTTTTATTTTACTTGCATCACTAAAACTAGCTCAGATGTAATGAGTTTGAATTTGTTGCCATTTAGATGATACATGCGAATATGGAAGTGATCTGTGGTTTCGATCTATTGGACTTTAATTGACCTACATGGCACTAGACTGCTCTAACACTCTTGTTTTAAACAATTGAAAAAGCAAAAACATGAATTTTAAATATTGGTGCTGTTCCAATAAAAATAAATTTCTTGTTAAAAAAAAACTTGATAAAATGCCAACAGTCTTCCTTAGCAACTATAAACTAAGAAGTCCTTGGCAACAGATAAACTACGAAGTCTAATGGAATCTCAATTACTTAACTAGTTTTACCATATATTACTTACTACTATATAAACTAACACATGTACTCTTACTTAAGTGTTGCCCTTTATTAATATACTTACTTGTTCTCCAGTAAAGTACCACTACAGTAACAATACTTTACTCAAGTTTTCAATACTCTTTCCACTCCTGATAACATTCCAAGTGATTCCTAACTTTTGAACAATAGTGTATGTGGCTTCCGGGGGCTGACAGTGATGGTCAAAGCCAGAAACTCAGGATGACAGCCAAGTCTGTTTAGGGCCAATGATTCTTGATCAACATCATGAGCTTGAGAGGGAATCTTCTGCTGATTAGGAGCAGTTGGAGATGAATGAGACTTATTAGATAATCAAGCCAAGTGCAGTGGCGCAAAGTTCGTTGTGGCTGAGTGCTGAGGTAATAAGCAGTAGAATGTGGGCTGATAGCGAAGAAGCGAGACACGTCTATAAGGAGCAGGCACTGAGCAGCTCTGGGGAAGACATAATGGAAATATCAGAGCAGATCTGAAGTAATCAGCGTGCATAACATAAAAAAGAAATAAAATCTATCAGAAAGAATTGGGGGAGTCTTTAAGTAACAACCCTCTGGAGAAAATCACTAGACATATGAATTAGGAAATGTCACATTACTGCTCTGCTCTAAGACTCCTAAGCCGACCAGCACAGAGAATATGTTGTTATTTAAGACACATACAGGCAGTCTATTAGTCTGGTTTACACTGAGATTAGAGCAGGTTTTACCAAATTTAGGTAACGGTAAACCTGCTACACAACATTTATAGAAACATGCCATGACAGAGGTGCAGATTTGATCAGAGGCATCATCAGAAGGTTGTATCTTGCATACAGCAATTCACCTGTAAAACTGTAAACAAAGTTCACCTATGATTAAACTTATCATATTACCATAATAATAATAATAATAATAAATATGGAGATAATTAATAAGAAGAAGCAAGGACAACTACTGACTGTTATGTCATAGGTCAACAAATAATCACAGTAGAGTAAAGCAGTGCTAAACAAAATGAGAAAATTTAAATGACAGATAAATAATAAGGGATATATTACAGCTCTTATGCTGTTCAGCAATGTACAACCATCCCACAGTCCCCAAAATGATCTGGCATGAAGTGCACAAAGAGGAGGGAACCAGTTTGTGCAGCGAATTTGCAAAATGAACATTTTGCAAATGAACATGAAAATGTTAGACATTTGGGGACATTATATGCAAATAGCATCATTATTTATTTTCATTTTTATTTTTATGACTGGCTTGAGTTTGTCAAGAGGTTATGTTCACTCAACAAGGCAGAAACACAATTTCTGATTAGTTGGCGAACTCAACCCAGTCATCAGTGGATAGCTAACATTAAGAATAACTTTTTTTCCAACACAGATTCATCACAGATTTGACAGATAAAAGAACCAGTGTTGGATTTATCATTGTTGATTTATTTTAGGACGTTTCCAAAAAGACAGTGGGGGCCAGTGTGTGCAGCAAATTTGCAAAATGAAGATTAGAGATTATTTCCTGTAATATAACAGTGTCATATTACCATTACCGTTAATGTTCATGACATAAAGTACTGTGCGGAAATTTAAGGGACATTATATGCCAAAAGCATAATTTTTTCCAGACAGGATTTTTTTATTTACTGAGCAAAACACTTAATTTTTTAATATTCAAATAGTTTTAATACAGTAAGTAGTAATTTTACTTGTCAGTGTGTTTGACCATTCAGTACTTCATCTAGCTAAGATTGCTGGTGAAGGAATTAGTAATGTCATATGATGTCCAGGGCATCCAGGAGAAATCTGGAACTAAACGTAGTTCTTCAAACACTTGCAAGATATGTTCTACTTCTTTAAAAGCTATTTGTTCTACTTTGTTTTGTATTTATTGATATATTTCCATAGGGTCTAATGATATCTGGTGTTCTTACTAGTGAAAATACACTTATTGCTTAAACAATGAATTTAGGTGTCTAAAACTTTTACACAGTAGTGTATGTGGAGTGTACAGCAAACATTAACATGTGACATACATCCGTTATGGCACAAAACACTCATGACAATGTCATGACAAATACCGAGAATGGTAACATGACTGTTACATCTCTGATCAAAATCTGTTATCACAGCCTTCATGAATTTGTGACTTATGCCAGTGTTACGTAACAGGCGTATAGGACTCTAAATGAGACCCAAATTTAATTTAAAATGTGCAGAAAGCATCACCCAGTTTAACAAAGCTGAGATGTTCTAAATTAAAGTCTCATTTTAGTCTTTAGATATGACCATCCTGAAAAACATCATTACAAAATGTGGGAAATAATAGGGAGGAATGCAGCATGCATAAAAAAAGCATATTTTCATTGATATAACTCAGACAAGAAGCCAATTTCATCTCAACTACAGTTGCTGAACTTGTGTTGCTTACTGATCTTGGGTTGCTTTTTACAGCTCATACCTTTGATGCTAGTCGATGCACAATTACAAATAGAGAATTTCAAGTAGTACTCTTTGTGGAGTGTCAGAGTGTAAATGAGAACGGCTCCCACACACTCGTTTACATAAGTCTTCTGCAATATTTCTGCTTCTGTTTCGTTTTTGCAGGATGATCAGTGAACATATGGCCAATTCATGCTTATCCAGTTTTTCTTCTGAAATATAGGATAGTAATAGTTCTTCTGAGGGCTCTACACTAGATGTCAGAACATTGCTGTGAGGATTTGACTGCATTCAGCCACAAAAGCATTAGTGAGGTTGGTTCTGCATCACAGCTCATCCCGAAAGTTGCTGGATGAAGCTCAATCACTCCAGAGAACACAGTTCTGCTGCTCCACGGGCAGTGCTGGAGGCTTTATCAGCGTGATGCGTAGCTGATGTTTGGCACTGGGCACGATGACCTTAAGTTCGAGTTTTTTATCACTGTATAAAAGATTCATGAGGTCTCCTTTATTTCAATGTGAATTTTTGTTTCTGAGTGAGCATGAACACACTTTGTTTAACCCTCTCAGGTCAACAACGTTGGACGCAACATCAAAGGACACTGTACACAAAAGAAGACATCTCAGGAGTGCTAGACACATGCTTTCTTTTTTTTCCAGGAAGGCTAGCAAAGTGCCGGGCTTCAGTGTGATCGTACCACAGGCTTTGTGATCCAGCCTTGAACTGTCTTTTTTGAAACGTCCTAAAATAAATCAATAATGATAAATCCAACGCTGGTTCTTTTATCTGTTCGAATCTGTGATGAATCCGTGTTTCATCTGTGTTGGAAAAAAAAGTTATTCTTATTGGGTGCATAAATGTTAGCTATCCACTGATGACTGGGTTGAGTTTGCCAACTAATCAGAGGTTGTGTTTCTGCCTTGTTGACTGATCACAACCTCTGATTACTTGACAAACTCAAGCCAGTTATAAAAATAAGTCTGCACCGTTCCAGAGACATTTATTATTTCATGTACAACGTCGCATACAGCATGAAGAAGCGAGTGGGTACAACATGAATGGGTTAAATACGTATCGATAAGCATTAATTATCATTTCATTTAATCCTAACCATAAATGTGTGAATAAACCAATTCAGAAATTGTGTTTCTGTGCGAACAGAATCTAGTATCTGTATTTTGTTGTTGTTCTTTTTTTGCATTATGATGATGAATGAACCAACAGAAATGATCCAAAATTACGAGCCATTAATAAGGTTTTACATTAACTGACATTACAATATCTCGGAGAAAATCTTGGAGAAAATTCTGGTTCCATTGACTTAGACTGAAAGTAAAGTATGTTTTTACTCTTACTTAACAGTGACAATTTGCTTGTTGAATTTTTTTTTGTTCAATCACTCTCTTTATGTATCAAATAACGAGTTACATTATTAACAGAGATGAGGAGATTAAATGGCAGAAATAGCTGTGCATTTCTGTTGGCCACAGAAATACATATTCCCTGTTATTAAGTTTTTTTGGTGGTCTTAGTTACTGCGTCCAGCCGCGGTTAGGGTTGCAGTTAGGGTTATCAACAAAATGCCCAAACAGCTGAAACCAACTCTTACTGTTCTACAGACAGTTCTCCTTTCTTCACTGACCTCACACCAGCGTGCTCTAGGCTCATTAACAGGGTACGCAACAACGTAAGTATAGTCATTGTTTTCCTTCAATTAACTTTTATACTGTTGAATGAATCCAGTACTGAGAACTGAATTTGATTCATGAGCTCAGGATAAGATTCCACCCCTAACCACATCTATACTATATCCAGAGCAGCATCTCACACCAATTAGACAGCAGAATCTGAGTGGAAAAGACTGGCTTCCACACTGTAACCAGTGTTCTCCACCGGCTGCCTTTCTGAGCCACTGTTTTCTTGGAGCTTATTCTGTCTTGCCTACTGGAACAAAGCTCTATTATACAGCCACAGGCTTTAGCAGTATATATTCTCCCAGACTACTTTTTTCTTACACTGAATGTATACTATGGCGGCCAGCTTCAATAGTTAGCGCAGCATACTGTAAACAAGTGTAGGAGCGTCTCAGTAGAATTTTCACAGCCATTTAACTCGGAGACATAATCAGGTGCTCAAAGCTCCATCCCCTCTCTATAAAACACGCCTTTCTGCCCAGTTAAACCCGCACATGCCATTACTGCTACCCCTTAACCGTGCTGTTAACAGTCTGACATGTATTACAGGGCTTTTTGTTTAGCCTGTATTGTACTTGGTGAAGGCCTGCACAGCGTTAAGACGGCTGCTGTAGAGTGACACAAATCAGGATGCGACCTTTTCCTGAGAACAAAGGCCAATGCCCTGTTTCAGGGTCAGAGAAAATCAAAGGAATTAGTAAGGCCAAAACAACAATATATCCACTCGATTAGAGCAGGCTTCTTCTAAAGAGGATTTAGAGCTTAACTTTTTAAGATTTACAAGACTTATGCTTAGGACAGACAGTAATTGAATAAGGCATTTGCATAAGGATTACTGCACCAATCATAATTCATTTTATTTAATATGTGTCCGATAGATACTCGAACGTGTATACAGTCATAATCACACGTGCGGTGGTTGAGATGACACAAAAGCAGGCTTTGATTGTCCTAGATCAGCGAGTACAGATGTCTTTTATGGCAGTTTTATGGCATGACAAGCTCGCAATATTGAGCGATTTTTTGCCACTCTATTCCTCGAGCGCTCTGTTGTTACGTACTCCATACGGCGCGCTACAACTACACTCTTTACTAAAGGGTTCTTCAAGCGATCTTTGGTAAAGGCAATGATTATTTGTTGAATCGTGGCAACTTAAAGAACCGTTTGAATGCTTTGGTACTTACAGTTCAGAAAATGGCTCTTTCTATGTGTGCTGCAGTTCTTATTCAGATTTTCAACATTACAATTTCAGTTTTAGATTTTTACCCAGCTCCACCCACTAATTCAGCCTCCCCCTATCACACAGCGCTACTAGGGTAGGAGGGTGAGGGCTAGAACGTTTCATATGAGGCAACATTTCATCTTTTTTGTCGCTGGACAGAATGCGATTGCAGGTGAACACTAACTGCCAGTTCTCCTACTTCAGCTAACAGACGGCCATGTTGGCTAGCATCATGGTGATGGGGGAAGGTTGGGAGGGTCATCCTACACCCAGAGTGATGCCAATCGCGTGGGCCCCCTGCAACAGATGGCTGTGGCATCGCTGAAGATCAAGTGGCCGACCTACCAGTAAAAAAAAGACCAATGCATAGGAGGTATCAGCCCAAACACGACGCCGATTAGAAATTCTGACTAGCAGCCAGCACACTGCATTATACAAACCCAAACTACCATGTTGTTTCTGGCAAAAACATGTTTGGCTTCAAAGCTTTGTTTTCGTTTGAAGTATTCTGCTGGCTTGAACTCAACAAAATGATTTAGAGTTGATGTCTATATGATGTATATTACTCAACATACGGACCTGGCTTTTCAGTGTCTCAGAGATACTTGTGTGGTTCTTGATTTTGCATTAAAATGTATAATCATAATCATTTTTATTACTGTTTTGTATCATTTCCACATTGGAGAACTTTTTTTCTAGTACTTGAGAGATGCTTTAACCGGTTCCGGTGTTCTATTCTGACGCTTTTATGTACTAACCAAAATCCTTTTTGCTAAAACATTTAAAGCAGTCACATTAGTGGCACATTTTAAGCATGAGTAAGACAAATCGACAGAAATAAAAAAAACATTTAAGGCAAAGGAGAGCATAGCGAAGACTGGATTTAGCAAGGAAGGAAGTTCAAAGAAGAACGTCCTGCAAGAAATCCTGGATAAAGAATAGTGTCTGTTAAGTTTAGAGAGTCATTGTTCCCTCCTTTGGCAGGGGAGGTTCCTCTGTGTAATGACTATCAGAAGTCGGTGAAAATATAATAGAGAGTACTGTACACGTCTAGTCTCCCTGATGCTCCCTAAGGAGTGTGAAATAACTTCTAACCACAAAAAAAAAATCAGCACAGAGTCGTGCGAGACTTCAGAAGCAGCTATAACTCACATCAAGTAAAACATACAGGAGGAGATCAGAGTGGAACGCTATTGGAGAGGACCAAGAGAACAGGTGGGAGGAACGAGAGAATGAGAGAGATAGAGAGAGACAGAGAGAGAGAGAGAGAGGAGAACGGGAGACAAAGAACAGGGCCCAAGGCTCCCTGTGCAAAAGAGAGTAATGATCAGAGCCGCCGCCTCTCAAAGGGGACCCACTCCCTTTGGAGAACTCTTTGTTAGGTGGGCTAACGCAGAGGATTACAGTGTGTTGCGAAAGCTTGTTTGCAGGCGGTTTGATGTCACACTCTGTTTGCATGCTCTCCAAGAGTTTTGAAAATGGATATTTCTCCTGATAAACAACAGTTCAAAAGTTTGGAATCACTATTGAAAAGTTTGGCTTTTTTATAATATTAATCAAATTTTATTGCGAATACATATATATATAAGGACTCTGTTGTGACGCTAGTACTTTATAGGCTTCAACTAATTTGTTGGCAGCTGTGACAAAATTGACTGAGAATGATGAACAGTGCACTAGACCCTGTAAGAAGTAAGAAAAATGGCTGCTAGAACAACAAGGGCAACACAGCACTTTTCAAACTGTTGGGGTGATGCCCTACCAGATCAGGTTCATCTCCACTCTTCCTAATTGCTCGGACCACTAACCTGTAGTCACAAACAGCCAGTCGAACTCAGCGGGGGAGCCAATTAAAATCACTGTTTCAGCTGAGGTGAGGGACATTTCCCAAAAAGCTGATCCTGCACAACTTCATAGTAAGAGAGAGGACTGGTCCTACTCACTAAATGTTTCAACTGCAATGTACTTGATTATACACTTCATGCAACCTAGCTGAGCTATCTGAGAAGAACCCGGTGAAAGAGCCGGGGCACTGACCATGAAAAAGTTTGTTGAGGCTTGTGATTTAACTTTCGCTAAAACTTAAGCTGTACGCAGTGCTGGAAGCGGGGTTTAACTAGTCAGTTCATACTGCAGACAGTGGCCAAGTTGTTTTTGTGAGTCTGAAAAAAGGAAGATCAGACTCCACAAGCACACTTTCGCCGAGTCATGCCAAGGATTTTCTCTGTAAGCACTTTTCACAGTAGCCATAAAATGCCATTCGTGCTTGTTTTCAAGTAGGTCTCACAGTTAAACTATGCATTTATCTTCGATCACTCTGGACTGGAATTTTGCCTTCATAGGTGAGCATACAGGTCTACATTTAATAAGATGTTTAAATGTCTTTTTGTTACAGTTGTAAATGATTCTGTTTGTTTTATTTTGGAACAGTCATCTATTTTGGATAGCTGATTTCATAGTTTTTACAGCAGGGGGTTCTCTAACACCTCCGCTTCTCATTACTCCCTAGCATCTCAATGCACTTATAACATCCCAGTTAATCTGATAACATAGTTCTGAAGACAAATTCTTTATTAGATTATATGGATTAAAAGTTTAATTCTATTCATGGATTGGTCACATGGGGGCCTGCAGAAACAGGGATGCTGCAGAAAGAGGGCTTTCCTTTCATAGCTTTTTGTGCATGTAAATGGACTGCAATTATTACAAAGCTCATGCCAAACTCTCTCCCACAGAAAGCACTATTCTCAGCTGCCTGAAATGCCTGGTTGGAAATCCAGCCCTTTCCCTTTGTTTGAAGATGATGCAATCTTGTAACACAATCTTTATTGCTTGCCTACCATTGTTAACCACTCACGCCCTCATATCCTGCAACACCTCCTGTCAGAAAATTGGTGATTAGAAGAGCAAACAGCTGATTGATGACTGCGGCATATTGTTTCGCATTTCATATCTTCATGTTGAACCCCAGTAACTTGAAATATTGACTAAAGCACCCAAAAATGTCTTGCGCTATCTACGTTCAGCTGAATAAAATAACAACTCTTTTTAATATGACTAAGGAATCCAAACCTTTGTACAGTACTGTACAATTAACATATACTCCTAGAGTTTGTGTGCAGCTTTTATGGATCAGAGCGCAGCCGCGAGAGGAGCAAAATGTTTTCTTTTCAACTCAGTGTATTGTAATTACAACACTGTATCACTCTCCATAACGCCTGCAGCAAGGCTTGATTGACATGTTCAGTGTAGCGGCGCGCTGCAGTCAACTGGGAGCATGTTTACTAAACACACAGGAAATGACTCAAGTTCTAGACATCAGCAGCTCCCAAAGACAATACAAGAAAACACGGCTCTCTCAAAATCAGCGCAGGGGTGCAAAAGTAAAGAGCAAAGGGTCAAGCGTGCGGGATATGGGTTTCATTAATCTTAATAAGACGCTGAGAAAAGGTGCCATTCATGCAGACGGCTCAATGTAGGTGGTTTCCATCTTCTTCTTCTTCTTTTTTTTTTAAGCCAACGTAAAACAGGTTGGTGCAAACATAATTACAAGCCATTGTGTGCATAAAGAGCAGCAGTTTAAACCATTCAGACTTCCTGCATCATATAACCAGTCTAACAGGAGCTCACGTCTTCTGAAGCGCCTCAAATTAGAGGCGATTTCCCATGCCGTTCCACACAATGATTTGCCTGACATTTGGAGCAACTGCTCTGAGGAGAATATGGCTACCGGTATACTCCGTCTTATAAGGTCTCATTCCAAAGGCTCTGATAAAGGAATAAATGAATAAAGTAGTGATCCGCAAAGGTAAAAAAAAAAAAAAAAGACAGCGTCTTGACAATATCCTATTCTTCTAGAACACGAGGGGGCAAATTAAGAAACAGCTTAGCCGTTTTGACAGGGTTCACTCTCATATACGTTCAAAATCCTACATTTGTAACGCAGGTCTCCACTAAAGCGGAGATTAGTGATAATGCTCGAGAGGCCTCGGGTGCGCCTGCTGCGGATTCCAGTGTAAAAATGGAAATGAAGACCTCAAGGGGACGGTCCAAGCTGTCACACCTTTGTCGGCTCAGGTCTTTCAATATTTAAACCTGCTTGTTCTTTTAATCAATTGAGAGAAGCTCAAGGTCAGCGAGCACTCAGCATAATTCCTACTTTTACATTATTCAAATTTAAAAGGATCATATTAAAAAAATCTCAATTTCTTTGAAGTAAGAGTTTGGCACCATGCAAACATGCTGTTCACTCCTGAGTCCGTATGTGGAAAGCAGGCTTCACAAGTCTGTTTTGAATTGTTTTTTAATGTCATGAAAACCAAAGCATTTACACACAGTCCATGTAGTCCATACAGTCTACAGCAGTCTTGCCAGGTCGTTTGCATGTAATCATTAAAAAGGCCCATATCCTACACGTTTCTTGTATTTATTTTTCTCCAAACATGGCCACAATTCTTTTTACATGCTTTTTTTTAGCCCTCTCTTGCCCTTAGAATGAAACAGGTGGTTTTTGCTACTATGTTTAAGACTGATATAAGAAAAATGAGCTCTTTTCTGATTGGCTGTACTAAATTGAGTCTCACTCAGAAAAATACTTAGAGCTGAAACAATCTTCAGAACTTTAATATGAGTGGACGGAGCTGAACTGCTGTAGGGTGAATAGCTGGTTATAAAAAAATATATAAAATTAAGGTACATTTTATTTTGCATGATATGGGTCCTTTAAGATGGAAACAAAATCATTCACAGTGGTTTGATATGACATGCCCCATTCTAGAAAAACGTATAATGTTCACAGTTGCAGTGATGGGAACCTTATGTCTGAACAGTTTAATGCCTCTAAAAGCTTCCTTACCGAAAGTTATTACATGAAATGGTTCTGAATATGCTGCCTGATGCCCGAGACATTTTTCTATGATAGATTTGAAATGAGGTTTGCGGAGGAGACAGGCAAAACTTGTTTTTCTCCCATTTACTAGAATTCTGCTATTATCAACTTTGCTTAAACCAGGTCCGCTGGCTGGGTTGGACATTAAACAAAATCAATATTTGTGTTGTAGACATAGGTTCTGTGAGGTGGCCTGAGCTGCTAAATTCCTCAATGCATCACATTTCTTATAAAAACCAATCTGAATGATTTCTTTTACATTAACAATTGAATTATGAATAAAAAGAGTTGGATTTCTCGTTAAAGGCACAGTAAGTGATGTTGGTCCAGTCAACTTTTTGTCAACTTCAGAAAATATCTATTCACTGTTCACTAGCTGTCCATTCTGTGTACATGCCAGAAAATAATCTGATGTTCATACACAGCGCTGGCTCTATAAATTGGAAATAAACAAAGTGGCTTGAGTAGGGCTCACAATACTGTTCTTAGATCATCTTAGATTAGGCAAATATGAAGAACTGTGTTAACATCAGTGTAGCATTTCAACAGTGGAGAGGTTCCCATGACGCTAAAGTTGGCTTCCAATTTGTCAGCTACTTGTTCAAATTTTCTATTATTTAAAAACTGAGGAGAAACTGAGGTGCCTGAATGTGTCCTAACTGCTGCACCATTTAAGGTGGATCATAGATGTGCAAATCCACAAACTAGCTAGTGTTAGTTGCTTTATTGTTGTTTACTCAACATTACATCAGAATATTTGTCTGTATATCATTTGCAAAGGGTTTTATGAGCAGAAAGTCCTAAAAAAGTTTAGTAGCCCAGTGTCATTCAGAAAACATGTTTAGCAGCCCAGTGTCATTCAGAAAACAAATTTAGTAGCCCAGTGTCATTCAGAAAACATGTTTAGTAGCCCAGTGTCATTCAGAAAACATGTTTAGTAGCCCAGTGTCATTCAGAAAACATGTTTAGTAGCCCAGTGTCATTCAGAAAACAGATTTAGTAGCCCAGTGTCATTCAGAAAACAGATTTAGTAGCCCAGTGTCATTCAGAAAACAGATTTAGTAGCCCAGTGTCATTCAGAAAACATGTTTAGTAGCCCAGTGTCATTCAGAAAACAGATTTAGTAGCCCAGTGTCATTCAGAAAACAGATTTAGTAGCCCAGTGTCATTCAGAAAGCAAGTTTAGTAGCCCAGTGTCATTCAGAAAGCAAGTTTAGTAGCCCAGTGTCATTAAGAAAACAGATTTAGTAGCCCAGTGTCATTCAGAAAACAGATTTAGTAGCCCAGTGTCATTCAGAAAACATGTTTAGTAGCCCAGTGTCATTCAGAAAACAGATTTAGTAGCCCAGTGTCATTCAGAAAACAGATTTAGTAGCCCAGTGTCATTCAGAAAGCAAGTTTAGTAGCCCAGTGTCATTCAGAAAGCAAGTTTAGTAGCCCAGTGTCATTAAGAAAACAGATTTAGTAGCCCAGTGTCATTCAGAAAACAGATTTAGTAGCCCAGTGTCATTCAGAAAGCAAGTTTAGTAGCCCAGTGTCATTCAGAAAGCAAGTTTAGTAGCCCAGTGTCATTCAGAAAACAGATTTAGTAGCCCAGTGTCATTCAGAAAGCAAGTTTAGTAGCCCAGTGTCATTCACCTTGCACATCCATGAATTTGGGGCTTTTGAAGGAGTACAGAAGAGAGCAGTGTATTTTAACTGCACCTTTAAGTTATCAGTGGTGTTCCAGTCTGGACTGTCGGAGCAGCCAATTAGAACAAACACAGAGCAGCCAATCAGAACAAAGATCATTTACACGTCAACCTGTTTAATCCTGAGGAGTACAGATCATCTGAAATATGGTCACGTAAACATGAATTATGGCTAATTTTACATAAACCTGCATAAATGTTATAAATTGCAGGATATTGGCCCACGCATGAGTTCCTCACCCTCTAACTACATAACTTGCAAATTTGGTTTCATAGTAACCACTGAATAATTTATAGTAGTTACTGAATAATAATTCTCAAAGCTGAATAATAAGCCTGCAGTGTATGGGGTTAATACCCAAGATGCCAAAGCCACTGTTCATTCTGGTTTATTCGGGCACGACACTGCATCAGCACACTCTAAGCCACAGACTGGTGTGTGACCTTAAAAGCAAGCTATCGAGAATAATTACGGCCGAATCACTCCACTCCTTCAGTCGTTCACATACGCATCGTGCAAGAGATAACTTCTATGGATAAAAGGCACTTGCACAATTCCAAATGCCACATGGAGTGACAGCATCAGCTGACAGTCTTGTCTGTCAAATGCCATAATGTGAGAGGAAGTGCGCTTCAGCAAATGCCAGAGTAAAAACTGTAAAAGTCTGCTGTCAAGGCTGGTGCGTAGACTATCGTGGAGGGTATCACTTAAGCACAATGGGAACAGAGTGTAATGTAGGCTGTTTCAACACAGAACCACAAATAGCACGCATGCCTTCGTCTTATCGAATTAAGTTGAGTTACCCAAGCAAATATTAATACGCACTCTTCTCTAACACACACGCGGACACCTCCAGTCCGCCCTCTATATTGCATGACTGCGAAGGAGGGCAGATTAAGTAGTGCTAGTACGAAGGATAGCCTTCAGGCTAGGACAACTCATTACTGCTGTGTTCTTGTGACGGAGGCCGCAGCAGTTTGCGTCCAAAAATAGACTGCTGAAATGGCACTACCCATCTGGCCCACCTGCCAAGCAGCGCTGAGGATTATTATCCACAATTTCCTTTGGCTTTGGACTCAACCATGTAACTCGCCATGACAGTGCATGCGAGTGGGAGGAGATAATCAGACAAATTTACCTCTCCGTGCTGCTTGCTTGCCTGTTTGCTTTTTAGTGCAGCCCTAATTTGCAGTTGCAGGGAGACTGCAGTTCTGGCTCTGCAGCCCCAGAGCCTCGGAACGATCAGCTGCCCTGTCGGTGGAATACGGACAGTGACGTCCCCTCAGGGCCTAGAACTGCTCGCAATGTGTGTGGCTTTCGTGGAGGAGCAGGTTGAGCCACCAAAACAAAGTGGTCCACACTCTCTACCCCTACCAGGAACATATAAAAAGTTCTGACGTGAATGAACAAAGAGGGGTTTTTTCATGTTCCTTTTCCAGCTTCTTTCCGAGCCCAGAAGACAAAAGGAATGATGGTAGACGCGAGGAAAAGCATAAACCAGTGTGGACCATCATTGAAATAAACCTACTTTCTGAATAGTGCACAAGCTGACATGAGCTACTTATCAAGAAACAATAACCACCCAATTACAAGCCAATCAGAAGCAAAAACTACTTTTTTTTCTACAGATCAGAAGCAAAATGACCAAATATCTACCCTTAAGAAATATTAGCACTTAGCTACAGCAAACATAATGCCCCTCATCTTAAATACAGTGATGAGGGCAACTGATCCGAAGAGATGCTGCTAAAACGCACGGGGCTGCAACCTGCCACGGCCATCACAAACAATCAATCCATCAGACTACACAGTCTGGGGAGACCAGAGCGACCACTAGGGGGCGCAAAGCTCGCTCCTGCTCAGCCTCTATCAGCCAAACCAAACGTTTGCACTGCGTGGGGAGCTCGCGCTAGAAGCTTTGGGAGCTCGCGCTTGGTGGGAAGATCTAAACACAGACTCCTGCCTCTGAGCTCGAGGGGGGCTGCTGCGGGACTCATGGAGGGTCCAATAAAGCAGCTCAAATAACGTGGGGGACTTTTTTTTTGGTGTGGGGGTTCAAGCCACATAAATCATTAGGGCTTCTCAGAACAGCCTCATAAAAGGCTCCCTGCCTTTCAGCATGCAGATCACGAGGAAGCCGGAGGAAGCTCTCTGTTGCAGTTGATCTCGCTGTCGTTTCCCTCCCACCTCTTTTTGATTTCGATTACAGCAGAAAGGAGATTAGGAGGAGATTACTTTGGGACGTGGTCAAAACTGCCAGGGCTCTACGTAAATGTCGCGTTACCTGCAGTCCCACACATGCACGCTCTTGGTGTCCAAGGCAAGGGGGTTGGAGGGGGCGGGGCTGATAAGAATTACTGTCCTCGATATTTGCACAGTATCGATTTTTACGGGGGGGAGCGTGTATGTGTGGGGGGCACGTTTTATAGTCTTCCGCTGTGAGTAAAACTGCTGGAGGACTGTAACCCACTTCTGCAGCTTCAAAGTCTTACTCTGCTTTATCCCACCTGTTTGCAGGTTCAGGAGGGGTGGGGTGGTGGGGGGCACTCTAAAAACGGTGGGTTTTTTTTTTCTTCCAGAAGCTGCGTTGAGCTTACGGGGGGTTATTATTTAAGATACAATGTCTTGCTTCACAAGCCCCAACAAGCTTCTAATCAGATACAACAGCTCGGTTTTGCATCCAGCCGGCTGTTAATGTCTGTTAATGTATAGGACTTGTTCTCGCTATGAGTCAATGGGGGTCGCTTTTAAAATGAATGCCACCCTCCCTCTCCTCTCAGTCCTCAACTGACATTCATGGGTTCGCTGCCTTGCATCAAAGCCAGCGGTGCACAGCACTGAATGCGTCTAGAAGCCACGCAGCTCGAGACATTCGGAGATATGATGGAAGTTTGGGTGTAGATGGAAGCAGTCTATTGCAAGACCGCCCCCCCACCCCCCCGTACCCCGCGACTCCACTGCGTGGCAGTCTATGAAACGTGCACGCGCGCGTGCACTCTCTCTACACACGTATGCATGCTTATCATCAGCAGCACTCTACTGTCTGTCCCTCTGTCTGTCTGTCTGTCTGTCTTATAGATCATACACTGAAGGCAATGCTGAAGCACGATAACAGACACAAGCCGTCGTGATAGTGAATGCAGGAATAAAATAAGCCCTCCAGGTCCGAGCAAAACCACCTGTTCTGCCCCCAGCACGCGCAGCCTCCCAACATAATGGCCGCATTGTTGGGGATATTCCACTTCGTGTCCAAACAGCAGCGCAATCCGCAAAACTAGACGAAGGACACGGAGATAGACTTAAACACAAGAACCCCACCAGAGCCTGCACGAAGGAGTCAGTGAGCTAATGTTACACTTGGGAGGAGGAGGGGGCTTTAAAGCTCGAGCCCCAGAAGGAAAGCCAGGAAAAAAAAATGTTGCTGAAAAGATGGGAGAGGGGGGAGAGGGGGTAGGGGGGTGGGGGGGGGGGGGTGTTTAAACTCACCGATGTGAATAATGGAATCGGGCAGCGCGCGCTGCCACCGCGCGCTCCAAACGGCCAGCAGAAGCACGAGCGCCGGGGAAACTTTCATGTCTTCCCGCTGTTGGTGGGGGGGTTTAAAGCCCAAAGACCCCCAAAAAACAAGCCCTTGGGTCTCCCGATTGAAGAGGAATGGAGGCTTTAAATCCGAGTGAGGAGCGGGGGACCGGTTCGGATAGAGAAGGAAGAAAGAGGAGGAGGTGGATGGGAGAGATGGAGGAGGTGGAAAGAGGGGTAACCGTCCTCCTTCCCCGTGTCTCTCCCTCGACGCCTTCTGGCGAGAAAATATCCTTAACGGAGGAGGGAAATTTCCAGATCGCGCTGAAGCATCCAGGCGGAGGGCTCCGTCGCTCCGAACGGTCCGGATAGAGCGCGAGCGAGGAGAAGGGGGAGCGGAGGTGGTTTGAGGTGGGGGTGTGGAGGTGGAGGGCGGGCAGGGGGGGCAGTTTTTTAAGAGGCTGTGGGTTTGAACAGGAGCGGCTCGAGCGGAAAGTTCCTGCAGATCGGAGCTCCTCTGATGCTGCTGCTGCTGCCGCTCGCGTGGAAAAGCGCCGCTCAAGCGCCGAGCCCTGACAGAGAGAGAGAGAGAGAGAGAGAGAGAGAGAGAGAGAGAGAGAGAGAGTTGGACGGCGGGGACCGAGCGAGCGAGCGTGATAAGGAGGAGTCCGCAAGCGGAGCAAGGCGGAGGGGGATCAGGAGGAGGAGGAGAAGAGAGACTTTAGATGAAGAGCAGCCTGGACGAGTGGTGACCAGAAGTGTGTGTATGTGCGTGCGTTTGTGTGCGTGTGTGTGTGTGTGTGAGAGAGAGAGAGAGAGAGATTGTGTGTGTGTGTGAGAGAGAGAGAGAGAGAGAGAGAGATTGTGTGTGTGTGTGTGAGAGAGAGAGAGAGAGAGAGAGAGAGAGTTAGCGCTACTGAAGAGTGGGCGGAGGTAGAATGAGGATAATGCAGAAGGCTAATCTGTGAGGTTATGGCTCCTCCCTTGTCCAACTCCTTTGATTTACTTGCATCACTATGAATGAATAAATAATCACATGCGTTTAGGCTTTACTTAACAACACATCTTTCCAGCCTATAGAAGAAACGAACATCTCTATGACACCAACGTTTCATCTTTACAATCCTGTGTTAAATTCCATTACATAATCTTCAGCTATAGCACACAACTGCAATACTGAGGGCAGCTGTGTAGGATCCAGTTTTGGCTTCATGTGTTTACTGTGTGAAACTGTACGCTGTCATGTTTTCAAACGCTACTGCTATTACATCCTGAAAACAACTTAAAAAAAAGCAAGGTGCAAAATATAGGGGGCTCTGGTGGGTACAGGACTTGCTGTTTAACCCCTTGGGGGTCAAATGTCTAATTTAATATAAGGATATTTCTAAAAGCAGAGCGTGAATTATTAGCAATTTGTTAAAGCAAAGACAGAGGAGAAGATGTACAGGAGCTCAGTTAGTGTGGAAGACCCTGAAGAATAATGGTTAAACTGAACTGTTGCCACTGAAGCTAGCACCGACACCTGCTGCGACACCTGGGTGTCCATCATTCTGAGATGTGCTTTTCTCCTTTTAGTCTTGTTTTCTTTTCTTAGTAACAGCTTCTTGACAGCTACACGTCCTTTCAGATCCATAGTGTTGTCTTCTCACTGTGTAAGAATGGACGTCCTTCCTAATTCATATCTGAAGAAAGAGCTCTCTTACAGCTTCAAGCACTGTTTATCTGATGCTGACAGCTTTGGTGGTCTACCAGCTCTTGGACAATTGTTAGAAGTCAAGTTTTCTTTATACCTTTTAATTGCCTACTGAACTCTGGAAACACGTTGCACTTATTTTCTTCCTTCCTGATGCAAATGGATGATGTTCCAACTACCATCAGAAAAACCTTCTAAAAAATCTTCTGATTGGCAATTATAGACAAAAGCATGACTGTCTCAGTCCTAAACGTCTGAACTATCATCTACGTCTGTGGTTTATTTGGAAGAGCTGGCGGAGATAACCTGTTGTGTTTACATTAACAGCATGGATTTTGGAGTGACCTGGAGAAAGCGTGGGGCTGTGGGAGATGAGAATGGCAGTTGTGAAGGCGTTCAGAGCCAACGTGGAGAGTGGGAGCGACGCCTCATTAACCACCATGATTGGATAAGGCATGAGAGGAAAGGGGGCCAGCAGCATATCAATGCACACCAGGACGAACTGTATAGAGGGCATCCATAGAAAGGTGCCATTCTAAAATTACTGAACACACAGGCGCATGACAGCTGGAGATATACAGCTACCTGTGAGCAGTACATCACTGGCAACAGCATCGTAGCTGTCTATCTGATGTACAATCCTAAATGATTCTAGCCTTGAATGTACAGCTGTAGAAAAAAAAAAACATTAAATCGTTGTAGACGTCACATGTACAAACATGGTTCAGTGAACGTTTGTTTGAGGAACAAAAAGTGGTTATAGAACCTTTTTTTAAAGATATATCCTGACATCTGATACATGTTTAGCTCTCTGTATGTGCAAATAATGAAAGTCATTATAAAAAATCATCCTGCATAAAAAGAAAGCAGGTGCAAACTGATACGCAAACTGTCACTACAAGGACACACTGCTAGAGGACTTGGCCCCCAAACCCAGAGCCACAGGGTCAATGTCTAACTTTGTACTTTGATTGGCCAAAGATAATACCCCTTCTTTTCCTCTGAAAGTCAATATGAACACAATTCACTCACATTTGCGCTCCAAATATGGCACGCAAACACTCGGAGCACTGCCAATCAAGGGCCACCAACACTGTGATTTCCAAAGAGTGAATTATTTATCAGTAAACAAACAGAATGAAAGCAGCTTCATCTAAAGAGCAGAACGTCGGAGCCGAAGGGCTGATTGAGGAGTTGCGGGCTAAGCGACAGATAAACAGGACTTTGGAGGAGGTTAGGGGACCTGTTTTGGCAACGGAGGCTGTCCTGATATCCTTAGAAATATTTATAGCTCTCCCAACATCTAAGGATTCATTTTTAGATGTGTGGGGAAGAGAGGGGACATGCAGTTCCCTCCATCATAAATAATCAAATAACTATTAACTTTTAAATAACATATTACCAAGCTTTTGGAGGCTTACAAAATTTATTCAAGATGGCAAGTGTCAGTGTCGCACTAGATGGGATACACTTGAACGTCGGTGAAAGATAAGAATGTTAGTCATGCATAAAGTGCTTTTACAGGCTTGTACAGTTTGGAAAGTGATGCGAGTTCTCCACTGGCTGCTGGAAAAACCAGGCGTAGTATTAACAGAAATACTTTACCGGAAGACTGCTCACATTAACTGGCGCAGATTATTTCGGCTGAACGCGAGCCTGAACTGGCTTATAGCTGGTGCGTATTATGAATACTAGCCTAATTATAATAACACCAACACAGTTTTGGGAGGGTACAATCTAAAGATTCAGATTCAAAAGATACTGATGGCATCTGATGAGGCGTTCTCAATATTATTATATATTTGTTGGGGTGATTTAACTGGAATATAAGTCTGGGCTAGGCAAAGGAATCAAAGAGGACTTTGCTGTGTTTTACGAAGCGCTTGGCTCAGAATTCTTCAACAAAAAAAATATGCGCTGCTCATAAATGCACTGCAATAGCATCGCAATTTGTGACCATTGCATATAATTAGCTGTCTGAACATAAAAGTTTCTGGATCTATTTTTATCTCTTCTGAAAGTGTGAATTATATTGGCAAGGTTTACATGTCAGATCCTCCTTTCTGCTGGAATAAGATCACAAGTACTTTAAAAGACATTGTAAGATGGAAAAGATCCATATGCTGCCTCTTCCTGCAACAAGCCGAATAGGAGCTGTCCGCTGACTGCTGGTGCTGAAACACAACTCTATTTCTTTATATGACTGCAGCTCTGCTCTGTGAGGTGCTCATGTTAAGTAAGGGAGCTGTTCACCTAACGGTGCTGAAATGGGCCCACAGAGTTTACCTCCCTTTGCTTGAAATGGTACTATATGTAATGTCGCTCTCTAAATAAAAACAAAATGCATTCAAGGAATACAAGAAATGTGCCAGGTTACCAGTAAGACAGGGTTAGCAGCATTGAACTGTAGGTTTCTCTCAGTATTCCAGCAGCATCTCTCCCACCACATGACGAGTGGACTATGTGAAGTACATGCCTACAAACAGCAGAGGTCTCCCTTCTATTTGAGCTGCTTAACGCTGGGCTTCAATGCACCACTGCTTTGACTTGTGCTCATCAAAATGTTAGTAAAGAACACAAGGGCAGAGATTTTCTGTGTGGTTCAACAGTATGCTTTTGAATGATGTATGCTTTGTAGGTCCTGTTGTTGCCCAGGACAAAAAAGAAAGTGCCTTCTTTAAACATCATTAGCTAAACGGTGTCAGGACTGCAGAGGGGTGTGACTACCTTAAATTAGGCCGAGTGTTCGGTGGGGGTGGAGGGATTGATAAAGTTTCCATGACTAGTCAGTTATCACCTGGGTCTTAGTATTGACAGGTCTCAGCATGTTGGGACTCTGAGAAGGTTGCGAGTGTCTCCATAAAGAGATAGTGCCATGCAGCATGTGTGGCTTTGTGCAGAGTGTTCGGGTCAATACGCCGGCGGTGGAAGGCTCTGCATAAAGATGAGCTGCAGGTTATTTTCAGTTCCGCGTCTGGGAATCAGACGCTCTCGGAATCAATCATACTCTGTCCTCGGAGACAGGAGGGAGGGAGACTCGGCCCGCATAATGAAACCGCACACGTTTACATTCTCACGCCACACCGTGAAGTGGGCGTCCTAGAGCCAAGTTTCTTCCCCGTCTGTCAACAACGCGCCGCATCATCCTCGTGCGAGAGCTCTCTGATGTGATCCCCAAATCTTCCTCCGCTGTTGCTCTGCCTGTGTTCAACGTCCTGCGCCGAAGTTTGTTCTGATTTTCCAAGGGCACCGTAGTTAAACGCTGAGGTAGGGCAGAACGTGGCCCTCTGTGACAGAGTCGTCCCCCGCTGGGGCTGCCCGGCCTCAGGGCAGCGGGGGCCAACAGACACGTTCCACTGCCCTTCGTTTCCGAGCTTGCTTTGCATGATTAATGGAACACCTTGTGTGTGGGTGACACGGTAGAGTTGCTCGCGTTGCCTGGAGTCATGCTTTGGCAGATTCGGATGAACTAAGTGAGCCTGGTTTCTTCAGAGGAGGTGGAGCTCGTCTCAGCGTGCAGGAGAGACACAGTCTGTTGCAGAGCGCTCTCTCCAGTCAGCAGAAACAACACCAGGCAACTGCAAGTGCAGAAAGGAGGCCATTTCTTTTTCGCGCCTTAGAACAGCAGGCGAGGGGTACGGAAAGATGCATACCCACCCGGTCCAATTTCGACTCCGCTTATGAGAATAATGAAGGATTCTGTCACCGAGTACATAACTCCATCAATCCTCTGCTGATCATGGTGTGCAGCCTGGCATTTTCGCTGAGCTGTTTCCCCAGAATTTGCTCTTGTATTGTGCCCCGCCACTCCGTCTCTCTGCGTTCCCTTCCTTTCTGTGGGCTGCTGGAGTGCTTGGGGAGAAATTGGGTCATATATTGAAACGTGGCAGAATTGCAGCAGATTTGTGATGAAGAGAGCAGCGCAGTTGTCACGCTCGTCTAGGGCCTTTTTTTGCGGGGAGGGGCCACGTTGGGCGTAAGTAATCGAACCAAGGCATCCTCTTTTATTCCACAAAGGTGTAAGGAAAGTGAGGCTAGGCTGCAGCTGTGATGCGCAGACAAAGGATGCCGGGGGTTGGCGGAGTTGGGCCTTTGGGCCTCGCCCCGTATCACTGCCAGCCTTGACACCACTCACTTCCATTCAGGTGATAAAAGGACCCTGACTAATTGGTTTTCTGGCTGGCTGACCCTGAAAACACAAGAAGCGAGTTGAAATGAAGTGAACTGTCTGGGGGTGGATGGATTGAAACGACGAATGCCAGAGCGATGATAAGAGCCATTTGCATGGGACGGAATGCCCACAGAGGCTTGATGGAAGAGAGTGGAAGGGATGAGAGATGGAGAAGACAGAGCAGTGGATAGATGCTCTTAGCGCCGAGACCACGGAACCTCTCAGCCATGCTGTTATGACGGAGAGGGAGAGAGAGAGAGAGGAGAGGTTGAGAGATTTTGTTTGCTCAGCTAATGGAGGAAAAACAAGTTTAAAGGAAGGTTAAGGGAGCCACTTGTAGGAAATGAATAGCAGCAGGACCTTAATTGAAGCAGGTAGGAAGCAAGTGGCAGCTGGGGTGACTCGGCTTCTGCAGCACTGTCAGAGACACGCGGATCTTAATGCAGTTGTGTCATCATTATCACTCGGATGCATGAGCATTCTTTGCCTGCAATGCAACCCAGGTGCCACAGCAACCTCTTACATCTCCGTCTAAAATAGCACGCAGAGAATTTCTTCTCATCTTGGAGGAGAAAAAAACAAAAAAAACAAAAAACAGGCAACCGTCTTGGCATCTGTAAGCAGCAGGGTATTATTAGAGCATTTGCTCGGAGCTGACTTTCCCCTGTCAAGCCGGAATGGGTTGAATCATGCTGAATATCACTGAGGACTGCGAGGGAATCAGAAGGCATTACCCCGAATTGATATGGGCAGCCAAGTGTCGGTGACTACGCGGCGCCCGGCGAGGCCTTTATCGGCCACCATCTATTACGGCTCTGTCAAAGCGCCCAAGGGTCTGCAGATTTGTGTAAAATGTAATACAGTTTTGCAGGTGTTAGGGATGTTTATACCTCATTGTTCCTGTGCTGCTGCAGGCGCTGCTTTTATGAGTCCTTGATGTGAGCGAGGGAGAGCTCGCCAGACAGCTTCACGGATAAGGACACCGTTCTGCTCTCTGATCGAAGATGCAAATGAATGCCATTTCTGTGGGCGGAGGGAGCACGGCTATCGATGAAAGCGTGCACTTTTGCACATGTGCGTGCTTACACATAGCACAAGAAGTTGTGTGAAGTTGAGCGCGCACCCAGATACTGTACTTCTGCTGTTAAGCAACAAGGGAGGCTTTGAGTAAGATTCTGACGGATGATGGCGATGCCCTGGAACGTCTGACTGAGAAACAGGAGGACCCGATGCGTGTGAGGAGGTGGGAGAGTGAGAGACAGCATGAGAGAGCGTGAATGAAAGAGAGAGATGACAATAAGCCCTCTTTCTTCTTGTGAGCAACTTGCTAATAGTCATTAACTGCTTAGGAGGCCCCTGCTGTCTTGTGACAGGTGCTACTGCTGCTGCTACTGGGATGGCAAATGCTTGCATGTCCAAAAGTTTGTAGATACCTGCTCTTCCTGTGTTTATTCCAAAATATAAGGCCTGGTACGTACAGCCTCCACTGTCCGTGTTGGAATACGATGGTGAAGATTCAACTGTTTCGAGGTCAGGCACGGATTTTAGGGCAATTGGTTCTAACTGAGCTCGTCTCAAAGATATTTGATAATGCTACTTCACTTTAAAGTACACTCTCAGTAAAAAGGTAATAACCAGTGTAGCACCTCTCACAACACTGAGGCAGTTTCCTCAAGGGTACATCTTCAGTACGTTCAGTTAGGGGACATAATTGCACCATTTTCTGTTGCAGGTATATTTATTTAACCTACACTGACTCAATACATCCAGTCTTCAGTCCAGGCTTTTTATTTTTCTAATTTAGAACATGATGAAAAGGTATAACTATGCCCATTTCCGCTGGTAGAGTGGACATAATGTACCATTTAAAAAAGGATTAAGATACATAATTCGACCTTAAGACCACATGTTGGGTTAACAAAAATGTACTGAACAGTACCTTTTTCCCTCACACTGTAGAGATATGAGTCTCTGAGCTGACAGAAAATCAATTCAATTCAGGAGTCATTGGTTTCCAATTTGATCCAAAAGGGATTTTTGTAATTTAGGAACAATCTGATTCGGTACACTAAACTGTAATTTGATTATGTGAGTCAAGCTTCTTTAAAGGAGTCATATGTAAGATGATGCCATCTGTTGAATTTATGCACCATGCAGCTCCTCCTCCTCACACTGTTTACTTACCAGTCTGGAGAATCGTCGCAAAATCAGCTTCAAAATCCATCCTTTTACTTACCAAGAGCTCTCCAGTGGTTTTAGAACGCGTTTTCTTGATAAGAGCAGCCATGCTTCTCCTTTATCTACTTATTTGGTGAGTAACGGCTAAAAAACTTCAACCTTCAGTGACTCACTACTGCCTCTACAAGTAGAAAGTGCAATTACAGACAGGACGGGCCACAGCTAGCTGGTTAGATATCTCTGCTACACCATACATACAAACCATCAGAATTTCTTCATGTTCTGTTGGCAATTTTAGTTAATATTGGATTTTTTTAGAATAAAAAAATCATATGTACTCTTTATGCAGTCTTACAAAGTGCTTCCTTAAAAAACAGTAATGCATTAAAGTTTTAAAAAATATTAGCTGATCCAAAGATCTGGCCACAGCGTCCATCAGGACAACACAGGACACATGTGTTGTGCTAACACACTGCCATTGTTTCAGTTTGTGAGTAGCAGGACAAATTGGAGGAGTTAAGCGATGGCCACTAAGAAAGAAGGTCTATATTGTAGAAAACAAACTTCTAAGAGTTGTTTTTTTTATCAAATTATATTGGGGCTGCACTTTATCTGCTGCTTTGCATTTGCTGTGCCAAGGTGTGCAAGCCCTCAAGTTAGATAGTTTTGCAAACTGAAGTAACTCTCTACTTTGTGGGGTCAGTATTACGTGATTATTGGCTGTCTACTGTACAGAGCTTCCACATACAGAGCGACGGCTTGTCAAAGTCAAAATTAATGCCAACATTGTTTTATTAATGATCAACAGGTTCTGGCCAGTGGTTTGTAAATCTCTTGTCATGCGCTCCCTTGTCATTTGCGTCCATTGTTAGCTTGGGAACACAGCTTTAGCTGCTTGCACTGTATAACACTGAGGTCAGATGGAGAATATTATTTGTATTTGTTTACACATCACACATATTTGAGGACGTTAATTTAAAGGGGATTTAGTAGGCTCGATTTCCCCAGTGTGCTCCGATTGGTTAGCTGGCCCACTCTGTTCTGATTAGTCAGCTGCCAGAGTGGCATACAACCCCCACACTGCTGTAGCTATTTTCACAAAGATGTTGGATCTGCTGTGTCAGGGTCTGATCCTGAAAGCCAGGTAGAATAAGTTAGTAGATCTGATTCATCTTTGCAAGCGAGACCTGAGTAGGATGTTTCAGAGGGGTTAGTTTTCACTTTTTTTTAAACTCCCTGTTTGACGATCTGCCAAGTTTACTTTTAGACGAGCAATAAGGATTGTGTTGTGTGATGTCATCTTGTAACAGAAGATAACTGGAACTCTAACAAGGTGTTTCAGACTGCTGGAAAAAGGTTTTCTCTGGGGGGGTGGTTTCTCCCATTGGCATGTACTTTGGTCCAATTCCAGGAATGTTAACCCCCCACTCCCTGCCACTTGGAATTGGGCATGGCAATTTGTCTTGAGTTCCACAAGGACGAACGGTGCCAGGAAAGTTTGAAGTTGGAATTGAATGCAGCAGGAACTGACTGGGTGTAATGGCTTTCATCACTTGAAGTCTCACCAACACATCAAAAGAGTCCATCATTCAAACAAGCCCCCATACCGAGTGGCAAGCTTTAGGTATACTTTGCTAGCTTGCTAACTTTTTGGGATCTAAAACATTCATTAAAGAGAAAGAATGTAAAGGTGTCCTTTCAATTTAGTTCACTTGATTCATTCACTTTATTGATTCAAGCCATTTAGCAAACCATTTAGAATCCTATGTATTAATCCACTTTGTTTTAGTCAAGGCTTTGTGAATGTAATTTGCTAGAAAAAAAAACTCCCTCAAGAAGGAAGTCTCTTTCTGCAACAATGACTATATCACTTAGAATTTGAGGCTTTTGGCACCTTCAGCTCACATGCAGCTGCACCACACCGTCCTGATTGCCGATGTTTTCACAGCTGCATATACGCAACTGATGACTAGTGTCAGCACTGGGTGTGCCATCCATAGCCAAATTCACTGATCTGAGGAAGAAGAGGTGTCTTAATGCTTTTGGACCTATAGTTTACTTTCTTTTTGTCTTTCCAAAACATGCTAATAACATCCACCAAGACTCCATCAATGTGCATTTGTGTTAGTGGAAGAACCGCGCAATAACCGAGACTTTGAGTCTCTCTCTGTTTTTGCTCCCTCTCGCTCTCTCCCACGGTCGTGAGAGAATTAACAACCAAATGTATCTGCCATTACAGGCGCCCTGCTTTTGTTTTGCTGCTGCAGAGGGCAGTTTGAATGTGAAGCGGAGAGATAAGGATATTAGAGGCATCAGAGGCTTTAAGCTCACTGGGATCCCGCCTCTGAGGAACGAGAGAGAAGAGAGAGATGCGTCTGCTAGATGCAGTTTGATCAGCACAACGCAGGCTTTTTCTTGCTTTCTCTTCAAACATGATCGCACCCACAGAGGAATGCCAAAATTTGCCATCAAAAAACTGCCCTGGTAAATGCTGCTAGTAATGATTGACTGAGACGTTGATCCGAAACTCTGCAACGAACATGGAATCAGGGGTCAAGAGGCAATAGTTCTTGTAACACCCATGGTTATGTTGGCAGCTGCTTTGCTCCTGCTGTATAAGTTCTCTTCTCGGGACTGTTTTTCTTCCTAGCTGTCCATAAATTAGGAACCCCCATTGGGCAAATAAGCTGGCAAGTCTAGCTCTCTTTGGTAAAGCATGCCAGCATGTGTGGGTGGAGTTAGAGTGGAGAGCTCTCTGCAGGTGTCACAGGAAGATAGGCAACTCAGTAGGGCATCAGTGAACAATAAGCATGAGTTGCTAACTCACAACGACCTTCTTCAGAGTCTAGGGGTCAGCGTCACAGCATGTGTTATTTTGACATTACGGCCTGGACCCTCAGGGTTTGCCAGCAGGTATAATGAGGATTTAAATTTTCTCACAAAAAGCTTCAGAAGGGAGGGTTAATGAGCCTGAGATTGTTGGATATTGCGCATGTGGGCCATTAAGTGAATGTAACAATGAGGAGCTTTCAGTCTCAGCCTCAGTAAGAGGTCCACTGACATGCCAGCCAAAGACATTCTTCTTCCAACATCTGACAATAGAAAAGGCAAAGCAATCATTTGCTAGGTGAAATATTCATTCCACCCATATTTTCCCCACCTTTCATGACTAAGCTCCATCAAATTGCTTGCATGCGTGATACTTGTGTCATCACACAGAGCCAAATCTATTCATCTCTCAGTGAAATGGAGATTGGATGACCGCTAACATGAGGAAAAACCCTCTGCGGGAGTGATGAAAAAGTGGTGTTCCGGAAGAGGACGCCGTTGCAAATCACTGCTGGCAAAAAAAGCCGAGACAAACATACAAAGATTTCCAAGCATTTTCACGCCGCAGTCACACATAACCGACACCATTTCACAGAAGATTGTCATCTCGGGGAGAAAAAGAGGGGGGGGGGGGATTTCTCACACCTCTGTATTTCAAAGTCAGTCCTCCTCCTCCTCCCCACCCCCAAAAAACTCTACGTCAAGGCAACACACGCTGCTGTGATTACCGCAGTCTCTCTGTACTGGCTCCGGTCCCCGCAGAGCACCGCCACAGCCATTACTCTCGCCAGAGACTTCTGGGTCCGACTCTGGCCTCCTTTTAGTCGGGGGGAAAAAAAACTTGTTAAAAGGATGAATAAGAGAGGAGAGCTGTGAGAGCTGTGAAACCAGGCTAGTTCAAATTGGGCAAAGGAGGTTGAGCACAAACCGCTGAAGGGGGGGAAAGAGGTACAGAGAGGAGGGATGTCGTTGTGGTTCACTTTGGCTTTTGAGCCACAAAGTCTGATGCAATACATTACTGGCAAAGCAATAAGCGATTTCCAGAAAACGTTTTCAGAAGGATAACAACCATATTCCCAATGCCAGGGACGTCGCAGCAGCATTCCAGTAAAAGACCCAGTTTTGAGGGCTGCAAACTATCAAGTGAAATACATTTTTCTTTTTATACCAGTTCTTTTGCAACATTTGCAGCCAGAGCCACAGCCACTGAACAGCTTCTTAAAAAGCAGGCTGAACATACATGGGCAGCATTCATGCATAAACAAGTCATTGAAGCATTTCTATCACAGCCCATTAAACTTATTTAGCACCTCAGTCAGGGGTGTGTATATATATATATATATATATATATATATATATATATATATATATATATATATATATATCCAATCAAGTTAATTCGGGCCTTATACATATTCATACCCACAGTAAACTATTGGGATACCCTTTGAACGCTTTGCATTAAAGCTGTGAAGAAGAAAGGTCTTCATCATTTAAACAGGTAACATTGAGTGTCAATGGAAAAGTGGGCTGGGGTTGATTCCACTTCTGAAATGTCTTTAATGAGAGTAAATATATTACATTCATTGAAAATCATACCGCTATTTGTGAAAACCACTGTTTTGCCAAAAAGTACAGGAACGTATCCTATTAAATTCTCAGCATTTGATCATGGTTTAAAATCACTTCTTCAAAGTGCCAATATTACTTGAACCCTGTACATCTTGGAAAATACATAATTTACAGTCCTGTTGATGTACATACCCATTCCAATACATCACAAGCATCCTTTATGAAGATACTGATTTTCAAAGATTCAGCTACAAAATAAGACCTTCAAGTGATAATCTCACAATAACACACATAATAAATAAGGCGCGTAATAAATAGCTAGCCTAGTCAACTTAAAGTGAGAGTCAGTTCAGACACATGTTTGCACATACAGTCTTGCAAAAGAATGAGCAACATTTTATCAACATTTACAGGACCTGGAGTTCCAGTTGTACCGTTGAGTGTTCCCAAAACTCCCCCCCCCACATCTGAACTAATAGTATCCCATTCTTGCGCCATCGTGGCCTAAACCTTGAGGCAAAGGTAGACACCAATGATGGCACAAAGAAGAATGATTGAGTGCAATGCAACTCTCGAACATGCATTCGACCACCCACAGTCAGAGATTGGAGTCCGCGTCCGATTCAAACAGTATTGCTGGAAGCGAAGGCTGAGGGAAGTGCTGCCTCATATGCTGGCTGGCTGGACTTTGCAGTCTCTGTTCTCGCAAGGTCATTCTTAAATCACATAAGACACACGTTCCAGCTTCACAGAGGGATGATATTGAGATCACAGCGTGGTGACGGCGAGACCACGCTAAACCGTCTCTCCTCTTTATTTCTCTTGCTGAGCCGGATCAGGCAGAGTGGTAGAACTAGGGCTGAGAGAAAGAGAGAGCAAAGAGAGCGCTGGTGCTCCCAGCAGATTGCTGTAAGTGGAGCAGTGGACCTCAGGGAGCAGACCTGCCGGATGGATGGGACCGCATTTCTTCAGGGTTTCCTTCCCCTCCAACTGTCCTTGCTCATCCTTCTGATCCGCAAAGAAGGACCAAAGCTGTCCCAACGTTGGGAAGAAAAGAGGCCAAGGCCGTGCCTCCCTAAGACCACCTCCACACAGTGTGCACAGAATTCTTTAAGAGGCTGTCCATGGCAGTTTTAAATTTATCCTCAACATTTGCTAATAAATTACATTTATTTAGTCTGATTTATTTTTTTTACAAAGATTTTAAACCCTTAAACACTCCAAGACTGTCAGCAGATTCTGACATCTATTCCTCATACTTGTAAGTACATACCAACGTACCTTACAAACAATACTGTGCTGAAACAAAAAGAGACCACCCTCCCTTCTTTTAATTATTTCCAGACAGTAAGTAATAGTTACTTGCACAGTGTCATTGTCACAAAGCACCGCTCTTATGAAACATCAAAAACTATTGGAGTGCTGAAAGCGGCCACATGTGGAGAGTGCCCCGCCTACTGAGTGAGTTAGTGTCTAAATAGCAGAAAACCCACTCACAGATGCTGTGTATGTGTGTGTGTGTGTGTGTGTGTGGGTGTATGTGGGTGTGCATGCGTGCATGTCTGCAAGCAATACCCTCTGGAATTAGGACGGCCCCTAGCTATTCCACAATTGGCTGGCTGCTAACTCACCTGCCATAGCGGTACTGGTGCTAGCTAAAATGGCAACAAAATGTTTAGTTTGAGAATTGTTCTTCTGGAAATGCTCTGTTTAGTTTGGCTATGTGGTCTTCCACACATTAACTCTTATCTTCAAGTAACAGTGCACTATTTTCACCAATCTCTTGGGAAATTGGGACAGTTATTAGAGTTATCTCGGGCATATTTACAGTTTTTTTTTTAATTGCCTGAATTTGTGTTTGAGCATCCGTTTTACCCTCAGTGGAGAGCATAGCGTCAGAATTATAGTATATTTTTAAATTTTGATTCTAAGAAATCCAGACTTTTTAACAGTGTCTTCATAACAGGTTCCATTCTTTTGGGCCACTTGCGTTCAGTTTTCAAAAACATTGGCAGGAATACTTTAAACATCTTCAAAGTTGGTTGCATTTGCTGCTTCTCACAAACACCTCAACACTCAATAGTGTTAAGGTCTAAACTCAGGGGAAAGAAAATAAGTAATGGTGGTCCCTCTCTTGGGCACAGTACTTGTATTACTTTCACAGTAATTGCTGAATAATTAATTGTAGATACTAGATAACAAGCCATGAAGAAAATGTCTAGAACAGTGTTTCTCAGCCAGGAACCTAGGGACCCCGGGTGATCCACATGTTTCCTTTATACGTATGTGTTGGAGGGAAAATGTGGATCTGTGAATTTAGATTTTTCTTATTTTAACAGAAGTACAGTGTGCTTTAGCTCATTTAAATGTAAGATCAGCGTATTCCTCTATCAGGAGTTTCTAAGAGTGCAGTGCTGTCCTCTCATAGAGTTGTTGGGAAAACTGACTCACCTAGTGTCCATTTATAGGCAGGCAGTGGTGATCACCTGAGGCTCTGTCCGCCACCGCTTTTCTATTAAAACACTGTAAAAGCTATTTTTACCCACAGTCACTATACAAAATGGTTCGACTTTGATTTCTGTTTGCAGTGTTAAAAAGGAGCGAGATAGAGTAGCATGCGGTTAATAAAGGTTAATGAGTGTTAAATTCCCTAAGTGGGGTCTGAGAGCACACACATAATTCCCAGCTAGCAGCAAGAGCTTTAAAACCCCTCACTTTCAGAGAGGATTCTGATTTGGCAACATGTGCGTGGGCCTGCAGTGTCATGTTTGTTGGTGCAAAAAAAAAAAAACAAACATGCTGGTGGGTACTGCTGAGGGCGATTTACAAATGTGCGACCGTCACGTACATACCTCCGAACTCTACTATGATATAAGACACATCAATTTCAATTTTATCTGTTCGAGCTTTCGGCTCTTGGCCTCCCCGTTCATTTCAGAAGGTGAAGTTCGTTCTCAAGAACACCTGCTGTGAATTTGTTTACGGTGAGCACCACTTGAAGTGATTGGAGGTGCTTAGGCTAAAGACGCACAGCCAGGTTGTAGTGCTAACAAAAACAACAACAGCAACAACAACAACAACAAAATAAAACAGTACACACAAATGTGAGCAAAATGGTCAACGCTGCTGGATGATTTTTTCTTCCCAGGTCCGATTTTCAGCAGCGACGGCGGGGTCAGTGTGAATGGCTTCCATGTCTTTACATTGAGCGGTATTGGCCTTGACACACAGCTGCTAATGAGGTCTACCTGTGCGGGTCCAAAAGGGCCAACAGAGCTTCATGCTGAGCTGTTGGTGAGACTGGCTGCAGAAACCCAAACTGAGGTTGAGAGAAAAAAAAACAGAGTGCTCAAGTTTGAAAAGGTGTACAGAGGTCAAATAGCTGTGTAAAGTACCTCCATGGGGAGGCAGATGGAATGATAAGTGGAGAAGTTCTTCCAGTAGGAGTATGTTTACCTGTTTGGGAATAGCTCAGTTCACAAACAGCTGACAAGACGATGATGGGATTTTAGACATTGTAGAAAGCAGTTATAAAGAACGCCATCACCTTAGCACTCTGTGTTGTTGCTCACTATGTTAGGTTGTGTCTTAATGCCTAATAGCTTCTAACTATTAAGCAGGTAAACGGCTAAGCTAAGTATATTATATTTGGCGTAACAAGGCAGTAAGTACAAAGAAACCATCGTTCAGAATTTCAGTGTAATGTCACATACTTAACCAGAAAATAAGAAGATAAAAAGTATAAAAGTGTCAGAAATACAGTATGTTTCTGTGTACTACCTAAAAATAAAACCTAATCTACGTTGTAAAAGAAAGCAATCATGCATATTTTGATTTTACTAACTTCTTACCTTTTGCTTTTTTGGCCTAAACATGATATTACAATGAAATGTTGAGTATATTTGTACTTACAACCTTATTATTTCCAATAAGTTCTCTTTCGGTCATTTTACTATTTTATTTATCTGAGTAACAGCTAGAACTCATAGATATTCAGTCTAATTAGGATTAACTGTTTTGGTACTTTGGCCCGTTTTTTTCCCCCTTAAAATAGTTTGTTTCCTAGTTGATAGCTAGAACCTAACAGTCATTTCAGAGTAATTTAAACTGAATTTACCAGTGTTGGCAAAAAAGATTCAGTACTATGAAGCTTGTACATCACATCCAGTTAAAACCTAGAAGTTAAGAAGCTGTTGTTGTTTTCGGATTGTCTTAACACTGTTGTTTCATGCCATTTTTATGACTTTGTCTAAGAAAAGCTATCACTAAACCATTTTTTTTATCCAAAACCAATGAATGTAGAGTAATGATTTCATGGGACAGTATCTAAAACTTTAAAGTTACCCAGTACTTATTTTGGTTTGGTTTCCTTTTGTTCAATGCATCTTCCTGACTGACGTGTTTGCCCATGTACAACGCAAGCTTGTCTTGATCTATGTCTTGTTGGTCAACTTAAAAAGAACAAAAGAATAAAGGAAACCCAAACTTTTTAAGGGAGCACTGGGTTTCATGGATTTTAGCGCTACAGTCAAAAAATGATGAATGATTTTCAAATGACTGGAGAAGGAGCTCTTCACTCCACTGGCCGAAAACTCTGCCTATTTTTTTTAAAGCATTGTAAGCCTGATGCGTGCTGATTGTTGAAGTGAAGAAGTGATCTAAAACAGGCTCTTAGGCTGAACATGTTCAGTTTATATTAGCAACTGAATAAACTACCAAATATTTGTATTTAAACTAATAAGATTTTTTTAAAGGGGACAAACTGAGGAATAACAAACCCCCCTATGGACTTTAAAAGATGCAAAGATTTCATAATATGACAAACAGATAAACCAGGTTTCATTGACTTACGGTAGCCCTACACTGATCAAACTGCTTTCTAAATCCTCCTCATCTTGTTGGATGAGTGTGAACTGGCCTTGTGTGTATGTGCTTTCAGCCATCGTGCTGCGCAAGAGCCTGCAGCTCGGCCGTGTGGAGCGAGTGCTGGAGGAAGACGTTCTTGCGGCTGTACATGTGCAGGGACAGGGGGCCGCGGGGCGGCTGGCCGAGGCGTCCGGTAAAAGAGGAGTGAGGACGGGGCGGGGGTCCTCTCTCGCTTCGTGGACCTGGCCCCCTCTCACTGTCTGAAGACAGGCTGCGTGAGGGACTGGCTCTGTTGGGCAGGCTAGAGCTGCTGCCAGCCACAGCGCGAGGAATCTGGGATGGCCCTTGGTGTTCCAACTTACGTGGCACAGTCACATCAGATGACTCCGCTCTCCTCGGTCCCGGTACCACCTCCCGCGCTCCTGCTCCTCCACTATGGCTCCACGCTCCGTTAGGGCCAACTCGCTCCTCTGCCCCCGTCGGAGTGCTTCTAGACTGCTCGACGGTGGACGGTCGTGCCTGCCTTCGCTCCCTTGTGAGGCTGCTGCTGTTGCTGTTGCTGTTTTGGCTTGTGGCTCGACTTGGATGAATGGCCTATTGAAACAGGGGGGCAAAAACAGAAGGAGAAGAAACTGAGACTCGACAGCGAGCAAAGTAGACCGCTTAATTTGATGACACTTTGACAAAGCTCGCTCGGGTTCCTGGAACCTCTTCTAATTGTTTCCCAACCAACTGGAACCAACTGGAGCTGGCTAAGAGCACGTGTTGCGGGGAGGTGGTGCAAGCAAAAAAAGTCACAGCGGAGCTTAAGCCACCTGTTCAGTTTTTCACACAGCGTGGCCTCGCTTATGTAACCATTCCACCATTACTCACAAAGCTAAAGAGCACAGTATGAAAACGGCCCCAGAATAATGAAAGCACTTACTGAAAGCCTTAGTATTTTAACCCCTTAATATCCACCCAAACAGCTGTCTGTTCCTCTTCCTTTCAGAATATTACATTTCGGTGTCATCATTCTTGATATATCTAACAAAGGTGTATATATATATATATATATATATATATATATATATATATATATATATGTGTGTGTGTGTGTCTGTCACAGACCATTTTGAGCAAGAAGACACTAGAATATATTTTTCTTTTGACATCAGTTGCCTTTTATCATGAAACAAATCAATAATAAGCCCTTAGCGATAGAAATTCTGTTTAAAATGTGTGTGCACGCTCACTCTAAGTTCAATACAGTGCATCCAATAACAAAGGCAGCATGGTGCCTCTTTTATACAGCGATCGGGAGTGTCTTAAGGGGTTTGTGGAAGATGGAATTATAACAATTCCATAGTACTCGATAAGACGCGACCACAAAGAAAGCAAGTGTTTTAGGTTTTATAATTGAATAATAATTATAGACTAGTGATATCTAGTGACTAGTGATATCTTGCATAATCATGGTCAGCAGGTAGGATGGAAATTTCATCTTTAATTCAAATGAAGATGCCCTCCCAAAAAAATCTATGCATGTATAACAGTTTAGAGTGGGTTACTACGACAGGTTCAACCAAGGGAAATGAGGTAAGCCAAGGAGAACACATATTCCCAGAATTCCTACTGATCCCTGTGATAAATGACATCACATGCTGACACATCTACAACGGCCAATGCACATGCTCTAACTACTCTAGAGGAAGATTTAAATAAGTTCAACAGCAAAGCTTACGGCTCAGGATTTTCTGCCGATAAAACATTGGGACTAAATACATACTGCTTCTAAATCTCAGTGTAATCCCAGTCGGGTTGATAGCCACAACAATGGAAAACACTGCAATAAAAGTAACTTTGGCTGTTTTATGTTTGTCTTCTCTGGGTTGAGGGAGGAAGAAGTTGATTAAACGCACTGTTGCTTAACTAATATGATAACCTTAAAGGCGTGAAGTGGAATTGAATTGAAAGCAGACGGCTGTAGAAATTAAATAAAAAAAGCCACAGTTCTCAACAGTGTGGTGCCATTTATGTGCAGAACAAGGAATGAGGATACAGGTGCTCTCAGGAAGGATGTACGTAGGATGGTAAAAAAAAAGTTAAACATGCCTCCAACCTGTAGGGCAAAGCTCTGAAAAAGGCTAGCGCCAACAAGTGACACGTACTGTGGATAATTTCAACATGCAATTATTAGACATAATAAGAATTGTTCAAATATTAGAACAACAACAAAACAACAGGCAGCAGAATAATGAGGAAACAATTTCCACAAACAACAACAAGGAAAAATTACTTTAGAAGAGCCAATAAGCTAAAACTAAATATGGATACTGATAAGTTCTCAACCTCTTCAACACAATACATTTTTTTATTTGCTAGAGAAATATATTCCCACTGTACGTAGACTTAGCTAATATCAACTAGAGTAGTTTAGCTTACTAGTTTTTGCTTACTGCTCATGTTAAAGCACATCTGTATAATACACCACACTTACTATATAAGTATACTGATATAAGTATAGTGATACTGGTACAAGTATAAGCATAACTCATAAGCTACACTGCTGTGAACACATGAAATCTGCATTTTGCCACCAGTTTTTATTTTCATCTTCCTGTAGTGAAACATAGGCAAACATACAAGCCGGGTATCTGGAACCGTTAACCAAGTACTTGAGTGCTCATGTACACGCCTGCATTAACACCTACTGAAGTGTATGAATATAATGTATATAGGGGATATTCTAAGAATGTAATTAAATATAAAAAGAGTCATTTTTTTATATGTCAGTTCTTATTAGTGGTGGGCTTTGTTCATAGTGTATAGTTTGGTTATATAATTAATCAGGTTCCTTGTATGGTCTGTCCCAGAGAGTTATGTGCCTTGCGAGAGCTTGGCCTCAGGTGGTTGTGGTATGAAGGCTTACAGAAGATGAAGGCGTGGACATAGACTGAAGTTCAAGATTTACAAACTTGGTGTCCTCTCAAGTACACACTCTTCATGGCTCTGCTTCTCATACCCAGAGACATAAAGGTATCAAAGCAGGTGACAGAAGAGAGAGAGCAGTTTTGCTCCTGCTTTGGAAGTAGGCCAGGTGCGCACATACACACACGCACGCGCACACACACACACACACACCTTTACACCTGCAGAGTCACGCTGTGCAAAACAGGGGAGTGGAGTAAATCAGAGTAATTTAACGGTCCCAATCCATTTGGGTCTTTATTAGCCTGTGAAGAAACCAGTCCGGCACTAATGGCACGCTCCTGCTAAAAGCCCCTTTGGCTGATTATACCCAGTAGGCAGGAAGAAATAGTGTGCTTGTTCGCCACACTCTGAACCACCCATACACGCATGTACGATGCAGCAGATCACAAAAGCATGCAGACTTAGAGCTACAATAAGAGAACAACAGATATTCACAAGTTTCCAGACTAAGCCACAGGCTACTGGCAATAAGCCATTCGCATCGTGAACAGAGCTTAATGCATGATTGATACGCGGACCTTGTCGACAGATGTCTAGCCTTTGTATTATTCCACCAAAAATCAACTAAAGGAGGTATAGCCCAAGCTGTGAGAACTAAGAGATTAAAGACTTGGAGCGGTATTTCTTGTGAAGGGAAACAAGCCTTTGACTTTTGTTTTCTTAGCTTTTTCCTCTCTCCGCCCTAGAATCATGCATAATAAATGGATACTCAACACTGCCTCTCTTGTGCGGACAAAGAGGTTCTCTCAAATCAAGAGAAAAAGCGACAACAGCCCATTGTCGGCTTCAGACAACAGCGACGCACTTAATGCCGAGCGTGCTGCTTTCCTCGGCCCTCCCGGATGAGCTTGGGCGCATTAAATGATAAATGTTCCTTCATCTGCGTTTTCATTGAGACAAGAGGGAAAGAAAGTCATTAGCTGCAGTTTGGAGCACACTAGACTGCTATCTTTTGTCACTGTCTCACAAATGTCAGAGGCAGAAGCAGGCGCGTGTTCAAGCTCTCCGCCTGTAGCTCCTGCAGCGCCAGCCGTCTAAAGTTGCGAAAATCGGCCCCGGCTCGATGACAAAGAGAAGCTGCCAAAGAGCGAGTGAGAGAAAGAGAGAGAGAGAGAGAGAGAGAGAGTATAGAGAGAGAGAGACTCTCGAGTGCTTGAAGACCCAATATTCGCATGAACTGAGCAAAGGCTGCTTTCCTCTGGCCTGGCCAACCTGTCGTTGGGCGTGGGGACAAATAGCCCGTGTCATCTGTCACTGTGACAGAGTTTGGATTTGCTAGCAGCAAATGTTTCAAATCCTAGTATTTATGGTTGCGCCTGCTTCATCAGTGCATGATTAAAAATAGTTTATAAAAAATTACTACCATAATAAATTATATTATATTACATTATATTATCAACAAAGGATCCAGCACCCAAGAAATATGACACGGATTAACACTCGGCAGAACAAAGATGAAGATCTTCAAATGAAATGATTTGTCTCTACAAACGAAGATCAGAATAGTCCAGGCTGTGGTCTTCTCTCTGGTTCTTTACGGATAGAAAATCTGGACAATAAACAAACGAGACTGGAAAAATATAGATGTCTTTGGTGTTGGCGAAGACTTTTGAGAGTACACTGGAAAACATAGAAAACAAATGAATGAATTCTGAACCACATCAAGCCTTGTCTCTCACTCAAAGTTCAGATAACCAAACTTCTTTAGACATATAAGAGAAACCAATTCATTAAGACTATAATGGTTTGAAGAGTTGAAGGTTAAAGAGAAAAAAACAACTAGCTATAAGATGGATGGATACAGTCTGAAGAATCATTAACTGGCCATTCAGAAGCCTCAAGATGCAAAAAGATATTATGGAGGAACACTATCCATATTATCGAGTTGTAAGCGATTTGCTGGCACTTAATAATAACCATCATAAATATATATTATTTATACATATTAATATTATGCATTATAGAGCAAGCAGTCAAATCAAGACACTTGTGATTACCATGTTGCATCTGCTTCAAAACGAGTCAAACGTGCAAGATTAAAATGTTTTTTTCCAATAACTCCTAGAACCCCAGGCTTATTTTCATTCAATAATATCTAATGTATTCAAAAACTACCATGAATTAATTATAGTAACTGTTTATGTATAATAATGTAACTATTATTAAACTAATACCCGAGTTATGTAGCTTGAAGTATGAGGGGAGATAATTGGAGTGTGGGCCCACATCTGTGCCCTCATGATTTCAGGGGTTGGAAACACTTTGTTAAAATATGCTCTGTGCAGCAATCAAACCAAACTGGGATTCTTTTGATCACCTTGGTAACAGCTATATGTTATTTTCATACCCTTTGAAATCAAAACCTTAGATATAAATCAGAGAAACCTTATAAGGTGGTTAACCTGGAAAGAAAACAAATGAACATCTTTATTCACTCTTAAAAGAGTCTTTGCAACAACTCAAATTAGTCTAACCTTTCACAGCCAGCTGACCTAAATAATCATACACTTTATTAGTCACTCCTAGAATTACACTGTTAACGCTCAGGAGGCTGTCCTCTCGGGATGTTCCAGCTTTTGTCTTTTATGTTTTTTTATGTGCAGCGTACATAGTTTTTCTCTTCACAAGGGTGGAACCCTCATGAACATTCTGTTACAATCTGAATGACACATTGGAAGACGCTCTGTGTCCCAGCTCTAATGAACACAGTGCCTCTAAATAGTCTAGCTTTAATGGGCTTACAGGCAAAATGTGCCTGAGCCTGGCACCGTGCCTCAGCTTGTGATAACATGCTATGACACAGGAAATCTGCTGGGGGATATAAGGATCAGAGTGGGGGAAGGTGGAAGGGGTGATGAAAAAGAAGGTTCACATGGACAGAGCTATTTCAGAGAGCTCAGTTAAATATCTGTGTTTATTTAGTATAAGGATAAGTTTTAGTATAAGGATTAGTTTTCCACCAAGCGCGAAGTTAACCTCAATGCTGGAGGCATATCATTACAATTACTTTACTACAATTAGCTGTTTGATTGTTTTTTTCGAGTGACATTTTGTTATAAATACATGTTCTGCTCTGTAATCTAACATTTAGAAACAGGAAAAGTATTTGGTTTAAGTTAAAGTAAGTAAATAGGATGGTCATTGGCCTATTCCATGTTTGTGTTTGGTCTTTTATCTTGATGTCTTGCTCGTTCTTTATCAACACTGTTGTGGTTTTACATGTGTCGCAAACAAACTTATATTGTTCAATGTGTGACGCAATGTCAAATGTTTTTACTAATTTACTCATTTATTTGAGGTCCCAATTTTATTTATTAATTTTTTTACCCCTCCATCCAATCAAAGTGCTTTTTACAGTGTTTACTATTGGCTAAGGATTTGCTAAAGTGTTTGATGGACATTTATTTTTTATTTTTTACTCCTTGCAGGAAAGAAATATGGTGTCATTAAGGTGCAAAATAAATATGGGGTCCTCAAGGGGGTCAGGAACCCCCCCTTTTAAAGTTCTGAAAATCTAAATTGTAGAAGGTCCCTGGAAAAAAACATCACTGGTGAGCAGCTCAAAAGCAATTAAAACCCTGACAAAGCAGATTTTAATATTCCACTGCAACAAAGTTCCATACTGCAGACATTCAGATTTTATTGTTATTTGCGAAGCGCGGACCACTTAAGGCAGGGCCAGGAAGGGGAACTCTGAGAAACTTAGGCTGGAGTTCTGGGTGGCTTCAGCTGCTGAGATTTGAAGTCAGGCCCGCTTTGCCAAGCAAAGAGTGGGTAAGAGTTGGAAGAGAGGGAGGAGTAAGGGTGGTGGTGGGGTGCAAAGGTGAGCGCAGAGAAGTGGTTTATATAGGACACGTAACGAGTGCCAGGAGGATTTTGGGCGTGGTCCTTCTCCCAAACTTAAGTTATTGTTAGAACATAATTTTTTGAAAACATGGGTCACTTCCATATGTTTTCCATTTATATCACATCTATGCCAGTGGTTAAAATAAATAAATAAAGAATCGGAAATTATCTGGTCTTAGTATAGCTGATACCCAATCAATTAAAATATGCCTAGATTGGCTTTGATTTAGTCATCCTTTGGATTTGATCATCCCTATTAGTATCCGTTCCAATGTGAACTGTATTCTAAATAAAAGGCTTCTTTACTGTTTGTTTTTATGGTTGGGGGCTGAAAGGAAAACTAACAGAGACGTAACATGAGACTGAGAAAAAATGTGTGACACAGGAAAGGAAAGAGCAAGAATGAGGGGAGAAAGCAGTCGGGAGAGGTAGGGTGAGGTTTGGGGAGATGCAGCTGAACGAAGCTGGGGCTTCTTGCTCGATGACGATGCCTGATGGAGCTTGGATTTGATATGCCGAGTTGCGGAGTGAACTTCAAAGCCCTTTCTCCTATTGCTTTCCCTCAAGCAGCTGTCAGCTTTGGGGAACATAAGATTGTTTACAGTGCTTGTCTTGTTCTCTCTGACAGCACAGGACCTGGATAAACAATAAAGGAAATATATATCAAAAGGAAAAAGAGGAAGAGATGAAGAAAAAGGCACCCATAAATTGAATTTCTATCAGCCGTTGTGGCAGATGTCTTCCCAGGCTGATGAGCACATTGCAGCTGCCTGGGTGTCATCATGAAGCTGCAGCTGCCTGTTTTAAGGACTGTCAGCTCCACTGACAAAGTGTGTGTGTGTATGTATTTGTATGTGATGGGGTTCAGTGTGTCCTCACAAACATGTCGCAAATGTGAGCCATACATCAGTTACCATGATTATATGCAGACCAATGGTCTAACATTAGTCAAGGATTGCTAGTCTAACTAAGACATAATCGTGTAAACACTATGGCTCAGTTAACATGGTCCCCTAAGGCCTTAAGATCAGTGCAACTGAAAATGTGGTTCAGGCTATTCAAGATATGTGGACCTAGTATGATGATTAAACCTAGACAAGCCTGTTTATTTGAAAACCTTTGGCATTTATATGGAGTAGACTCCTAGTTTGTACGTACGACAAACTCCAATTTTCTGGAAAGGCTTTCTGCAAAAGTTCTGGCGTAATTGTGTGAGGTCAGACTCTGATGTTGTGGGCAAGGATGCCTGGCTCACAATTACCGTGACAATTCAGAGTTCAGGCCCGTGCTCTGTGCAGACCATTGGAGTCCCTCCACACCAAATTCGTTGGCACTATGCATTCCAGCAGGGAGGGCTCTCCTGGCATCTGCCTAACTTGGCAGATAGTAAAGCTTGATTCATCACTCCAGAGAACTCGTTTCCACTGCTCCAGTGTCCAGTGGTGGCATGCTTCACACCACACGCTTTAGACTTGTGTGCAGCTGCTCGGCCACGGAAAGCCATTTCGTGAAGCTCCTGGCACACAGTTCATGTGCTGACGTTGCTTCCAGAGGCAGTTTGGAACTCAGTTTGGTGGTGATATAGTGGATAGACAATTTTTATATGCTACGCGCTTCAGCACAACTCTGTGAGTTGGCGTGATCTGCCTGTTATTACTCCTATTGATGATTCCATTCCACAAGAATAACACTTCTCAGTGGACCAGGGCAGATCTAACAGGGCAGAAATTTGGTGGCAACCTAAGTGAGTAGTGTTTAAAGTGACTGAGCTCTTCAGTACAACCTTTTCAACCGTACATGTTTGTCTACAGTGACTGCAGGTATATGTGCTGGATATACACACCTGGTAGCACTGGATGTAAAACAACCATGTGTCCACATAGTTTTGGCCATATAGTGTAGATCTGGACAGCAACAATGCAAAAACTGCTTCACTGACATTTAGGGCACTTTCTGCAAAACCATGTGTAGCGTTATGACACCAAAACAAACATGAATGACAAAAAGTGAAAGGCCCTGCACTTCTTGGGGGCAAGGAAAAGGCATCTCTCATGATAAATATTTTGTCAGAAAAGACCTCGTGAGACATTTAGATGAAAGGAGAAAAGAACACTGATATTTTCGAATAGGGGGAAACTCATTTGCGTGTAAATGTCATGAGGAGGCATTTCATGTTGCAAGTCAGACCAAGCTGGCAAGCATGTAAACAGGACTACAAATGGACTGCTGCCTTATATTATTTGTGTAAACATCTTGGGTTTTTTTAAGGGTTGTGAGCACGTCTGGCAAGTTTAGTTCAATTAAAACAAATCCTGGTGCAACTGCTTGATGGCAGATGTCAGTGTAAGCCTTAGGCAAACTAGAAGTAAAATGAAATGCCACAATGTACAATGTTTTCTGCTTTGGTCTGTACTAAGGGAAACAACATACTACAATCTGAGCGCACATTTACAGTAAGTCAGACTATTATGTACACATAACGTAGTTATTGTCAGACACTAGAATTACAAGCATGAGGTGAAATTCGCAAAACAATGGAGGAACCAATTTGCTAGCACAGCATTGCGCCATTTTGAACATTAAGTGTAATTCTGCTTATGAAAAAAGCCAAGCCGATAGCAGGCAGCTTCGACTGCCTTGAAAGCGCTATGGACAAAAATAACCCAAACTGCTGGATGGCTTTTGGAGCTGCACATCCCATCAGCAACCTGGCATGCTGCATAATTTGCGCTCCATTTGGGCCAGTGGCGGCATGGAGGTAGAGCATGAATCACGGAGCCAAAGGCCTGAGAGCCCTCAGGCTGCACTGTCTGCGTATCTCCTCCGCTCGCATCCATTTGCTCTGGTGTCAGCCTGCAGAAAAGTGAGCTGTCACCCTCTCATGGCTGTTATTACCACACTCGGTTGAGGGCTTCCGCCGAAATCGATGTGATGACCGCGTCCCGCGCACTCTGGTTCCAGACTTTTATGTCAGGTGTGAAAGTATGCGAGGACACATGTCCTAACAGCCAGAAATGTGGCGTGCTGCGAGGCGGCGTGCGGAGGGCCCAGCCTCAGATGTCCTACCAGCACGTCGCACCGGAGCTGGGGCTAAAGTCAACAGCTGGAGCCGCAGTCGTTTACTGAGTCAACACTGAGGAGGAGGTAAGGCAATTTTAGAGGAGCGAGCCCAGCACAGGCTTGAACATTCCAGATTAACTTTTTTGCAAAATCGAGGTTTGCCAAGGCAATTTCTGCAATTATTTTTTAATGAGGCAATTCCAGTTTGAATTATTAAACATTCCATAGACACACACACACAAAAAAAACAGCAACTGTTTCAGTCTCAGTTTCATTAACCTACATTTTTAAAGTTTTTTCGCAAACGCTACTTTCTTTTCTTTTTTTTCGGAGTATGAGTCATGGCTTTGGACTTAGGATAAAATTGCAGCTGCGCGCTTTTTCCTTTCTGTTGGAGCTGCGAATGCCGAAGACACGGCAGAGACAGCACTGTCGGAAGCTCTGCTAGTTTACGTCGGCCCTGATCTTTTTCCACTGGAGCGCTAGAGGGCTTGCCTTCTTTACAGCAACTCATTTTTCACACCAGCGCATCCTCACGAGAGACTTTCTTTCACTAGCATTTGGTGTTGGGGCCTTGAGGCCACTATGCAACCTGCAGTGACAGGGTTAACACGCTTTCAATGCATTTTGAGCACTAACATTTATATTTCTGAGGCCGTTTACATTGCTCAAGGACATCTTATTTTTGGTATGCTGAATCAGAAGCAAAAGTCTTGGACATGGCCAACCTGCTGATCATGTTCTATTCACTCGAGTCTTGCTTATCTTTGCGTAGAAAGAACAGAAGAAGTCAGAATACTAATGCCTTTTGAGAAACAATGGATCCTGTAGTTTGCAAACACTGGCATGACCATGCAACTCTTAATTGTCAAAAGTTTCAGCTATCACCAGCAATAACAAAAACAAGGTGTAATTCGATACCAACTCATTAACTTCTCGCTTACAGCGATGAATTCTAAACTCTTCATTCCACATTTCACGAGTATAATTTAACTTTAAGTTACAGTCTTGTTCTGAAAAAAACAAAAAAAAACATCTATGGCCTGTTTTTATCTTTTCTTTCCTGCAAAACAAGCCGAACATAACTTATTATACAATTGTGTGTAATGTAACTCAATATACAAGTCCAGAACTATACCTGTATAGCATAGCAAATCAAAAGTAACTTAACTTTGATGAGAATCAAAATCAAAATTATTTGATAGAAGAACAGTGACTGTGAGAAAACAGGCTTCCGGTGGATTTTTCATTCTTCACTTGTCGGCCACAACAGAGAGAATAAGGAAACGCACGGGAAGAATGAACGGAACGCTGTGTCCTTCACGGGTCTCCTGAGCAGAGCCGTCACATGTCACATGGCGCTGGGTGATGGTTTGAGTGAAGGCTAGGCTGGCCCTCTGGACGCCTGGCTCATGTCTACCTCACCTTGGGGGTTTGCCAGCCAGGGCCTCTGTGGCCAGCGTGCTTCCGCTGCACACGTCAATCCATTCCCCCCACACAGCCCTCATTAATAACCACTATTGTAGCTAGTGACAGCCCATAGAGAGGTGTGCTGAGTACTGAAGCAAACATGGAGAGAGAGGCAGCAGGACCACAATCGCTTAGCATCTGGGGTAGTGACATCATGAGGAAACACTTCACGCTACAAATCTAGTCTACCTCTGGACTTATTCTTGGAGATGGAAGCTCTTTTGAAGTCAAACCATCCCTACGAAGACATGTTCTTGGGGAAACACTGAAATCAGTGTTTTAGTCTCCACTCTTAATATGAAACCGCGTGGGTGGTCTGCCTCTTCCAGTGAAAAAACACAGACAATTTATGCTTATCAGATTTTATGTTACCACTGAATATTCACTTTCCATATTTGTCGGCAAAATATTCCTACTACATGCCTCAAGGCTATTCAGAATGTGCAGATTGCAAGAGAATCTTTCATCAATATTCATGTTGTTGCTTTTTTTCATTAATGCCAGAGAAAATTGAGTTAGATCAGATTCGGAGGGCTGGAGGTCCTCCCAGCATCCATGAGATGAAAAATTCAAATGTACACAAATGTACATGGCAAAAGAAGAATGGCAAATGCCAATCACTTTAGCATCTTAACACTTTCAAATAAAAGCTTTTAGAGGACGACAAAAGTACCCCAAAAGAACAGACGCACACACACACACACATATATATATATATATATATATATATATATATATATATATATATATATATATATATATATATATATATATATATATATATATATATATACATACACACACGCACACACACACAACTTATGCCTCAGTAAGCATGGATTTGGGATAGGGAGCTGGGTGCTCATTGCACCTGCCCTACTTTGGTTTGACTAATGAACCAGAGGCGTCCTGAATCTGTCCACTGGTGGTGGAGAGGAGGGCACAGGGAAAGAAGAGTGGGTCCCTGGCTCACCCAGCCCACGTGCTGCTCAGGAGTGATGGATATGCAACCTCATCCCATGACACTGGGCTAGTCCTGGCATGGGCATAGGAGCATGCTGCCACCAACACACATACACAGGTAACAGTCAGCGGGATGCTGTATCAGGTAGCATGGCTCAGTGAGGTTGTCATGTCACTTAACTTTCACAGTTTACTTTTGGCTGTGACAAAGTTAGTTTACTTAAGGTGTCCTCACTGTCTAATCTCATTTGGCTGAATAAACAATGCATCACAGATGTAAGTACGTAATAATCTCTCATCATCACAAAGAAGCTGAAATTTGTATTTGAATCTGAGAGTCTTGTGTTCTTAATGTGGCCCCAATGCAAGTATATGCATCTGCAATTAGCATTTGGTTTAGTAAGCTAGTAACTAATCACGCAGGTTAGTCATATGGTTTTGATCTTGTTGACACATAAAAATTAAAATTCAGTTTACAAAGAATTTAGCTTCTCATACCAATTCAGCATTATTCCCTTAAGCCAAATATGATCTTGTAACGAGAGGGTCTGGGTACAAACATGAGAAGCTTTGGGCTGAATGTGGGTGAGAAATTAGACTTATTAGGGTTGAACAAACTGAGCATGAAATTTCTGAACTAATCCAACGTTACATGAAAGCGAACCTCAGCGTAGGGGGTAATGATGCGCTTGTCAACATTGTTCAACAGACAGCAAGCTTGTCATTAGATCATGGATGTAAGTCAGCAATGTCAAGTTAAAGATGTACATGTAAAGGAAAAGAAAAGTAAACATAACCTCCTGCAAATGAAAAAGCTCTGTAAGCCAAAGATAACATTTTGCTAATTAGCTCATTTGCTTGTGTTATCGATTGTACCCTGGATATTAGAGGGGGAGTACACTAGGGCTGTCATGATCATGAAATTTTAGCTTTATTTGTCATTTAATAATTGTGATTAACAACTTAAGTGTACATGAAGTGCAAGCCATAAGTGGCCATAATAGCTGATTAGCTTATTATCTTACTTGCCAACTATGTTTGATTCATGGCTAATACTTATTGTACAATCAAAGTGATACACAACACTTCTGTAGCTACACAGCTAATTAGCTACACATTAATGAGTGCTGCCTTCTAAACATGTCAGCATGTTTGATGTCTCAGTGACACGTTTCACTGCTTCCTTTTATTTCAGTTTATATGCTCAGTTCACCCACTTAACCTTCTGCTTATTCCAGAAATCTAACAGGTGTAACTGTAGTCCTAAGTAATTGCAATCATCTAAAGTAATTGCGATTCGGCGATTATGTAATCATTGTGGCTGCTTTAGAGTACACAGCACAAAAAGTTCAACAGGTCCAATCACATCTCTAGACATGACTTTCTCATTACCATATCAAATCTGATCACGCAAGACTTACTGAGTACAGGATCGTCTGCTGATTATGTTATGTTTGTCAGATGCTTTAAAGGGTGCAATAAAAGAGTGGAGCAGCCCACAAAAGAGAAAATGAAAGTTCAGTGACAAGCAAGTAGCAGAAAGGAAGGAAAGGAAGTTTATTCCCACAGAATTATTTCCCAACATTAACAACTATATAATAATTTGGGGAAAAAGGTAACACACTGTAGGCATATACTGCAGCACAATTCTAACACTTTTTTGTGGTGCACCTGCATATATCTGGCCATGATTAAATATTTAAATATTTGATTTAAATATTGCAAATACATGCTGTCTATATTTGTACACAGGATGCAACCAGAAAGCTTTGATTTTCCCCAGAAACTGCCGCAAAAGGTTTAGTACATCTGGATCGTGAAGTGAATCATATTGAATCATGGTGCTTCAATAGGGAAGCTCTGGCTTTCGAATATCTCTATTTACCAAATGTATTTATTCTGTTCTTTCACTCAGTTTACCCTTAAGTTTAAAATAAGTTTAAATTAAGCTTTAATATACTTGAGGTAAACACTGTAGCTTCAATAGCTCGGTCCAGGCAGACTCACTTCGGCAGGCCGCTGTGCTCCAGGACACTAAATGAGATACTGAAGCAATAAAACCCGCATATATATGTTGATTTAAGTTCTTTATATCTCTGTAATGTGTACTTAATGAGTAATACTTGAAAGCTAGAAATAAGTCTAAAATAGGTTTCCTTGATTATGAAAAAGCAATTTGTGTCCTTATATAATCTGGTGTGCTCTTTTTTGGCTCTGCACTGATTTATAATCTATTCTTATTGAATCTTATCCCTTGAGATAACTGTCCACAAGCACAAAGCATATCAGTTTGGTCATTTCTCCATTTCTCTAATGCGGCTGTGCTCTCTAACGTCATTGGGTATTGTTTTTCATTACGCTGAATCACATATCCTAATTTTTTACAGAATTTACTAGATTAACTTTGAGTGTTAGAGTCGAAGTTAGTACAAGCTAGTATAAAATTAGCATTAGATTAAGGCCTATTTTATATAAAAAGCCTTTACTTGAATGCTTTTGGTCTCTAGGTTCATTGTTTCTGTTTATTACTAGGAAATGTATAAGCATTGTTATAATTCACCTACCATGTCAAAACCTTTACATTGTATACGTTTGTCTAAAATCTATGAGACACAGATGAGTTACAAAAGGTTTAGTACATCTGGATCGTGGAGGGAATCATATTGAATAATGGTGCTTCAATAGGGAAGCTCTGGCTTTCGAATATCTCTATTTACCAAATGTATTTATTCTGTTCTTTCACTCTGTTTACCCTTAAGTTTAAAATAAGTTTAAATTAAGCTGTAATATACTTGAGGTAAACACTGTAGCTTCAATAGCTCGGTCCAGGCAGAGCATTAGTTACACATTAGTTACAAGCATCCCCTATTTTCAGTAAGAAGCTATGATGCTCTATCAGACAGACAACCATCCAGCCAATCAGACTGTGATCTATTTAAAATCTATTTCACATATAAACTCACATGCAGCTGCTTGTTGGCTCCTCAGACATGCTGAAATGTGTAGTCAGAGGGGTCGGTACATTTCCCAGTGGGACAGTAACATTTTGGGCTGATTACTCAGGGCTAACCACAATGCATTTATGAAAGTGTTTTGCTACAGCTGGCTCCCCCCTCACAAACTGTAAACATCACAACCAAGTCCAGAGGGGTTATATCAGCTCTATGGTACTGATTTCATCATGTGGTACAGTGCATCCGAAAGCTTTTTTTATTCTGAAAGACTTTCATTTTCTGTTTGTACTGTTGTTCCTGTTCTTTACTGCAATCAAAGAGCGAAGCCAGTTGAACCATCTGCATCATGTAATTCCTGGCCCTACTTCTAAGGGCTGGGTTTTAATAATAAAAAAAAACAAAACAAAAAAAAAACCAAATAGTGTGGACCAGTTGTACCAGTCTAAGCACTACACTGGCAAACCTCCTCAGAACAAACCTGAGTAAGACATTATACATAGACATTATATATAAACATGAAAAAATGAAAAAGTGTTAATGAGGAAAATGCGTTCACAATCCACAAACACATACACCTTAATATCAAACTGCTTACATGTATAATTATGATTGCTGTAACATAAAACTTCATCTGGGTTACTAGATTTACACCCATTTTAATAAGGTGTCTAGTGTTAAATTAGGTTACAGGACAGTGGGCACGCACTGGTATTATAAATATGGCCAAATAATGATAATTACCTTTTAACTTCCATCAGTACCATCATAATATTACATCAAATATATTAAATATATTAGGAAGATATGTTGTGAATGTCTTTTTTTTTATTAGTATATATATGAATACAAAAAAAAGTATATAATGATGTTCATCATTATCATGCAGGACAATTAGCATTTAGGACAAGTCTTGGAAACCCTGCCACAGAATGGAGAGACCCTTGCCGAATGGTGTGAATCTCCTCCAACATGAAATTCAATATGGAACAAACTACTAGAGCACCTGTATTTTACAAACATAAAAATAGCATATCCTGCACCCAGTCATGTCTTTGCAATGTACACTTCTAAGCAAATAATATTAATACTAATAATAATAAGAGGAAGAAGAATTATTGTGGCAAGTGGTTTTTGCTAATTGTTTTAATCTGGTCAGAGTAAAGGTTAAAACCTTACAGAGAATATTTTGTATCACATTAAACCAAAACTAGCACGGTAATGTTTTTCAACTGTTTGAAGTCATCAGTGCTGAGTGGAGCAATATAATCACTATTTAAAGAAAATAACGCTTCTCATACTAGGATGCTTTATCTGTTTGTTTAATGCTTTGTTGTTAACACCATTAAAATCTTGATGTTCTGCCATTTTGTGCCTGGCCCATGTTTTCACATAACAGTGCTTAATGTGGAAACCTTTACTTTATTAGCAACCTCTCTTTATGAGAAATACTTGTGATGTGAATGTTAATTTTCAGCAGCAAGAATATGAGATATTATGTTCTAACATTCAGTCAACAATGGTTTTACCACCCTGGGTTCCAGTGCCAGAGTGGGCAATCAGGAGAACCGGGGAAATTCTAGACGGGCCGTCAGTGTTTTGGGCCGCTTACTATGAACTAATGAATTCTCACACATAAGAGCACAAGAACACTATACTATATAGAACTGTAAAATCTTATATCCAGGTGTATATATTAAACCAATGACAACCAATTCAAGTGATAGAGATACAGCTAGCTTCATATTATTAAAACAGTAAACAAAGATTAGATGACGCCAAAGTTAGCTTCTTATAACCCGTTCAATCTGTAGCGTTTAGATTTAGAGGTCTGCGCTGGCCCTTGTGTATAACAGCTGCATTATGTGAGGTGGAATGAAAATTCTAAGAAGTTAACATCACCCTAAAGAGATTACCAAATTCATAATGAACAGTTACAACAAGAACTGCAGGAAAGCAAGGTATGAAAGAGCTATTCAAGGAGAATGGCTAGAGAATTAGTGTGAGGCGTAAGGAGGATTTTAATTTAAATTACTTAAGGTAGGATGTTAGCATTGTTTGTACAAACTGTCACAATTGATTTAAGACCAAAACATTTTAATCTTTTATCCTAGTATAGCATAGAGAGAGCATATAACAAGAGAAACACAGGAAAAGATATGTTGAATGAAGGCATATATACCACACAAACACAGACTTTAGGCAAAAGAGACTTAACAAACACTCAGGTAATCTTTAATATTTTGTATGTAATCTATAATACAAAGCCAATCATTCTAACTTTGAATATTGCTAAATTAGCCTGTTAACCCATGAGCAGTCTGTTAAAGTGCATGAACTAAATTTGTTTGGTGTGCTTTAATACTTTTACTTCACGAACAAGGTCGTGATTGTAAACATGTGCTGGTAAAAGTGGGTAAATCATATTTAGGATGCTTTAATTGCTGCTACAGCGATGCATCCACTGGACTGTTTTAGTTCAAATTACATGGAGATCAGAAAACCTGGTGTCACGCATCACTGTTTGCTCCACTTTCTTCTGTGCTGTAGCTGTTGTGATTATTTACAAGCTCTGCTAGGGAGTAGGGACTGTCTCACATGAGTGTGTGCATGCAGTGGGAGGTTTTGAAAGCAGAACTGAGCTGCGTCTTTAAAATCTCTTGAGAAACTGCAGCTTGTTTGACTAACTAGCAGTGACAGTATTTCAAAGTGCACACACAAATGTTACAGTGCGTGTTATATACTGCTTTAATAGTGAATTCCCTAATACTGGTACGTTTGTAAGAACATTAAGATTAGTTAGCTACGATTAAACAGTACTGTATAGCTCTCGCACTTCTTACTATAAAACATTCTGTCCAAAGACACTGCAATTATAGAGGTTTGCTAAAAAAACTTGGTTCACCAAAGAGTGTGTTCCCTTCAACATGTACTGCCTAGTTGTAATGTTAGCTTTAGAATTAGCTTACATGAAGGGACAGCCATCTTCACTGAAGCCTCCTCCTCATCCCACACAAAAACCTGGTACTTCCAGTGACTAGAAGATTGCCCTGTTAGAACTAACACGTTTTTAAAGCTTCTTTATTGTTAAACAATACAAGATTTTCCAACATACTCCACTGAGCTTCTTAATTTTTCTCTGTGCTTCTGACCCTTTTAGTCTGCTGACCAGGTGACTCCCACAGCCAGAGTGGAAAGTTTGATGGCCACAGCAACTGCGCAGCGTTGATGGATTTTTTACACACTGTGTGCATTTACGGTCTACGATCCCTTTCCAGTGATGGAAAGAGGGTGGCAGCAACAAATGGGCTACAGTCAGTAAACCTACAAAGTGCATCTAAATGGTAGGTGTTTCTGATAAAATGGTCAATGAGGGTACAAGATAGATGAGTGCAATAAACTGGCAACTCAGTGTATTTATCTTACAGAATGAAGCACATTTTATACGCGCTCGCCTGCAAACACATAGTGTTAACTGTATTTGTGCTAGACATTACTAGCAGAAAAAAATGGCCTCTGATTCACTTTTATATATATTATGTTTCAGAGTGCAGCAACTCTGGTCTGGTCAGGAAATCCAAACAGCTCTAAGAGAGCCATGACCCCCGTCATACTCCACTGTGCCTCTGGCCTGCCTGCTTTTCTCTCTCTGGGTTATATAGCACAGCTCTCCCCTCGTCATGCTCATGCTGCAGTCTGCAGTCCAGAGGATAATGGAACACTAATTAATTTCTAAATCCAGCCTATTCTCAGAAATGAACAACCCTAAAATCTCTCTTTTGATGAATGTGCCGATTGCAGTGGTTTTCAATTAAGATGCTCCAAAAACCCATCTTCACTGTATTGTAGTCAGTAAATCGTCACGTAAAGAATTGCATATCAACTTTGTTCCATAGTTTTTTTTTCCCTTTTGTTAATCTGAGCTAATGAGTTCTTGACTTTTCGGAACTATAAATAGCTTGTTGTAATTGAATAGTTAATAAGAAATGTAAAAAAAAGGTAATTTATTTCCGTAGCAGATGTTTTCCTTAAAATGTTTTCAATTTAGATGTCGTTACAGGCAAAACATAATAGTTAATAACATGGACAACCTTTAATGAAACCATGCTAAAATTGATTTTGGAGAACTTTGGGGACAGCCGTAATTGGAAATAGGAGGAATCAGTGACACTGTGACCCATGCAGTAAATAGAATGAAACTTCAGTGCACTCACATCCAAACAGGATGAGAGTCAGGTTTACAGACAACAAAACAGGACTAAATTAAGACTACAACTAATGTTTTCAACTCCCCTTTAAAGTCTAGTGGAGATGACAACCGCTGTATTGTTAAAGCTATGATGCACATATAATATGATTGTTCACCTGCAGGAAGCCCTGGCAAAACAGAAGTGTGAAACTCATTACATGACACAGAGAACTGTCCATCAGTTGTCAAAATAGGGACTGAGCACCTTCCTGTTGTAGCACAGTGAGGGCAACATTTAACATATTGTTTTTTCTTAAATACTTTTGCTAAAGATTAGCCAATTTTGTACAAGCAGCCTTCGTATAACTGCTAAAAATAAGAATGCATAGTAAAAAAAAAAGTGGTGTAAGCAGGGTTAACTGTAAAAGACTGATGGGAGAGTTCTACTAGTCACTAAATGGTCTGGTATGCAACACATAGTTAACTATAATTCTAATAGTCCAATCAAAACCTATACATATATCTGCATCAAACAATAATCAGTGCAGGACAGTGCTAAATGTATTTGTAAACACAAAGTACAATACGAAGTCTAATTTATTTACATAATATCTCTGGCTTATGTGGCATTATAGGGGCTTCTCTCACTGTTTGCTTTGGGAGGCTCTTGATGAACCCCACCATGTGGAAGCTGTACTTCAGGCTGCCTGGCTCTCACTGTTGTTTATGAGTTTCACAGTGGTGTGATATTATAGATACCAAGACGTTGATTAAAAATAAAATAGATGTGACCTTGACACAAACACTGATGATAAAAAAATCTGCCACTGCCGCATATTAGGCTGTGCTTCATGCTCCCTAGCACATTTGAAAGAAGTAAGAAGAGAATAAAAGTGTTTTTTCGTGTCAAACAGTGTACTGTCACGTAGCAGAGTGTCAGGTTCAAGTTTACCTACTCATATAAAGTGAATTTAAAAACCACTTCTCACACTTGACATCAGTTTACTACCTCTTCACAAACTGGCTGTTTGCGTGCTGATAGACAAGAGTTGAAAAAGGCCGGGATAGTAATTCTACTAGTAATAAAAAGACTTGACTGCCTAAAATTTCAAGCCCCATATGATCTATTGTTGCTTTCTGTGGTCTCAGCACGGCTTTAATTTAAAGGAGCAATGGCAAAACACAGCACGGCGCAGTGTGATGTGCTGAGGAATTGAGCAGCGCTTGCAGAGCTGAGCACCGGCGCGCTGTGTCGGTGCCAGTGTGCGTACCTCTATTAAAAACAATGGCTTCAGATTTTTACATGCTGTGCACCATGACACGTCCATTTAAACTCTCCTTGGCTATTGCTTATCATTGTTCTTACTTCTTGTCATACATGTGCTCATATCACAAGATCAGAGATCATTTTAAAGTCCCTTGAAAATGCGGGGCATCTATGAGCTGTTCAAACAACACGAGTGGATGAGTTGGGTGTACAAACTTTTTAGTTGCTCTGGGGTATCTCAGGTGTTCACAGATCAATAAAATTTGTCTATGACAGAAAATGTAGGGGTAAAATTGGGTAAAATAAAGTCAACGCAACACTGACCTTCGATCAGTTCACTCAAAACAGTTTCATAGAGGAGTATAGAAGTTTCAAGTTATCAAACAATTTATACCGCAGCACGACTGTGAAAATATTAATTGTGAGGGAGGGAGTGAGGGAGCTGTGTGTATTTCCTGCAACCATCCGATGACTGGACTCGTGACATACTGGCAAACAGAAAGTACAGAATGGAGCAAGCAGCAGGCATGTTCTAAAAATGGCTGCCAGGCTGGACTGCTGCTCACATTTGGAAACATATAAGACTTCCAATGCTCATAAGACGATATGAAAGAAAGAATGGGCTGTTCATTTGTTAAATCAGCTAAAAAAACACATAACAAGGTGTATAATAAGCCATCAAAGGCACTGCCATGACAGTTTAAATACTTCTATGTAAATGTTCCCTTTCGATCGTTTGGTGAAAGTGTGGTGCTGAGCAGGCCACGCCTCAATGTACAATAGTTAACGGCTAAAAGAATCAGGGCAGGCTACCAAGCACGACTGCCAAAGTGGAGCCGAGAGCCGAGAGGAGCAGTTTGGAGATCCCAGCATGATGAGGTTGCAGATGGCTGTGTGAGGTTTTAATGGGACCCATATGGAGACAGGTATCCAGCACAGCCGATCAAGTACATCTCTAGTTGTTTGCGGCATCACTGAGCAACAACACTTCTGTGCTGGCTAAAGAGAATGAGGGAAGAGGGGGATGGAGAGGGAGCTGGGAGAGATTACCGTTAACCTAATTTTGGACTGTGCCAGTATGAAAAGAGCAGAGCAATTTTCAGCGAAACTTGAAGGAAAATTTCAAAAAACATACAAACAAACAAACAAAAGACTAAAAAACAAGTGAAATAAAGAGCTCCTCTGTTCATATGTGATGTTGATAATAATGGTGCAAATATGTTTTCTCTGGTGGCTGTTTTCCCTTACTAAACCCTGCATGTAGCTTTTCACTACGAACAGGTTTTAAATATACTATTATAACACAACGTCTCAGATATCAGTGTTCTTAAGGATTTAATGCAAGAACTTTCTGTGTAGTAGATTTTTTTAACGCATTAAACTTGTCTGTGAATTAAATTCTGTCAGAATATCAATTCTAAGTCTTTTAAACAAAGCATTTCACATGGAAGCACTCTAAATAACTTAGCTTCCATGTTAACCATTTAATTATGCATAAATATTGGAAAAATGGTGGAACTGTCCTTCAAGCCAGGCATACACTACATCAGTTGTTCTCAAATTGGTCATCTGGGACCCCCCAGATGGTCCATATTTTTGCTCATTCCCTAGATGTTCCAACTTGGGTTGGAGCAAAAACATGGACTTTCTGGCTCCCTGAAGGCTGCTTTAAGAACCACTGCACTACAAGACATAAGTATCTTCTGTTTAACAGTACGCAGAGGTGATGTTTGGTTAAGTAAAGTAGACTAATGTTAAATGTAGTCAGGATTTAAACTAGGATTTAGGAGGTGGACGACTTCTTTCTTAAGTGACAACAATATGGGAACAAAGTCGCTTGTTTTTGCTATATTGTTTTCTTTCACTGATGGTATGGAAGTGTGTTCTTAATATCACATTCTTGAAACAACATGTGATGAACTCATTTCTATATGTTTAGCAGAAGGAATGTAATGAAATATTTATCGTTTTTAACATCTCTAGAACAAGCGAAAGAGCAACCTCACTGGTTGTAAAAACATACACTGAAAAATGAATGATCATGGCATAAGAAATGGAAGGGGGTGGGCAAAGTAGCTGTATCTTCATGTTTCATAAAGATTGTATGACAAAACTATTTATATTTGTATCTAAGTATATTACTGGAGCTCAGTTCAGCTTGCTGTTTACTAAAAGTTGCTGCAGCCCCCTCTAAATTACCCCCGGGATGTAATGTAAAAATGAAGCTATCTTAAAGAACACATGTTCTTTGATGTAAAGATATTTTAAAATTTGCATTTAGTATTATTCCATTCCAGCAATCACACTTGCGGGGCCTTTTAATGGCAGGGGGCTGCAGCCCCTCACTTAACACAGTCAAGCTCATCTCCTTGATCTGCTCCACAAGCCTCTTTGCACACAAGCCTCTCTTCTCTTCTGGCGTTCTCTTCAGCTAAATAGCGCCTGAATCACTTGTTCAGTTACACGTCTGAAAATATCGTCAGGCTTTTGAACGCTCGGGACTAGATTGGAAGCCTCAAGATTGACTCGTTTCCCTTCTCACAGTACCGGATCATCTGCACCATCTATCGCTTCCAGTCAAGCTCCCAACTACACTTCAGATTGTCAAAATTTGTTGGAGGGGTCAAACTCGGGTGAAAATCGACCCAATGTTATTTATATCTGGCTTCATGGAAAAAAACATACCAAGTTTTAGATACCTAAACAAATAATTTATCATTTATAATTATCATTTATCTGGGAAATAAATATATTTTGCTTGCAAAACATTTTAAATATCATTTGAATACATGCAAGTAAACATAAATACAGTAGAAATACAAGAAATAACTTCTGGATTGTCTTTGGCAGTCACATGTATTTGTTTAAATGCTATCATTTAACAAATACATATGTGTGCTGGTTGGTGGCTCAGCTACGTAAAAGAAGCACCTCTAATGGACAGAAAAGAAAACCTACCTATGCCAGCTATAAAAAAAGTAGATTAGCCATACGAGAACAGATAAAAAGCTGTATTTTTATGACTATTTAATAAATCCAGTGAAAAACGGTTTAGGGAAAAATGCCAACCCTGCAACAGCGAGTGAGAGCCCAGTGAACTCGCTTCTGTCGAGGTACCGATGCTATACAGCCTTGGACTGAAACACAGCTTTAATATCAGCAAAAGACTATCAAGCAGACCTTGATGTCATCTGTAAATGTGAGGCAATATAGAGAAGCGGTTTATTAAGTGTTTTTAACTTTTCCCATTTATAATTAACTACAGCTCAGAAGTCATGGTTTCTAACAGCATTAATCAAACGGTGCAAATTAACTGTAATTACTAAATGACCCTTTGCTCCATAATGACAGATTTCATCATTTAAAGCAAGAAATGAGATCTTCATGTTGAATAAATTAGAACTTTAGTATATTAACGGCAAGCATCTACGTCAATCATTGAGCAAATCCAATCTGGACAAAACAGTTTTGTTCTTTTTTTCAGTTTAGTGGTTACACTTGAAATGCCAGGTGAAATCTTGTGAGTGATTTTGCCCTCCAGCACAGAGAGACTACAAGTAGTGAACACAAAAGGAATTTTCACGCCCTGGGCTAAAAGGATCATGTTTTTTTTATTTTTTTATTGCCCAGTGTGTTTGATTGTGGTAAACTTTCTTCTGAAAACAAACTGCATCATATCAGCTTTCAGTTTTGTCGTATTTTTAGAATCATTCATATGAGCATCTTCTGTTGTTGTTTTTTTTTCACTCTAGAAATAAAACACTATATGGAAAGTGTCTGATTGAACCATAAAAGTATACATCCTCTGTCTACATAGCTAGGCTGAGGGGCTGATTGTTCCAAGCTTGAACTAACAACTCTGAGAACAGATAACACTCTGCAGACTCTTTAATAATACATTGTTCATTGCTCTACAAGTTTGAATCTAATAATCGGTACACACTTTTTCCCGCCTGTAGCCATACAAAGCTGAAAAACTGCCAAGGGCTGTTACTGACGGATTAACTGACATAAGCTTGAAGACAAATTAATCAATTAATTTTGTCTAGCTAGTGATCGTCTTAACAACTCAAGTGTAAATAGTTGACAAATGACGCTGCAGGGGAAAAAAACTACAGCAGAATCCTTGTTGGACATTTGGAATCGTTATATTTCTTACAGATATTACATTACAATACTGCACTATTCCTGTAATGGTATCATATGTATGTGCTGCTTTGCTTTGATACAGTATGAAGGAATAAATGTATTAATATTATTCATAATAAAGAGAGTGTGATATTTCAGTCTAAGAAAAACACCTCCTCTGCATGTTAAACATCACAGATACATGTTCTTCTGTGCCTTTTATGCTCTGAATACACATGTTGTTTTCTGAAGCTGGGTTTCACACAGGGGAACTACTACTACTTGGGGCAATCTTCTATTAGCTGAGCACAGAAATGCTATATGAGAAACAACAAACACAAGATATTTCACTTTTATATATAAATATAAATATATAAAAATTATTTTTTTATGTAAAAGCTCTCTTAAAAGATCAACTGTTTTGAATTTACAGGGTTGCAAATTGAGTGTTTTCATGTCTTTACAATTTAATTATTGGTTTAGTCTTTTGACGACAATGGGCCTCATTCACCAATCAATCTTCTTCATTTTTGAAGAACACATTCTATAAATCAGGTACCCATAATGCATTAGAAGTACATTCATTAAGATCATTAAGATCTATGAAGCACTTACTATGTTTTCTAACCATGTATATTAAGATAATTTGCTCTAAACAGCTCTCAGGTGCTCATTATTAGTAAATGACAAAGACGAAACAGGGTCAGACGCTTTGCCTTTGCACCGTTTACTTGTACTAATGTCAGGTAAGGAGCTGCTGCCAAGATAAGGCTGAATGATGGTGCACGTGCAGTGGGAAAAGAAAATGGGGGGGGGGGAAGAAAAGAAAAAAAAAAAGAAAAAATGTTCTCACTTCAACCTGGTGATGTGAACAGATTTCAGATATTCGCAGAACAGACTTCTATTTTTTTTTAACTTTTCATTTTTAATTGTAATGTAAAGCTGCAACACACAAACTAAGTAAATTTACATTAAACCCAAACCCAAAATCCCTACTTCAGTAAAAGTAATGTTACTGAGGTAATGATTTACTGGAGCACTAGCAAAGGCATTACTTATGGAAATAACTCGAGTAAGAATAAATAAGTAATTTACCAGAAAACGACCCGAGTAATTGAGTTACTTAGTTGTATATTCACAATCACAGTCTGAAAATGTTAAGTCAGTTACTTCACTGAAAATACTCTGCAGAAACGAAGCTAAAGCATGATTTCACATGAGAAGAAAGGTTTGAGTGCTGTTACTGATCACCGTGTGTTCTGTTGTGTACATTTACAAACCTCTGTCTGGGCTGTATAAGCAACAAGGCTTACATTAACTGACATGCATTTCATGGTTATATGGGACTTCCTAGTATATCTGCTTCCAGTAGTTTAGAATTGCTTAAAGACTTTGTTGTTAATGTTTAATCAAATCCAAAGTCAAATCAAGAGTCAAAATAACATAGAGGTTACCCAATTACAAATGCAGATACTGACAGCAGCCTTACTGCTCATTAGCTGGCTGAACGTTGGCTTAAATTAAGTCATAGGTGTGAGACATGTAAACATTTTGATATTCACAGAGAGAGAGAGAGAGAGAAAGAGAGAGAGAGGGAGAGAAACACACTTCTTTCTGACTGAATAAAGTCTTAAATATTGTAGTTTTATCGTGAGACGAAAGTGAAATCGGGGCGTCAATGTATTCTCGCAAATGCATTTTTAGGGAGGTGAAAGTCCGGGCGGGTGCGTTAACAGGTTTACTGCAGTCAGATTGAATGATGATCTGAATATTAAAGCACAACTCTGTTTAAACTCTGAGTGATGCTTTGCTGCCTCTGATGGCTCGTTATTAATGTGAGGAGATCTCTGTTCTGTCTGTGTACAGCGTGTGCGGGACAAACTGAACTTCATACTTCACCTGCAGTCTGATCAGATTACTGTTTAGACCAGTAAGACTACAAAGTGAGACAGAATTATTGTCTAGACTTTATGGTGTATCTGTATTAGACTAAATATTTCAGAGTACAGCCTTGTAAGGTCGTCCACCTACAAAACTTCACCAAACCATACTGTAAACGGTAGGGCTGTGTATTGGCAAGAACCTGGCAATACAATACATATCGTGATACAGCGGTCACAATTCAATATATCGCGATATTGCAAGCAACATGATATATTGCAATTTTTTTAAATCCTACTAATAAAACACACCACTATATGAACAGGTTTGCAAATTCTTACAATAGCACTGCACTCTTGTGCTGCTTGTTAATGTTGGAGTGGAGCTGAAAACGGATTAGAACACTAACCCATCTAGTGGTCAGAGGTTTAAACACAACACACAATGAGTCACTATCTGCCAGGAATCTGTATCGATACTGTGATTTTGAGAATAGATACAGTAAAACACAATATCTCGATATTCAATATTTCGATATTTTTTACACCCCTAGTAAATGGGTAAACTCTAGGCAAATGGTGGACTGAAGTAACTAATAAGTGCTTGAGATAAAATCCCCACAGCAGATTTTAAGTAAAAAAAAAGGCAATTTATTAAAACAGCAAAGTAAGAAGAACACACTGATGATTAGCTAGCTAGGCAGCTGCTCCCTTCAGGCAGAAGCTGAGTTGTGAAAAGCGAACATCTCAGCAGGTTTCGTGTTGAGCAGTTCATTGGAAAGGAAATAAAGATGACCGCTTGGTTAGTCTGTTCCTCGAGCATCCTGATACAGTTCTCCTCTTTCTGTCTGCTCTAAACCCGATATCTCCCTATAGTCTTCCTGCGGCTGGAAACTGCTCTGGGTTTTGACTTACCTTAAGAACATAATCTTTAAATTTACCAGTGCATTCTTCTAACTGGTTCTTGATATGATCATAAATTATTTTTACTTTCTCAGTAAAAAATACTACGATTTGAACTCCAGAAAGTAGTGTTAGAGGGGAAAGCTGCACTCAAGCACAGTAACAAGAGTAAATGAAATTCAGTACTTCCAACTGGTAACATAACTGTGTAAACTACATAGAGGCCCTAGTACTAAACTGGCCTTACTGTAGTGCTAATAACCAGTTTAAGGGTAACTAAGTAAACTACAAAATAAAAACAATGGCCTAAATTTAAGCTTACTAGGCTATAGGATGTATTTGAATTTGTTGATGCCCAAAATATGAGAGACTCTCCCAAATTAGCTGAACTAATCATAAAATGTAGAGTTTTACAATTATCTCCATGTAATTGTTGAATATGTTATTTGCTTAAACTATATACTACTTTTTCAGTCTGTGGGTTGATGACTCCTTAATACCCCTTTTAAGATATAACTGCCCAACAACATGTACTGACAATCATGTTTCTATTAAATTCCTAGAAAATATATTCAGGATGATAATGGCCATTATAAGTGTTAGAAAAAACATTTTCCTGCGTCCACATCAGTACCACCTCAAGGTTCGTTATGTTTTCAAAGTTAATGGCAGGTTCTGTCAGTCATTTAGCTACAACTCAGAAAGAGCAAGTCTGAGCTGGTCTCATTATTGTCTGAATGCAGCACACAAATCTTTTCAGCAAAGATCTGAGAGTACGCAGACCTTCGGATATCATTAACGTAATTCCATTATACTTGCCCTAGAGCTTTGTAAGTGGGAGTATCATAAAAGTCCAGAGATCATAAAGTATTTTATGCATCGCTGATTTCTCAGGCTTTTGTACTCTACCTATGCAGGAAGGGATGTGCAGGGGATCAATACAGGCTGGATCTTGGCAACACTGTAGTCTATAAAGTGCTGCATGCTTGCAAGACTCTCTAACCTCTTTCAGAATTAATGAAACAGATGTCGCTCTTAAGACAAGTATAAACTTATACATTTTCTGATAATAAAGTATTATGCTACAAAAAACACACTACAAAGGATTTACAGTATCAAACTAGTAAGTTTTACACAGGCTTGTGCAATATGGTTGTTATATTCCATGTTGAGATTATAACACTAGATATTGGGAAACCCTGTAAAGGGGTCACATTTCTGCACAATTCAGTTGTTTGAAGAGTTTAATGCATGCAACTCACAGAAAGCTATTTACATTAAATGATTATGGATGCATTACCTAATGACACACAATGTTTTATGTTTTTTTCTTTTTTTATATAAAACACATTCATGGTGCAAAAAAAAAACATGTAGGTTGCTGTAAAATAGTCTCAGAAGAAAACTTATTTTTTCAGATTTATCACAATTTTAGAATTACTTGTATTAGTTATAACGCTCACTTAGGTCATTGGAAAGGAAATAAAAGGGCTTTATTTGTGTCGGATAGTTTTGACCAACAAGGTGAAGAATTTGGTACATTTAACCATTATACATCAAACGACTGGCAATGAGTTTAAACCATTACTTGACATGAACAGAGACTATGAACAGAGAGCTTATCTAATTGTTTAACTGATGTTCCTCGCAGAAACTGGGAAATGGTTCCACACGGCCATCATTTTCACTATCAATTTGCAGCTAATCAAACTGTGAAGGCATCTGTGCTGAACAGTGAAGGAAAATGTTTCATAATGAAGAAACTATAACAGTACATTTTCAAAATACATTTTCATAGTTCTGAAACTATTAGATCTTAGATTAGTCTTAGATTAGTTTTTTTGTTTTTAATCTTAATCTTTTTCCAGTTTTTCAGTCCACATTATTGGTTCAAAAACTGAAAGTGACATTTATTTTTAGAAGAAAAACTTTCAATGGCTGTAATTTCAGTGAATCTTTAATCTCAATTAGGGATGTGCATGTAAAATCCAGGTACCAGTATTCTATACAGAATTCACTCTTCAGCTATTCCACCACAGGAACTTAAGATAAACCATATAAACGACTATACTGTTTACCTGAATTTGTATTATTTTGTACTTTGCTGCTATGAACCAGGAGTACCTAACTGTGAAAGGTTTGCCAGGGGCGTGACTAAGAAAGCACAGACAGCTGTAACATGACTGTATTGCTACCTAGAGTAAGAATTCAAGCTGAAACATATTTTTCTGGCAAATTAACATGTTGGCACATCATCGTTCCCTTGACAGTTTTTTTGGCTACGTGCAACACCTTTACCTGAAGTACCGGGTAAAGAGAAGTCATTATTTTGTTCCGTACACGCGGTTGACTGATTACCTATTCATAAGCCCTAAAGGACACTTGAATATTGAATTTAGTCTCAACAACTGAGCTATACAGAAATTCAGAAAAACTAGAGATTTGTGACCCTTAACATTCAGCCTGAATTATTTAGACCAATATAATCCATTTAATACACAAAGCAGCTGATCTGGATCATCTCAAATTTGGTCAGGATGTTTACATCATGCAGCAAAGTTTCATAATGTATGCTTTACTAATATCATTTCTGCAAAGGCCGGTATCACAATAATAAACATAATTGTGCAGTTCTACCAGCAAAAGAAAAAAAAAACCTAAAACATAAAACCACCTACTAATCACCCACTACCTTATGCAGACGAAGGTGATGGGCAGGGTAAAAAAAAGGGTGTGATTTACAGCACATTTACTTTTTTTGCCAAAGCTTTGGAGGTTCACTCTATAAATATGTATTTGTGAGTCTTCTTCCATTTCATCCACATTCCTCACAAATCTGGGACTTAAATAACTGCCCAAATGCTTCCTCCGCTCTAAATCCACATCCTTCATTTCTCCTCGCTGTCATCTTTTCCCGCGCTGCTCAATGTCGCGCTTACAGCGCAGGTTATGATTTGTATTTGGGAGGCGAGCTCTACATGAGCGCTAAGACCCTTGAGGCAAAAAGCATTTAAGGCACTACCAAGAAGAAGAGAAGACATTAACAAAAAAAAAAAAAGATGAAAAGCTGGTCCATCATTTTAGAAGAAAAAGCAGTGGATTTTCGGTGTGTGGACGAGAAGACAGGCGGTAATCAACATGTCCCCTGATCGAGGTGATTAAGATCGTAGTGATAAGATTACCACCCAACAATCAATGTAATTTCATAAAGCGCACCGCGGCGATTAACACATTTGTGCATGATTATTTGTTGATGCAATTCTGAAAGCTCTGCTGTTTCCCTTAATTAGCCAGGGTGAGGATTTGGCGGGGAGAAAGCGACCTGCCTTTGATTAGAGCCAGACAGGGCTGCTTCATACAGAGAGACCCCCTACCTGCAAAGCTGCCTCCCTCGCAGGCTCTTGCTGCTTACTGCGCCCACAGGAAGAGCAGGGGAGGGACGAGAGAACACAACAACAACAAAGACAGATGAACATGATGCACAAAAAACACAAAAACAAAAAACAGAATGCAATGGAGTGAAAGCAGAACAAAAGGTGCACATAATGACATACAAGTTGCAATGGGGGGCATCATTATGCAGGTATAATGATGCCTTAGCACTCATGTGCTGCATCGAGGGAAGAGCTTGGAATGCAGATGTGATTTAACACTACACCGCAGACGAGGGAGGGGAAACGACTATAAATGAATAAAGCCTCCAAGAGAGTTATACTACAGCAGTTACAATACAACACAATCACATTTGCAGTCATTTCAGAGAACCAGCAGCTACTATTTACATCTGCAGTCTAGAGACCCAGTACTGTGTAAAACCACTCTTTTGTTTAAGTTCTTCATTTTCAGGAGATATGAGCTAATCCACTTGCATAAGGAATATATGAACATGTGAAAGGAACTGAGATAAAATCAGCTAAGAATCTGAAAAGCAAATCTACAGGTGTTTCGTCCAACAATTTACAGCAAGAAGACAAAGAGCAATCAAAAGGTCCTTACAGAGAAAAGAAAAAAAAACAGACTGAAGAGTCTAAATTTGTTTTTAGGATTATTTTGATTGTGAGAAAAAGAAAACTGAACTTTGGAGATGTGGAAAAGGATCCCTGCTGTTTTATATGAATCAATTATACATTTACTTGTTGAGGCATCTGTTAGTGGACATTTTGACTGGAAACTAAATAACTAAGGTATATATATATATATATATATATATATATATATATATATATATATATATATATATATATATATATATATATATATATATATATATATACACACACACACACACACACACACACACACACACACACACACACATACATCTATATATATATATATGTATATAAGTGCCAATTCAACTACATTGACTTTAGAACTTTACTATTGATCTGAACAATATTAATTAGGTTTGGGCTCAGTTTTAAGCAAATTAAGTTTTAAACTTTCATGTAGCTACTAAAAAAGTTTTGCGTTTAAAAATTGGTTCTCATTTTGTATAATTCACTTCTGGGTAAATGAAGGATTTAGTCACATTTATGCATTCAGTAAATTCCTGAAATGAACACACCTTAATAACCAAAGTCATTTGAATTAAATTACAGTGAAACCTGAAATACAATGACGCGCTGAATCGTTTTCCTGAAGAACTGCAATCAACTCTAATCATTTTGAGGTCAGACATGTTAATGCAGACAGGTCGATGTCAGTGCAGCAAACGTGATCAGCACCCCAAACGGAAAGTGAAACATGGAGAAACCGGCTAGACGAGGCTCCCGGCCGTGCTTAAAATCAGAAGGTAGGGACAGAAGTAGAGGCTACGAGTGTAGCGGGGAGAAGTGAACCTGCAGAGGCTTAAGGAGAAAGTGGGTGGGAGGGCTGAGGAGAGTGACTCACACTGCAAAGTGGATTCAGAGCCATTGAGTGGATGGAGAGAGAAAAAAAAGGAGGAGGAAAAAATGTCATCTCCAAGAGAAGGATAGAGAGAGGTGGTGCCAAGCCGTGAAAAATAACAAGAGAGCCTGAAACAACTGTAAAAATGGTAATATGTCCCAGGCTTTAATAAAAAAAAGGGAGGATAGGGGAGACATATGATGAATTATTTCTCTCCCTGTCTAATGCAAGATTGGGATGGGAGCACTATGGACCCTGCTACTCAAGTAAATTAATCTTTCCTTTGATATGTCTCGCCGCAGACTATGCCGGGTGACGGACTACAGTGCCAGAAGCCAAGAGGCAGCGGTTGAATCTCTCCGCGACCAATAACTATCAAAGTAAGTTTAGAAGGAAGTAAAAGTGTGTTAAAGTAACTGTTTCAACAAAGACAGCCAAAAAAGAGCGATCGATTTCAGGCAGCAGGCACATGTCCTTCCATACCTTGTGCTCAAACACACTTAACATTTTCAAAGGCCAGAAATGCAAAACAGGGATGCAACAAGCAGGGTTTGTTATCATTTGACGATGTATACACATTTCTGTAGGCCAAACCCATGACAATAAGTGTGCATTCCTGAGGCCGTATTCAAGAATGGACACAAGGATAGATGTCACCGTTGATATAATTATTTATTAACTTCTTTATGGTGCCACAATGTTCTTGCCTTTCCCGGCCATCTGTCCCCAGCGAGGTGTCGCCTGCACGTTCTGTCGCACAGTGCCCTCGAGGAGGGAGGAAGGAGGGACGAAAGACACCGGGCATGAGGCAGAGCATGAGAGAGAGGGAGGCACACGTCGACCGGCACTCGGCTTCTGCTAATAACTGAGAATGCCCCACAGGCAGCCCGCAGCCAGCTGAGTCTATAGAGACCCAATACTTCTGTCAGTTCTTTGGACCGTAGTCATTACCTTGACAAAGTTATCATAACGAGCACCGGGTTCAACCAGACAACAACAAGAGCACATCAATACGATGTAGTACCCATGGCAAAAAGAGCCGCAGCTTATTTAAGAGGAATGAGAAAGCAAGATAAATATACTCAACATTCATCCCCGAAGAACTCCTTAATCAGCTGGCACACCACTTCATAAACAACCAAGTGTTTAGCCATCCTGCTGGTTAATGTTCTCGCACACATACGGCTCTCACGGTGGAAAGAGTCCTGAAAATCACTACTTAAATAAGAGAACCACTGCTGTAGTGAGTTATCACTTGAATGCAAATAAAAACATACAAAAATGACTCAAATGAGCAACAAATAGTTGAAAAATGTACTTTCCGTTAGAAATGGAAAGAAGCTTTCACTGGTTTCCCTAGCAATACGATATCTGGTTTACACGATAAGATAATTAAATGTTCAATATTCAACACCAGGGAGTAAACACCCTCATATGAAACTCTAAGAAGTGAAAGAGCAGTGACCTAATGAAATAGCAGAGCTGATCTGAGGGCCAAATTGTGATTTATCCAAACTCCACTGCTACGCTAATGCTAATTTATACTCACTCCTCTACGGCAACTGCATTTAACTACCACAGCGGTTTATGCCTTAACACCGTTTGCCTTGTTTGTTTTGATCTTGTGTCCACAATAAAAAAGTGTGAAGTGTGTGGTGTCATATCATAGGCAAACAGTGTGATGACTGAAAGACAGCTGTGATGACTGAAAGACGGCTGTGATGACTGAAAGACGGCTGTGATGACGGAAAGACGGCTGTGATGACGGAAAGTCGGCTGTGATGACTGAAAGGCAGCTGTGATGACTGAAAGACGTCTGTGATGACTGAAAGATGGCTGTGATGACTGAAAGACGTCTGTGATGACTGAAAGATGGCTGTGATGACTGAAAGATGACTGAAAGACGGCTGTGATGACAAAGACGGCTGTGATGACTGAAAGATGGCTGTGATGACTGAAAGACGTCTGTGATGACTGAAAGACGGCTGTGATGACTGAAAGACGTCTGTGATGACTGAAAGATGGCTGTGATGACTGAAAGATGGCTGTGATGACTGAAAGATGACTGAAAGACGGCTGTGATGACTGAAAGACGGCTGTGATGACGGAAAGTCGGCTGTGATGACGGAAAGTCGGCTGTGATGACTGAAAGGCGGCTGTGATGACGGAAAGTCGGCTGTGATGACGGAAAGTCGGCTGTGATGACTGAAAGGCAGCTGTGATGACTGAAAGACGTCTGTGATGACTGAAAGATGGCTGTGATGACTGAAAGATGACTGAAAGACGGCTGTGATGACAAAGACGGCTGTGATGACTGAAAGATGGCTGTGATGACTGAAAGATGACTGAAAGACGGCTGTGATGACTGAAAGATGACTGAAAGACGGCTGTGATGACAAAGACGGCTGTGATGACTGAAAGATGGCTGTGATGACAAAGATGGCTGTGATGACTGAAAGATGACTAAAAGACGGCTGTGATGACTGAAAGACGGCTGTGATGACTGAAAGACGGCTGTGATGACTGAAAGATGGCTGTGATGACTGAAAGATGACTAAAAGACGGCTGTGATGACTGAAAGACGGCTGTGATGACTGAAAGACGGCTGTGATGACTGAAAGACGGCTGTGATGACTGAAAGGTGGCTGTGATGACTGAAAGATGACTGAAAGACGGCTGTGATGACTGAAAGACGGCTGTGATGACTGAAAGACGGCTGTGATGACTGAAAGACGGCTGTGATGACTGAAAGATGACTGAAAGACGGCTGTGATGACTGAAAGATGGCTGTGATGACTGAAAGATGACTGAAAGACGGCTGTGATGACTGAAAGACGGCTGTGATGACTGAAAGACGGCTGTGATGACTGAAAGACGGCTGTGATGACTGAAAGATGACTAAAAGACGGCTGTGATGACTGAAAGACGGCTGTGATGACTGAAAGACGGCTGTGATGACTGAAAGACGGCTGTGATGACTGAAAGATGGCTGTGATGACTGAAAGATGGCTGTGATGACTGAAAGATGACTGAAAGACGGCTGTGATGACTGAAAGACGGCTGTGATGACTGAAAGATGACTGAAAGACGGCTGTGATGACTGAAAGACGGCTGTGATGACTGAAAGATGGCTGTGATGACTGAAAGATGACTGAAAGACGGCTGTGATGACTGAAAGACGGCTGTGATGACTGAAAGACGGCTGTGATGACTGAAAGATGACTGAAAGACGGCTGTGATGACTGAAAGACGGCTGTGATGACTGAAAGATGTGAGTTCTCTTACATTTTCAATATCAGTTTATATTTAATAGCTCTCACAGTGTGTGCCAAGCATAAGTTACCCCTACTAGTTATCTAGCAGACACTCAGAATAGGACATATAAACATCACTTCAGGATTAATAAAGAGCTATCACGCTTATTATATGTAAGTGTTTATTAATGATCTGCATTCTAACTAATATTTGTATATACATAAAATCTGTATTTCACCAAATTGTTCTGCCTTATGTTGCACGTTGAGTGAAGTTTGTAATAATTACTTCATTTAAAAACAAGTAAAAAAACCTAAAGTATTATCTAATTAGAAGCAAACAAGTCATGTTAGAGGGAAAACAATGTACTCAAGTAGTGTAACGAGAGCAGCTGTACACAATTGGCACCTACGCGAGCTCAGTGCTGCACCTGGTGCTGCTTTCACACTAAGCCCACATGGAGCGCTGTGGTTAAGCCCATAAGCACTTAAAATACACAGAACTCTGAGGCTAAATCCAGCCTAACCCCACCCCATTACTTTAAGTAAGTCCTTCTCATTTCCTTATGTTTTCTTCCCATATCCAAGCCTCTTCCGCCTATGCGCCCCCCCCCTTGGACCTCCGCTTCCCGGAGTCCTGCGCGGATCTTCTCCAGCTGACGGAATACTGGGAGCAAGGAGATGGATGGGCTGTGGTGCCGAAGCTACGGGACTTCCTGAGGGATGCTTTCTCATTAGCGCAGACGAGGAGCAGGGGGCTCTGATCGCCTGCCTGCTGCCTGGCCCCGCTCCAGCGCACTTATCCAAATCTAATCCGGTACATAGCGGCGCTGAGGAGCACTTAATTATGGCCTGAGACGCACTTCAAAACGCACGCCTGCTCACTATCAGCCGCGCACAAAACTCCCAGGAACAGCCGACGTGGAGAGGATGGAGGTACCAGAGAAGACAGGAACGCATCAGTCTTTCCGTGATGCACTTCAAATGTAATGCCATAATGTGTGACAGGGATGACACGCTCTCCGTAATTCCTAGCATGTAAAGAAGTAGGTTAGGTGCGTCAAACTAGCGCTGCACCAAAGTAAACTCTCGCCGTTGAAAGAAACTGCTCGGAAGAAAGAAGCTGGCCGCTTTACTAATTAAACAGATTCCGCAAACAAAACTGAGACAAAACACCTCCTATTTCCAGCTAATCTACTGCAAGTCGTGCAGGGCCTGCATCTGCTGAAACACGGTCAGGAACGTCCCAAGACGGCCCATCCCACTTATATCCAAAAAGAAGAAGAACATTTCAGAGTTCGAAAGAAATTTTTCGTCTCCCCTCGGTGTACACCACACACTCATAAAGAAAAGCAGGCAGCACTCCATACATCAGTAAAAACAGACAAAAGAGGATCAAAGCATCGGAGGCCTCCTGCCTTCCTGCAGCTAGCTCCTCCACCTGAGTAAACAACGGGGCTTTCATCTTCCCAATCCAGCCGCCTTGGGCAGAGCGAGCACGGGGTGCCACTCTCTCACCTCTGTCTGTGTGGATTACCATTCAACACACTCACACCCACACGCAGCCGACGCCAGGCATGAAGGTATGCGTGCCTCCGTGAGCCTTTTTTGCCCCTCCATCTTTGAAGCACTGGGTCTGGGGGATTAAATATAAAATAGATGTGGAGCTAAGATTGAGGTCGGGTTTAAGCGTTGAAACTGGAGGCGATTACAGCATGAAGACTGAGAACCATGTACCAAGTCAGGAGATATCACATGTGCTGCCATTCAAAAGTTCGAGGATACCTACCTTTTCTTTACGTTATACCAGGATGTATTTATTTCTTTGATCAGTTTACAGTAACTTGTATGAAGCGCTAATTAGGTTCAAGTTTACTAAGGCATGGGAATACCACGTTGGGAATAACAGAGAATTGGGAATTCCCCACCCATTTATGCCCTTATTGCAACATCAACACTCATCAGCGCTCAAACCTTTCAGCTATTTAAACCACCTTTGGGGGAGAAGAATTTCAGGTAAAGTAATAAGCTCATGAGAGGATTATTGCTTTTTGAGAGGATTTTATGAAGGTTGAAGAGTATTGCAGCAGCCTACTGCTTTTTTAAATAGTCATAAAACATAATTGTGAAAAAATAAGATTCATTTTTGAAGGTAATACGCTGATGAAACTTACTTGGTCCACTCATATAGCAAAATCATATAGCTATAACAAAATACACTGCGTTTTAAAGGGGACAAAAAATAAATGCATTATGATTAACTACAGAAAGATGGGTGGCGCAGCGGTGCAGGGGGTACAGTTGCCACCTCACAGCAAGGTGGAGCTAGATTGGGTTCTGTTTGAGGTTTGCATGTTCTCCCAGTGTCTGTGTGGGTTTCATCCAGGTGCTCCATGCTCCAGTTCCCTCCCATTGTACAAAGACATGGAGTCAGGTGAACTGGAGACACTAAACAGCTCCTATGTGTGAGTGTGTGTGTGAGTTTGTGTGTGAATGTGTATGTTTGTGTGTCTTCCCTGCGATGGACTGGCAGCTCCTGCCTTTCACCCAATGCACACAGAGACAGGCTCCAGCACTGCCACGACCCAGAAGGATAGGCAGCAGAAGATGACACACACCAATGCTCAAATAAATACATAAATAAATAAATAAATAAATAAATAAATATGACTTATAATTGCAATAAACAATTCTTTTCCCAATGCAGTTTGTTAACCTTACTATCAAGAGAGAATTCAACTGATGCCTGCAGTCATATATATCTTACAATGACTTTGTCACAGATCAGATATAAAAAAAGAACATTTTACAAAGGCATTAAAAAAAAGAAAACATATAAATCTTAGTTAATCTGGTCAGCATACCTAAAAATGCAGTTTGATGAACATGAAGATATAAGTTTAAAGCACAGGTGAAACATTACTTTAGAACTTATACTTTAAAGAACTGAAACATTACTATTTAAACATAAGCTTAGGGCACGCTTTTTAAAAGCAGTGCAGAAAAACCCATCTGAGGCAGAAACAGAACTGTTAGCTACAGCTGTAAAATCCTAGGTGTCATTAGTGAGTGCAAGAAACCACACCAGAGCCGGTACACACATAGGAGCAGCGAGGAGGAAAGAGGCACATGAACAAACTATGAGACGAGTGAGTAACTGTGAAGTAAATGGAAAGAGAAAGACAAGACTGGAAACTAAGAGTCACAGAGACAGAACTGGAGACTGGCAGGCAGGAGTTGAGGGTGGCTGTGCAAAAGGTATGGTTGTTTGTGCAGGGACAAAGAGGCCTCCGAGAAGCAGGCAGGAATCCAGGAGCATCAGTGAGGAAGTAGGACTGCCCAGCTCTGGGGGCGGTCGCATGCCATGCTTTTGGTGGAATCACCACACGGCAGATTGACAACACAGAGGAAACTCACACGGCTGCCTGCGAGACAGGGCAGAAGCAGAAGCAGAAGCAGAAGCAGAAGTGCTGGCACGTACCCGGCCCTGGAAGCGAAGCACACGCGTCTTTGGAGCATGGTTAGTCAACAGCCCACACAAACACACAGCCACAATATGGACGGCATGGTCAGTGGGCAGCACATGGGAGCTGCAGCACCCTCCAGAGAGATCAACAGAACTCATTTCATCTCAGCTGTTTGGTCTGTCCTGCTAACCCCTTTAACTGCAAGGCTGGCTTTACTTGGTGAAAGTTTTATAGAACTTCATGGTTGAAACTTTACTTACATTGTAGAATGTACCTGCAATTACCTGCATTTATACTGAAACTTGTTTGAAACTTAGCAACACCCAAGACTTTTTAAAACAAGTTTCATGACACAGATAACCACAACAGCAATAATGTACCAATGTACTTTAAACTGGTTTCAATCAAAACATAGAAAAGAAAATACTGAACAGATTGTTTGCCAGAAACTTGTTTAGTGTAGTTAACTAGCCAAAGGACATCAATATGACTGCTTACTGTTCTTGTTTGTTAAGCTGCTACATGAGGATCTACAAACTAAGATTATTCTTTTCTCCTGACTCAAAAATGCAAATATGTAAATATATTATTATGATTTTATTTAGTCCCACACTTCAAATCTTCCCCCTCAAATTTATAAAAATTACATATTAGTTTCATAATAGTTGGCATCTCAGTTACTTAATAATAATGCTCACTTCTATTTCAGAACTGGGCAGGTCTCTTAAAAAAGGTCCAACATGAAACTTTTGCAGCAGTCATAGTGCAAACAGGAAATATGCTATTTAAGTGGTGTAAGCTTTTAAACTGGCTATTGAGTCTCAATTTGTGTCTAATATGCTTTAGGATCTGAATACAGGGGATAACTGGAATGTTCAGGAGTTCTCTGGGTGCTTTCTTGTCACTTTCCTGTCACTGATTATCACAGCCTACATCTATTTTTAAAACGAAGCACTAACCAAACAAATCTATATTCAGTGTAAAAAAGTATTTGAAAGATGTTTATGCTCCAACAGCAGCCCACGACACTAGCCTACTGTGAGCATTCAAATTCATTTTACAGATCTTGAACAGTTGAGGTTGTATGAACAACTGCAACGCAGAAGGCAGGAAGTTCCTAGGAAAGTTCTCAGTTCCCAGATGTCATGAACACAGCAAGTCCTGAAATTAAATACTGAATAATATGTGTAAGGTTCAAAGAGCTAATGCAGAGGGCTGTGTTTGCCTCACCATTGTCCTCTGGAGATGCTTTACGGTTGCGAGCTGATGCAGAGACAGCCAAGCCAGTAAAAGTTGATGGGTCATGGTAAAACAATCATAAAGGCCCTATTCCCTGTTCACGGCTCCAATAACCCTCGCTCTACACCTGCATATGAGCATGCAGATGGCGCGGGTAGAGTGGAGGGTGTGCGGCTGAGACAGCAGAGCGCAGACAGCTGGCATTACATCACCCTGAATGGGGTCTCTGCCACCTCCATGGCGTTCCTGTCCAATCACATGACTTCAGGAAGAACTATGGTCGAAAAAACACGGACGATAACTCATTCGTCTGAGCACAGACTCAGAAGACAAGGAAGGCAAATTAGCATTTTATACACAGTACTAAGTCTTAATCTTTTAACATTGTCTCATAGCCTGTGGCTGCTGTTGCAGAGGGTCTGTGACAGACAGCACCCAGCTATTGTGGCACCACTTTATAAAACGTACATACTTTGTTAATAAGGTGCCAACTACGTACAGTACTGTTCAAAACTTAAAAATCACCCTTCATATATTTAATTAATGACCAGTCAGAATGGCCATTAAATACAAGTCATTCATTTTTTAGGATATATTTATGAGGAGATTAGAAACAAGGTAAGAGGACAAAAAGAAGGGGAAAGTCAAAGGAAGACATTGGAAAATAAGGAGTTTCCAAAAGTGTAGCTCTATTTTTTTAAGACATGAAAATATGATTTCTGACAACTAAGAGCTAGTATACCAGCAAAACAGCCACCATCACCATTTGTGTAGCTGCCAGAAGATGATCTGCACCAGAACACTAAAACTGTACATCTGAGACATGGAGTAAGCTTCATAGGCTGATGGGTGTAAATATGGACTAAAATCCAGTTGTAATTACATATCATTAGAATTACTTGGATTACGCAAAGCAAATAATGCTGACAATTCTAAGACTGAACTTTGGAGATGTTTCCAAGAAGCATGGGAAAAAAAACATCTCTGCATATTTCTTTAAAAAAAATAGAGTGAAAAGAGGGGAAGCTGTCATTTTCTGTTAAATATATGTTTTTTGCCTTTTTCCCTGATGCTTGAAAACTTTGTACATAATGGCTGTTTTGACTTGAAGGCTGGTTTCTGTTTTTTTCACACAGCACTGTTCACTGAAGTCTCCATTATTAAATTAGCTACTAAGTAAGCATGCCGACTGGCGTACTTATAGCTGAACAGCACTCTGAGAATCTTTTGCATTGACCTTAAGTTGTTATAGCTTTCACGATGATAACAAATACAGTGTATTCTGTGTTATAGGACTAGAATGCTTTAAAACATGATAGTTGATGGGGAAAATATGTTTCGTCTTTCATCTGCTGATTATGATGCAAAACTCTAGTTATTTGACTTTCAGAACTAGACAGTTCTACTTAAACAGAGTTCTCTCAAAAAAGTTCCAACATGGAACTAGAAATAAGCTATGTAAGTGGGGTCCGCTTTTAAACTGGCTCAGATCTCTAGTAATTTGACTTCCAGTATCTGCTAGTATCTGTCGGAATTTTTTTTGAGTTAAAGAAAATGATTTAACTCTCAATTTTTAGTGATGTAGTGTATATAATATTTCTTATTCATGATATCTTCCATAACAACACAGGAGGAGCCATCCTTGTTTACTTTGTGTTAGAACTTCCGGTGCGACCGCGGACATGTTGATACTAATTACAAGCAAAATGACAACAAACATAAAAAATTACTAGCATAATATGTTTAGTTAGAGGGAGTCAGTAATTGGAAGAAGAGGAAAACTTGGCTTGAACAACAGTGTTATGAACACAGCACATAAAGATCAGTGTCTGCTCTTACCATTCTGTAGAGGGGAAACCAGCATCAGAGCATCGGTTCTGAAGCTCCAGGGAAGCTGACGTGTTAAGTAACTATTTTGTAATCAGTGCTATTTACTCTGTAACTAACACCCATGCAGAGTGGCTCGGGCAGCTGGCTTGACTTGACTTACACCAGCTTTCAAAAATATAAACTCACCGTCTCTGTGTAGGAGTACACGGCCGACCTTCCCACTATGCAGGTACTGATACGCTTCACTACAGATGAGACAGTGTTGTCCTATACAAACTTCTTATTGTCTTTCTGGTCTCCTACCATGTAACTGTATTCATTTTGGTTAGCTGACCGGAAATTCTAACACAAAGGCGGAAGAAACACACGCTCGAAAGTGGGTGTGGCGAAATACGGTGAATATGAAGTGGTGGAATTGCTTTCTATATTGAAAGAATATGTAATATCATTTAACTGCTTACGGAAAGAGTTACTGAAAGTAGACAAAAATCCTCAGAATAATTTATCGTTTATCATGATACACAATTGCTTAGAATGCTTCTCTACTCTATCTATTCTGGACTTGCATTTCTGTGCAATTGTTTTTAAACCTAAGTGTAACTGATATTTCATTTTTATTGTCTTAACGGTCTTAAAGCAAAAACAATCCACCGTTTAGCAATTGGATTTTCTCATAGTGACGCTCCAGCTATACATTCTTATTTGCATTTTCATCGCCAGCGAGGCTTCTTGTCAATCAAATGTTGTGGGTGTGGCATTGGAGGGAGTGTTTTAAGAGGATGTGATGAGTCTAAACTTTCTCAGTAGTGACATGTTAGAAACAGCTGTTGGTGACATTTTACCACTTGATAACCAGGTCGTGGAGAATTCTGAGCTAAGTGATTCTGGACTGACTGGACTGCACGTGTCTACACAAACAGTAGTGTTATTGACATGCTGACCAGTTTCAGGCAGAGGCTCGCAGGGCTGCAGGAGGAGCTGGATGGCCATTGATGGCCATTTTTTTTTCTCCCAACACTGCTCCTGGAGGAACTTAACAATGAGATGATTTTGGAAAACCAGGCCGCTCCGCTTGTTAACAGCCCCGGACTGCTTTTAAGGGGCATGTTAAAGCATTGAAAGCACTAAAATGCACTAAATCTCTGGCAGCCCTGCGAGCCTCCGCTCACAGCATTAGTCCCTGTGCCACCGACAGACTCTCTTAATTGTTCAATAATCTCTTTCACACAAAACAACAGCTCGTTAACAACCGCTGACTATTTGTAACAGGTGTGTTAAAGCAGGGAAAGTGCTAAAATGTGCAGGTACTCTTACACTGTAGCAGTGTTTACCTCCTGACAGCCCTGCTAGCCCCTGCCTGAAGCAGTTATGTCCTGGAGCCTGTTCCACCTTAAAGAGGTGCAGCCGTTCTGGCCTGAGGCACCAGACTAACTGCTGCACTATGTAAGGTGGAATGGGAAATTTCAAACAAGTTTATGGTATAGTGATTTGAGTGATCATGATATCCTCCTTAAATTTGCATGAACAGAGCTATATATATGCTATGGTAGGACATTCCGACACTGAAACACAATCCGTCAGAAACTGGGCACCATGTCCCCAACATTCCACTCCTGGTCGGTCACATGAAAATCACTGCGGACAGAATTGTCCTCACATTGGTTAGCAGTGCGACTAACTCTGCATCCAAACCGCTTCCTTTTGAAACACACCCTGCAATAAACGCCTCGCCAACAGTGTTTGACTGACTGGGAGCCTCGCTGACAGTGAAAAAGCAAACAGGATTGCAACTGCATTTACTTTTTGCCAGAAACGGGGACTGTTTTATCTTTTTAAGATTTCAGACTCAAACAATGAAAGTAAAACGTCAAAACTACTTTGCTTTTCCACATTAACTTCAATAGTATACAGAAATTTTGTATGCAGGACATACACGTCCTTCATTTGAATATCTTTAATAATGCACGCTCACATATTGGAAGTGCAACAGTAATTACAGTTATTATCCAAATTTTCTAATCAGATTTTTAATCTTCGAATCTGCAACTGAATTGCATTTGGATCTGAATAAAGTCCAGAATGTGCCGCCATACTTTCCACTGTAGGCTTGATCAAACATCTGATAACAGAGGTACTCAACCCTGTGTTGCAATGTCTACAGGTACTTGTTTCAGCCCTGCACAACACCATCTGATTTCACTAATAAGCTCATCACCTAAACAAAGAAAGGAGCTTAATTAGTGAAATCAAGAGCTATTGTACAGAACTGGAAATAAACCCATACATACCGCAGCCAAGGACTATGGCTTGGGTAACCCATCCTCAAGGAAGGCTTTAGATTTTAACTCAAATCTAAATTCTGCAAATGTCAGCCTTTGACTTTGCAGTTCTGAGTGCGAGCACGCTAAAGGCAGGCTATTACAGCTCTCTATGCATGTAATCCTGTGAAGCCCTGCTCTCAGATTCTGACCACACTCAGGACCATGCTGAGAGTAAAGCGGTCTGTGCTTGAACAACGGCGCTCCAAGTTTAACATCTGTGGACGAAAAGATCAGATGGGCCTCAGCTTGAGTCTTGGAGAGCAGACTCCCCTTAATGCGCAGACAAATTAGAAAAAAAAAGTATTAAAATACTGAATGAGATAAAGGTAAAAAAAAGTGGTAAAAACATCTGGTCAGAACCAATGAGCTTGAAGGTGCTGCAGATTTCCAACGCAAGCCAATCAACAGGTGTCCCTTAGCAGCAGAGCTGACCACTGATCAATCTCTCTCACCCATGTCCTGCCCACATAGATCCAAGTGTCTGGGCCAGTATCAGCTACGACTCATTCTGGCTGGAAGGGGCGTTCCATTTGGCTAAATATTCAAGCACTTTAATGAGCTGTCACTTCTCTAAATAAGATTTATGACTGGGAGGGAAATCTCATGAAAAACAGAAAGTAATCCATAAAACTTCATATCTATGCCACAGAGAGAGGGCCGCCGAGAGTAAATGAGCTCCTAAGTGCTTTCCCGTTTAAACAGAAGCATAGCTGTGGCACAGGCAAATCTGGAAATTAAGTGGCTTAAGCCGCAAGCCACACAAAAGGGTAACCACAAGCAGTGAGGTGGTGGGAGCTGCGAGTGGAGTTTGTCCCTTAAGTTCTTTAAATGCCAGTAAATATGGCTTTTTCTACACGGATCCTTTCTCGATGCTTGTACGTTCTTTCCAATTAAGGCAAAGTAAAGCGGTACCAACCACTTCTGAGCTTAAATGGATTAAACCTAGTCTTTCCATAATTGCAATGTTTTGACTCTATTTAGTCTAGGCTCAGGCTTAATCTTGGACTGGGAAACTAGCCAAAGATATGGAGCTCAACGTGCCATGTTCTGAGGTTGGTTGGTCCTGTGGTTGGTGTTAAAAATTCATTAAGCAGTTCTATTTAAGTTCATTTCCCGAGAGCTCGTATCTCAGCTAAAGCTTTGTGAAGAACAGTGACGTTTCAAGAACGAGACAGAAGATCATCATTCTTCCCCTCGGCCATGAGCAAGCTGAAAATAGACAAGCAGGCATCAGCGACTTGGTGTGGCTCTTCAGCATCCAGCCAGGGCTCTTTGGCATTGATGGGCTCTTCACCGTGAGAACTTGGCCTTCCCTGCCGCGCATGAGGTGCTAGCAGCGACGGTGCGGGACTTTGAGAAGTCTTTGCCGCGGCTGCTGGGAATGAATGTGGCCGGTGCGTACAAACGAGGCCAGTCCGCTCCCTCTGGTGCTCTGTGGCTCAACAGAGGACACGGAACCATTGCTACTTCTCCCCTTCAGCTAATTAGCTCAGTAGGAGAGAGGCGGGGTGCTCCAGAAAAAAAAACGGAAAAAAAAACCAGGAGAGAACTAAGGAAAAAGAGAGAGAGAAAAAAAAACGAATGACCTCCTCAAGTCAAAGAAGCCTTAGAAATAGCTGACCCACTTGTAGACACACTTTCAGATATTTGTGTGTCCTCAATGCAGTAACCTATATAGCGGTGCACTTGCGTCAAGTGGAAGCGCAACTACTCTACTGCTGAGCAGGGGAAGTGATGATAGCGTGCGCCGCACACAGGAAGCCCAGGGGTCATGCGTGTGTGTGAGTTGTGTGGTTCCTCTTTGCTCACTGATCCACCTTCAGAGCATCTGATACAGGCAGGAAGATGATCCATATCCGCCTACTCTACCTTTTCCACACTTCCACGCAGCCACTTTTTGGCATCGCAATAGGGGGAAAAAAATAGGTGCTAGCTCACTGAGAAAACACTGTTCATCTAACAACCTAAATATATGCTCCTTTTTTAACATCTCGGCTTTCTCAGGCTCTTTTTACCCATGCCATAAGTAGACACGGCCAATCTCAGCAGAAAATACGGGATCGAATATCGGAGGAGGAAAAACGAAAAAAAAAGAAGGAATTCTGTAATCTAGCCTGAAATTGCGCACACCGTCACTTTGGGTGATGTGAAGTTGTTAGTGGCACAGAGTTTGAGCAGTTTCAACATGATACTTTTAGAAGCTCTTCTTAAAATGCAAACCTCAAAAAGGTATGTGAAATGTAAACAAAACTATATTTGTAAATCTACTTTGACCTGTATTTAAATAGAAACAGTGAGAATTCCAGATATTGTTGAAAACCTGAGTAAAAAGGTACTCGTTCTGAAACTGAAGTCTTAAAACACAGAATGTTTTGAAATGGTCAAAAAACATACTAAACAGGTGATGCAGTCATACCATTGTATAAAAGAAGCAAGAAGACTTGTGTACTGACAGAATGGGGAAAAACCCCACTTTAAAACTGGATCAGTTGGTTCTTAGGAGTCATTAAAGGTAATGTCCAACACCAAGTGTTATACCATTTAAGTAATGATGTCATATTAAATTAGCAATACAAGTCAAACTTATTTAACTCACTGCTTTCTGTTTTTTTTAGCATTTCACATAATGTATCAACTTTAGGAGCTTATTTTAAATCTTATTTTTAAAGAAGAAACTACATTTGCTTTCACATTCCTGATACTCAAGGTTATCATCAGTAGTGGTAAAGAAAAAGTAGTATAGTGCCATCTCTGGCCATAAGAGATAAAAGGCTGATAAGGCGATGACACACTTGCGTTGTATTAGCAGAGCAGATTGTAAACCAATTAGGAGTCATTTGAATTCACACCAGCACATTATCTATAATACAAAACCGCAAGTCGAGTGAGAAGCTAAACGCTAGGGGGGGGTGGGGGTGAATGGCTTGCATCTCCATAGGAGCCCGACTGAAATTCATTCTGAATGAGTGGAGTAGAGCGCGAAAAAAAAAACCAAAAAAAAACATTGTCAGGGCACTTCATTCTGCAATACATGGGTGTATTCCATGACATGAATACAAAAAACCCCAACCACCAATCGGGATGACAGTCTGCCAGTGAATAAATGCAATTTCATAAAGTGATAACGCACTGCGTGTTTTCATATGTAAAACATTCCAGAGGAGATGCCAAAATTCCCAAGACGTGCGTAAGTGAATGGCCATCGGTAAAATGTGTGTAGACAACCTTTATTCATAACGTGAGAAATGTACAGTATTTGCCGCATAATCTGCTCCTCAGGTGCACGATGCTGAATAAGTGTAGTTACTTATGCATTGATCATAGGTTTCCTGAAAAGAATTTTAAAGTGCCTCTCACACGCTAATGCCTGTAAATTATACGAGTTCGCACTTAGACGAATTGTGCTTGAGGGGGGGAGGAAAAAAACCCCTAGTGACAGGACATCCAAGGAAATGCTGTGTAACTGCTTTATGATTTAAATGACTTTGAGCTTTCTGCTGTGAAAGGGTTCTGTTTGACTGCATTATCTGGACCTGAGCATGTATTGCCAGGATTAAAGTCTTAGAGCTATAGTCCACTTAAAAAAAAGGGAAAAAAAGAAAAAGAAAAAGAAAGAAACACAGGACAAGGAGGACCTGTGTTCAATTAAAAGAAAATTGACAGTGCTCAATGAACCCAGGACTTTAAAGTAGCCATTAAGAGTTCTATTATGGTCCAATAATAGGGACTTACCTCTGAGACTGCAAGATCTGTCTGGGTTGTTTTGTCAGCTTTTTGGCAAAGGGGTTTCTGTACAGTACGGGCAGCTTCCTACAAGAATAAAATAAAAAAAAAAACACATAGAAGAACTAAGATACAAAATTATAGTAGTGTAGTGTTCCATCACAGTCATGTTGCTAGCTCTGCATTGCAAGTAACATCTAATTATGTCAGGTCGAATCTCAGAATATCAAAAGGCTTTCATCTCCCAGCCAAACATATGTTTGAAAAGCAAGCTGCTAGAAATAATAAACGTAATGCAGAGGAAAAACTGCTGGGCCACCGTACCTCGCTAATGGCGTCCAATGAAGATCATAAAAATTGAACCAGGCAAGTCCAGCCAACAGGCTGCCAGACTGAACACTGGGAAGTATTTTATCATTTCTCGCAGTGGTCTGGAGAGCTCCTTTGGCTAGGCTACTGTATTTGCCTAAAAATAGAGCAGTTGTTTTTGGCAGTACTTTTTCCCCAGTGATGATGTCAATAAGTATAAATTCTGTTGATCTCGGTTCTGTCAGACAGGAGTGAAATTAGCTACACGTGTTGTGAATAAGCACATTTATAACAGAACAGTGGCCAGCGGACACTGGAGCACGCGCCTGTGGCCACAGTAGACTTGAAGTAAACTCGGCTGGGTTTTGGCTGAGTCTCATTCCACTCAGGGGAACTGAGTGATTGGATCATTCTTGTTTGAGATGCACAAACAGGGAAGGCGCTGTGCTATTTTTCACAGGCGAAAAGGAAAGGTGACCTTTAGAGATCTAAGCTAAACATAAAGACGCATGACTATAACAGAAGGCCACCTTCTGGAACCTACTGCTCATAAAAGAACATGACAAATTCCTGCAGCATGAGCAAAGCTTCACAGATAACGCTGGAAAAAATATTAGAAGTACATCTGCCTAAACCTGGATATCAAAAGCAATCCACAATCCAAAACCCCGTACCAAAACATATCATCTACAAAAAAAAGCAAAAAAAAAAAAAAAAAAAAAAAAACACAGTTGGTGTTACATCGAAATGGCAGATGAATAAAGATTCGACCTTCACTCTCCAACTTTACTCTCTGTAAATACCAGGGGGGGTGGAGAACAATGGCCTTCCAAATTTGACATCCTTTAAAAACGAGTCCTTTCCAATCACCTCCACAAATCAGTCCAACAAATACCATATAGTGCGTAGAAAATCGTTAAGGAGTACTTACACATTATGGCTTAAGCACCATTCTTCATTTGTCCCCTTGCATTTACAGCCCTTTGAGTGCCCTCTACAGTTTCAGCTAAGCCCCCCTTCCCTTAGTTAACATCTCTTACTCTCTCTCTCCAGTCTGCTGGCCTATAAATTTAAGCTGGGCCTGTCATATTTCTCCTTCATGTGTCTATCCACTTGCTGTTAGGACAAAGAACAATGTGTTTCTCATAGTAAGCGATGCTGAGCACATAGACTCTTACCTTGCAGTGCTGGGTGATACAATGTCTATGCTCGTAAGCTGGTTCTCATATAACCTGATACTGTCAGTGTCTTCCAGAACACTGATGTAAAATGGTGCACTGTAAACAACTAGGAATAATAATAAATAAATAATAGATATATAGTATCTTAATGTGTCATCCAAAATGATCAGTGAACATATAGAATAGTTATGCAATGTTTATGATAATGACAGAACAGTAGCTCGTCTGAAGGGAGCATGTTTTCTTTGGGCACTATTTTGCCGTATAATGCTCTACACATACCTCTCCACAGTAAATATGTATAAATGTATATACACAATGCCTACGTTGTTACTCTATGTAATAGCTTCTTGTGGGCCAGCTTTCAGAGGCATTACAAGCTTCAGATGTCTGGCTCTTATCACCACCACCATGACAATTCTGACTCTGTACGTTTCTCTACAATGCACCATTTCACATCAAATCATTCTGAATTACTTTGTTTACAACGATTGAATTACACAGAAAGTTAGAAAAAACTAAATGGAAAAGTGGAAAACCCCTTCGACTGCAATCTGTGTCATTCGCGGAGGACTTTAAATTGTCCTTAAAGAACTCTAAACACATAAAGGCTAAATAAATAGTAAGCGAGCACACAATATGGCATGGTTCCTGTTGGTGTCATTTGTGGAAAAGTAACCGATTCGGCCAATTATAAAAAATAATAAAAAAGCTAGTTTGTCAGCTGTTCTATAAGCACAGAGCACCTATTGATTTAATTTGTGAATTTACAACTGCTAACTTTACATATAATTTGATGAATGGATGAATTTTACCAGTACTGCCCAGCAATAGCACATTCAGTTGCAGTCAATGAGCCTAATAAATAAACGTTCCAGTTCTGCCTGGATTGCTCTAAACAGCCACTCAGCTATCCACATAACACAAATTCAAATTCACTATTCGACCAGACACCACAACGTCATCCATCGCAAATTAGGCAATACCAGCAAGAAAGGAATTTAAAAAGCAATCATCAAAGTCTTGTAATCTTGGCCGCTTGCGAGAGGACTACAGCTGTTTTGGCTGGGGAAATGGAGTTGATGTTGTTTGAGGGCTTGAGTTTTCTCACCAGCTCAGCCTGCAGTCGCAGGATCAGCTCATCTTTCTCCTTCAGCTGCTGCTGGAGGGACTGGCTCTCTTCTCTCCCCGTCTCCTACGCAGAGAGGCACAAAGACAGACAGTCACACACACAAAACCAGCTTAAAAGGGGACTACATTATTCAGGCCATCTCTTCCAGTTGGAAACAAGCTCTTTATGTGAGAGCAAAACAGAGTTCCTCCGACTGAGATACCGAATGCTGCGGTTTGGAGCAGACGTTTCGCTTTCCTCCATAAACTTCACATGAACTAGCAGGCACTTTCCCGTGACCTTGTGTTGTCGGCATCCATTATGTGAGCAGGGAGGGGGGAGCGGAGGGAGGGAGGGGTGGTGGTGGTTGCGGCGAGGCAGGAGCTTCAAGGGCACCAGCGGAGGACTGAAAAGGCCGGGAGCAGAGCGCGGCGCGAACGCCTCGACAAACGGCCACCACGTCCCTCTTCAAACCTGAGCTCCACCCAACCACGTGCAGAAAGCCCAACACAGATTAGACGCTGACTGTACTGGTGTAAGAAAGCCTGGATATTCTCAGGCTGTTTTCCAGGCAGGGTTTAATTTAAGCTAGTAACAGGCTTAATCCTGCAAGGTAAACATGGTAAGATAACTGCAAAACTTGCATTTCTTGTGCATGCAGTTGCTTAACGTTGGATGACTCACTCCTCTAGACTTCATGTTCGAGAGATTAAAAGAGTCTACGGAAAGAAAATTAAAAGATTAGAAACTATACTGGTGCTCAAGTGAAAGAATATAAAGGCTGCAAACACTTGCCAGTTAGTGTGTGTGTGGATAGTCAGATAAAAATGAAACACTAAGGAAAATAAGGGGTGAAACGATTGCTGCTAATCCCCTACAGAAAGTTGCAGAGTACTGATTCAGTCATACTACTTTTGCAGCACAGCTGAAGGCTAGTTTTAAAGATGACTACCATGAGACTTCATATAAACACCGTTTACACCTTGTCTCATGTGGAGCAGGTCTAATTATTTTCTTTATATAGAAATACACAGTGAAACCTGCGCCTTGTCGTTCACTAGGGTTGCTGTGACTGCTGTTTCTTCAAGTGTTAGTCAACATTCAATAAAGTTTAAAGTTGTCTGCACAGGAAATGTGCAGAAATGGAAGCCAGAACATGAACTGTACCTGACCAGGTTTAACTGGTAAGGCTAGATCTGAAACCTAAACAGAGACTAAGACAGAAGGGTTTATCACACGACTGGTTTACAGTACTGTGTTATTACTAAGCACCTTAATTGATCAACGGAAAATGCTATGATAGGATAAACTGCATAAACTGTGTTTGTCAATATATACAGTACCACTCAAAAGTTTGGGATCACAGTGAAATGTTCTTGTTTTCAATGGAGTATCTTCCTTCCTTAACACAACAATGGACTGACGGGTCTCTAAAGAAAGTTGTTTCTTTCTGGTCATTTTGAGTCTGTCAGCAAGCCAACAACTGCTGATGCTTCAGATACTAAACTAACCTAGAATGTTGTTCTCCCTTTTATACTCACTTATTAGTAGAATGTTTTTCAGCTGTGCATCACAATTGAGCAAGAGTGTCCTAACAACCAATTAGCCCAATAACATCCTTAACTTGGATTGGCGGCCGTACCAGGAGATTTAGGCAGAGGAATGAGAATTGCTGATAATAGGACTATAAGGAAAATGAGCCTTTATACAAAAATAGGCTTTAATACAAACATTTTTATTTTTTAAAAATCATCTGATACACTTACATTAATTGTGAAATGGACAATATTGTTTGTGAGTTGCATGAAACGAAATTCTAAAGTGATCCCAAACTTATGAGCGGTAGTGTATATACTGGGAGAACTGTTCATCATACCTGGAAGAGAACAGCATGCACCACACTCTGGTAACTGTTCTCATCAACCCCAACACACTTAGGTTTCTCTCTCTACTGCTGCTACTTGCAAAAATGCTTGACAATGTCTGAGCAAGCTTACAGCTACGGCATGTAAGATCTGGGGATTTGGAGATCTCTCTGGTGGAAATACGTAATCGCACACAGAGAGCCAAAGAACATTTTCTAACGTCAGTTGTGCTTTGACCTTTCAATGAGTGGATGAATCGGATGATGGTGAGCATGTTAAAAGAGAACTCAAAGAGAACTCAGTCTAAGTTTAAACTAAGCCCTATGAGCATGTAACAGAATTGTCTACTATTATCATCATCAGCAGCAGCTCCTATATCAGTATATATCAGTATAATGCTGCTTTGCATTTGAAACCTAAACATCAAGCCAAACTTCCTTTCTGGGTCCTTTGTATGTAATGTTGACACATGACATGGTAAGAAATACATCCATATACTAATCCCCTACAGAAAGTTGCAGAGTACTGATTCAGTCATACTACTTTTGCAGCACAGCTGAAGGCTAGTTTTAAAGATGGCTACCATGAGACTTCATATAAACACCGTTTACACCTTGTCTCATGTGGAGCAGGTCTATTTATTTTCTTTATATAGAAATACACAGTGAAACCTGCGCCTTGTCATTCACTAGTGTTGCTGTGACTGCTGTTTCTTCAAGTGTTAGTCAAAACATTAAGCCAAACTTCCTTTCTGGGCCCTTTGTATGTAATGTTGAAACATGACCTGGTAAGAAATACATCCATAAAATCCAAGCCCTATTTTAGGCTTTACAAGGCATGAACAACATGATTTTCTTTAATGTTAGTAATGCTTCTCTCAGTTTTAACAAATATATAACAATCAGCCCTAACATTAAAACCACCTCCTTATATCTACACACATTGTCCGTTTCATCAGCTCCACTTATCATATAGGAACACTTTGTCGTTCAACAATTACGGACTATAGTCCATCTGATTCTATGCATACATTGTTTATTCCCTTTCACCCTGTTCTTCAGTGAATAGGATCCCCACAGGACCACCACAGAGCGGGTACTACTGGAGAGGTGTGTCTGATCTACTCATACCAGCACAACACACACTTGCACACCACCACCACCACCACGTCAGTGTCACTGCAGTGCTGAGAATGACCCACCACCCAAAAAACACCTGCTCTTTGGTGGTCCTGATCATTAAAGAACAGTGTGAAGGGGGTCTAAGAAAGTATGCAGAGAAACAGATGGACTACAGTCTGTAGGTGCAAGACTACAAAGTGCACCTGTATTGTAAATGGAGCTGATCAAACAGACAGTGTGTGTAGATACAATGACATGGTTTTAATGTTATGGCTGACCAGTGTATGATTTTCCCCCAACTCAGCTAACCCTCTCATCACTCTTAGTGAGACTGCAACTTCATCCTCCGCTTCATTCACTGGATCATTCACCTAATCCCTAAACTCTTTTGGAGCATTTCAACAGCAGCTATGGATTATACTAAAAAGAGAACAGCACGCAAGAGAGAAAACGTCACTCATTAGAAAAAGAACCAGAGCACAACCTGAGTCTGAAGTTGATGTTGTACAAGAAAAACATCACAAACTTGGTATGAAACCTGACATTCTGTTGGTCTGCGTCAGGCTCAGGTAAAAAAGTATTGTGGTGAAGTAAGGAAGCCAGAGGCAGCAATATTGCTCATTTTGGAGATTATTGGATTCACTCACCAAGTTATCAGTTTTAAACAGAACAAGAGCACTGGGAGCGTGATCACATAGGGAAATCACACTCACCCCATGAACTTGCCCACTACACACACAGACGGTAACCTCCGGAGCATTCTGGGGAACATAAATGCTCTAACCCCGAATAACCTAGCACCAGCTGCTATTGGCGCAACGCCACAATATATATACTACCTGTCAAAAGTTTATAACACTACTGGTCAAAGGTCTAAGGACACTTCCGGTCAAAAGTTTTAGATCACTACCAATCAAACGTTTTAGAAAACTACCAGTTAAAACTTTTATTACACTACCAGCCAAAAGGTTTCAAACTGTTCTAAAACGTTTGTCTGGTAGTGATCTAAATCCTTTGACTGGTAGTGTACTAAAACGTTTGACTGGTAGTGTATCTAAAACGTTTGACTGGTAGTGTACTAAAACGTTTGGCTGGTAGTGTATCTAAATCCTTTGACTGGTAGTGTACTAAAACGTTTGTCTGGTAGTGTACTAAAACGTTTGACTGGTAGTGTACTAAAACGTTTGGCTGGTAGTGTACTAAAACGTTTGACTGGTAGTGTATCTAAAACGTTTGACTGGTAGTGTACTAAAACGTTTGGCTGGTAGTGTATCTAAAACGTTTGTCTGGTAGTGTATCTAAAACGTTTAACTGGTAGTGAACTAAAACGTTTGACTGGTAGTGTGCTAAAACGTTTGACTGGTAGTGTATCTAAAACGTTTGTCTGGTAGTGTATCTAAAACGTTTGTCTGGTAGTGTATCTAAAACGTTTGTCTGGTAGTGTACTAAAACGTTTGTCTGGTAGTGTACTAAAACGTTTGACTGGTAGTGTACTAAAACGTTTGACTGGTAGTGTATCTAAAACGTTTGTCTGGTAGTGTATCTAAAACGTTTATCTGGTAGTGTACTAAAACGTTTGTCTGGTAGTGTACTAAAACGTTTGACTGGTAGTGTACTAAAACGTTTGTCTGGTAGTGTATCTAAAACGTTTGACTGGTAGTGTACTAAAACGTTTGGCTGGTAGTGTATCTAAAACGTTTGACTGGTAGTGTACTAAAACGTTTGACTGGTAGTGTACTAAAACGTTTGACTGGTAGTGTTCTAAAATGTTTGACTGGTAGTGTACTAAAACGTTTGACTGGTAGTGTTCTAAAACGTTTGACTGGTAGTGTATCTAAAACGTTTGACTGGTAGTGTACTAAAACGTTTGGCTGGTAGTGTACTAAAACGTTTGGCTGGTAGTGTACTAAAACGTTTGACTGGTAGTGTTCTAAAACGTTTGACTGGTAGTGTACTAAAACGTTTGACTGGTAGTGTACTAAAACGTTTGACTGGTAGTGTACTAAAACGTTTGACTGGTAGTGTATCTAAAACATTTCACTGGTAGTGTACTAAAACGTTTGACTGGTAGTGTACTGAAACGTTTGACTGGTAGTGTACTAAAACGTTTGACTGGTAGTGTACTGAAACGTTTGACTGGTAGTGTACTGAAACGTTTGACTGGTAGTGTACTAAAACGTTTATCTGGTAGTGTACTAAAACGTTTGGCTGGTAGTGAACTAAAACGTTTGGCTGGTAGTGTACTAAAACGTTTGACTGGTAGTGTACTAAAACGTTTGACTGGTAGTGTACTGAAACGTTTGGCTGGTAGTGTACTAAAACGTTTATCTGGTAGTGTATCTAAAACGTTTGACTGGTAGTGTACTAAAACGTTTGACTGGTAGTGTACTGAAACGTTTGACTGGTAGTGTACTAAAACGTTTGACTGGTAGTGTACTGAAACGTTTGACTGGTAGTGTACTAAAACGTTTGACTGGTAGTGTACTAAAACGTTTGACTGGTAGTGTACTGAAACGTTTGGCTGGTAGTGTACTAAAACGTTTATCTGGTAGTGTACTAAAACGTTTGGCTGGTAGTGAACTAAAACGTTTGGCTGGTAGTGAACTAAAACGTTTGGCTGGTAGTGTACTAAAACGTTTGGCTGGTAGTGTATCTAAAACGTTTGACTGGTAGTGTACTAAAACCTTTGTCTGGTAGTGTACTAAAACGTTTGTCTGGTAGTGTACTAAAACGTTTGTCTGGTAGTGTAGTAGAACGTTTGGCTGGTAGTGTACTAAAACGTTTGTCTGGTAGTGTAGTAGAACGTTTGGCTGGTAGTGTACTAAAACGTTTGTCTGGTAGTGTAGTAGAACGTTTGGCTGGTAGTGTAGTAGAACGTTTGGCTGGTAGTGTACTAAAACGTTTGTCTGGTAGTGTACTAAAACGTTTGACTGGTAGTGTACTAAAACGTTTGGCTGGTAGTGTACTAAAACGTTTGGCTGGTAGTGTACTAGAACGTTTGGCTGGTAGTGTACTAAAACGTTTGTGCTGGTAGTGTACTAAAAACGTTTGGCTGGTAGTGTAGCTAGAAACGTTTGGCTGGTAGTGTACTAGAAACGTTTGGCTGGTAGTGTACTAAAACGTTTGGCTGGTAGTGTAACTAAAACGTTTGGCTGGTAGTGTACTAAAACGTTTGGCTGGTAGTGTACTAAAACGTTTGGCTGGTAGTGTACTAAAACGTTTGACTGGTAGTGTACTAAAACGTTTGGCTGGTAGTGTACTAAAACGTTTGACTGGTAGGGTACTAAAACGTTTGGCTGGTAGTGTACTAAAACGTTTGACTGGTAGGGTACTAAAACGTTTGGCTGGTAGTGTTCTTGAACCTTTAGCCGGTAGTGTTCTAAAACGTTTGACCAGTAGTGTATATATTTTATCTATATTCTTACAAACACATATCAGTGCTTTGTCTGATATGTACACTGATAGGCTACCCTGTACGGTGCCCCATTGCAAAAGCAATCCATAAAGCAACACCCCTTATAACTTGAGCGATGATAAACTGCTAGAGATTAAGTGCAGCTTATATACCATATATATATTGTTCGGAATGGCGAATGGACGTTAAAAGTGTAAAAGCATACCAAGGTTTACACATTCCAGCAAACTTTTATTGAAAAAAGTCTTTCTTGAAAAAATAGTGATAAACAAAAATGACACATTTTCAATAGTGCGTACTTCAAGAAGTTCTATAACACCTTAAAATTCCGGTCAGAGAAAGTACATATTTCAAATTAAAAATCACCCTGCGTTTAACTGTTTTAATGAGATGTTCATGCCTGAAGCACCATTTACTCAAGGGTTAGACTTAATCCATGTCCAGAAAAATGCCCTGTTATGTAGTGCAGAGTCCTTCATGAGAGATCAGTGAAAAGGATTATGCGCTTCAATGTCATGCACTTAACCTAAGCAGTTCACACTCTATTGTTTTAGATGTAATATGCTCCTTTGTTGATGTTACATAAAGGTCTCGAGGGGAGTTGATGTCCCTCTGATGGCACTTGAAAAGCAAATCTGCTCAGCAAAGGCAGCAAAGACATTTTTATTCAGAATGACCCAGCGTGTCCTTTTTTTCTAGCCAGTTTCACCAAGAAAGACAAAGTATGGAGTCCCGGGCTTGACACCAAACCATATTTTATTCTAATAGATGTCCCTCAAAATATAAAAAGGTCACGTCCTGAGTGAGACACGCAGGAAACAGTCAAAGAAAGACGGGCCTCCTCCAAATCCAGGCCTGGGGGGAATATTTAATTATATCTTAATTATAAGGATGTTCACCAAGAGGCATTTTATCTGTGAAGTGCCACAGAGGTTCACTGGAGAACAGTTTGGTCACAGTTGCAAACAATCCCGTGAACTCTCACACATATATACACACTTTTGTTTTACTATATTTGTGGGGACATTCTTAGGCTTCATAGTTATGTATTACTGTAGTTAAATAACACTACAACTAAATCTAACCTAGGACTGGGTGATATAGTAAAAAAGATCCTATCACGATAATTTTTTTCATATCAGTCGATATCGATATATATCACGATATAAATCAAATCAGTATTTCCTTTTTACTTTAAGTGAGAAGTGAAGATATCAAAATGTAAAAATTTTGAATTTTGTTAAATTGTTTTTTATCCTGTGATTTATTTTTAATTTTAATTTTTATTTACAAAACTGTATTTCAAATAAATTGAACACACATACATAAACATTATATATATTATATGTATATATATATTATGTGTGTGTGTATATATATATATATATATATATATATACATACACACACACACACACACACACACACACACACACACACACACACACACACACACACACACACACACACACACACACACATATATATATATATATAACCTGTTTATGTTCACTCATAGTGGTGAGTTGACTTTCTGTTGGATCAAATGGGGAGATGGTTTAGTGATTCTGTTTTCGGTGGAAAATAAAGTTTCCCTCCTCTGGATTTTTGGTTCTAAAGATAACTTTGCCTCAGCGCTCTCACTCAAACTCCTACAACATACATATTTATCTTTAACAATTACGAAATTAGCATAACGTGCGTTGATGCGTCGCTAAGTTGGCTGCGCCCACGGTGTCTCTCAAAACGCGGGCGAAACTTAATTCTATCGACTACGTCTTATAGTTCTATCGAGGAAACATTATTTTGCAATAATTATTGTTATCGTTTTATCGTCCAGCCCTAATCTAACCCAATCCTCAAAAATCAAAAGCCTATTTTTCTGCTCCATTAGATTTTCCCAAAACATGCGACTTGTGGTGAAAATGCCACATCCTCAAGTTAGAACAATAACCACACTTTACCAAGAATTTCATATTGTCCTCACAAATATAGAACTACAAAAACACACACACATAAAATTTCCAAACTAATGCATTGCAGGACAGTGAGCAGTGTCTTTAGCACCATGCTGTAAAGCTGCACCTGAGTGGCTTCTCCGTCTGCTTGGCCTAGATTAAATACTTCAGTGGAAAGAGAACCAACAAAGCTCTTCTGTTACGGAACACACGCACACACAGAAAGCTGCTAAACCCTCAGCTCATCAGACACATGACAGATGAATATCACTGATGCAGTCAACGACAGTCAAAAAGGTTTCTGAAGGTCCGGAGGAGACTTTTTTTTTAACGTTTGACAGGCCAGTCAAAATGAAAATGTATTATGAGACTAAACTTAAAGTCTCTAATGTTTTCATAAAATCATATTAAAGCCACATATTTTGTTTTAACAAGTCCTTACAAAAACTATGAAGACAACAAGTGAAAACAGTTATTTACCATGTGCCTATCCCACTCGCATCCTTTGTTTCTTTCATCTTCTAAAAGCCTGCAACATTTATGTTCAGACAGCCAAACCCAGCATTTAAGTTCTGCTAACGTAAACATGGAATTCCACTGATCAAACACTGTGCATAATTAAAAGATTAAGGCATAAACAATGTGATTTGATGTAAAATGGCTCGTTTAAAGAAAGCTAGAGTCAGAAATGGTCGATAGGAACCAGAGCTCGGAATGGTTTAATGTCTGGAAAATCCCCCTCAGAGAAAGCTATTAACTGAACTGTACTGTCTGATGTCTCTGACATTGTTTTATGACAGTTCTGAGAAAAGCTTCAAGCCTAAAACCTGCATTTCTAAATCTATTCATGGCACAGAGGTACATGCAGGATGTTCTTATGTAAAACAGTCCCCAAAGAAAACTTTTCAGATTGAGTGTTTTTTCACCATTTATCAACGTCACATCAGAAACTCAGTAGACACACGATGGTTTGTTGAAGACCAGGTTACTTCTTTCTCCAAACACAACCACTGCAAAGAATTCAGAGTTACTCTACAGTGCACTATTGGATATCACTTTGTTTACATGTCTATCACTGATTTTTTTTTTTAATTCAAAATGGTTACTGCTTCTGTTTTTCAATGCAAAATACGTGTGTCTATTGTTTGTATACTCAGTGGTCACTTTAATATTATCTACACTAATAGAAAATGTATCAGATCTGCTTACCACAGAGGTGCGCTTAGTAATCCTACAGTTATAGACTGTTGCGTATCTGCTACATAATCCCACCTGTTCCATTCATCTGAAAGCAAGACCTTCACAGGACCACCACAGAGCAGGTATTACGTGGGTGGTGTATCATTCTCAGCATGGCAGTGACGCTGACATAGTTGTGGTGTTTCAGCATGTGTTGTGATCAGACACCACAGTGCTGCTGGAGTGTTTAAACACCTTAGTGTCACTGCTGGACTGAGAATAGCCCACCAACCAGCAACATCCAGCCAACAGGATCCTGTGGGAATTGTTTTATGACTACTGATGAACTGGAGGACAACCAACATAAACTTTGTAGCAACAGTTGAGCTATCATCTCTGACTTTACATGTACAAGTGGACCAACAAGGTAGGAAGGTGTGATAGAGTGAACAATGAGTAGACAGTGAGTAGTTTAAAGACTCCAGCAGCAGTGCTGTGTCTCATCCACTCCTGTGTCCAACAGCCAGAGGTGTCAAGTAACATAGTACAAACACTTTGTTACCTTATTTAAATTTTGGTTATTTATTACTTTATTTATAACTTTACTTCTACTCATTACATTTCCACGCCATTTCTACTCCTTACATTTTAAAAATAGCCTCGTTACTCCTGTTTCATCCTGTTTTCATTCATGTACTTGTTTACATTCCAGTAAAGGTTATTAATAACATGCCTTTGAACTTTTTGCACCTTTACAATACTTACAGGCAACTAGTCATCATATCTTCCGCTCCATGAAAGACATGTTAATGCTCAGTAGTTCACAGATATGCTCCTTTAATATATTTACAATGTACTAAAATACATTAATTTTAATGGGTGTATATGTGGCTGAAATAGGAAGCCTAGTGCATCCCAAAGTTTTCAACAGTAACATTTTAATATAACATTACAGTCATTATGAATTTTAGAATAATGTTTTTTTGGGGGGAGGTGGGCTAGTGCACTATAAACCCCAGTGGTGTGACCTAAGCTTTTGTCCTTAATGCAATTTTTTTCCTTACATTACTTTTACTTTTATACTTTAAGTAGTTCTGAAAGCAGTACTTTTACACTTTTACTGGAGTAAAAAGCTTGAGTTGATACTTCAACTTCTACAGAAGTATTTTTTAACCCTAGTATATATACTTCTACCTGAGTAATGAATGTAAATACTTTTAAAACCTTTGCCAACAGCTAAATAATACTTGCTCTGTCCAAACCATTAAAACATGGGGTAAAGGTGGGAAAACAAATTATGCAGAGAAACAGATGAACTACAGTCTGTAATTGCAAACCACAAAGTGCACCCATATGATACGTGGTGCTGATAAAACAGGCGATAAAGATAAAGTGCTCAGCCAGTGTAATTTTAAACATCTCAACATCTATAAACATCGGTGTAAGATACATTTCTTACACCGCTCAAGGGACTACTCTAGCAATACTTTAATAAGCGGTTATTAAAGAGGTGGGTGGTGTTAGAGGGGCCAATAGGCACGATGATATCCCAGTTTGCACTGCAATGCTCTTTATTCTTGCCAAAAGAAAGCCTGTTCCACAGACTCTAATTATAAAGGAGGCAGGGATAACAAATGTTCAGAACGAGAAGTTTTCTGCTCAAAGTAGGACAAGAAGTGACACGGTTCCGTCTCAGGTGGGATTGTGGGCTTTATTTTTAAAAACAGCGAACCGGGAAGTTTTTTCTTCCCCTACCTTTTTTTTTTTCCTTTCCCCTCCTACAACGAAGCAGGACAAGTCCCACCCTTCTCCTGTCATCCAAACACAATGTCAGAATTCATGGGGCCCTATTCTGAGCAGCCCTCCCTCTCGCTGCACGGCGCTAGGCTACGGACGGGCTGGAACATCACATGGTTCGCTGGTGTGACTGCTGCTTCTGCTAGCGCTCCATGTAGGTCAGTAAAGAGGACAGAGAGAGACGCAGACCTCGTTTTCACTTCGCTTGGCTCGACGGGATTTTTGACTCGGCGCACAAAAAAAGTCCCAATGAAAAACAAAATCCTCTTCCCTCCTCAAAAAAAAGCTCCATATACAAAATCATAAACCTCCCTCCCATGGCAGCCGCGGCCCATCGCCAAAGGATTAGCGCTCATAATAAAATAATCTCATCAAGATAGCTGGAATTTTTTTTATTGATGGTTGAGAAGAATAACTCAGATCAAGTTCTCCTCCATAGGGAGACTGACTTGAAAAGGATAGGGCACGTTTTTAGAAAACACAATGGGGGGGAAAGAAAATAAAAAAACATGAATGGTAGAGAATTCCCTCTCAATACAGCATTTCAGTAATGCTGATATCTTGGATAGCCATGTTTTGAAAGATAAAGTTAAGCCATAGGTTTTTTTTTTTTAACCAAGCTATGAAGACCTTAACCCTGAGTGTACTCAGTCAGTGATGACAGCGCACAAGCTTAAAAAGAGCAAGTCCATTCCAGCAGTGGATAATTTAAAGGTTTCTGCAAAATTGAAAGACTTCACAAATTAATTAAATATTTTTCACAATGCAAGCAATTACCTTAAGAGGAAGTGACTTTTCACTGCAGGGGCTTATGGGTAGAGAATGAAGGCTGCTGGCAGGGCTGGTCTCAGTGCTCTAAAAAAGGAGAAAAAAGGGCAAAGAGTGCAAAATCTTAAAGTTCCAATCCAAGCAAAACAGATTTCCATCCCCAAGAATGAAGAGAAAGCAGTTCATGTCCTAAAAGGTCCAACTGTTACACTTCAAGACTTCCAGCTCAGTCAAGAAGGGTCATGTCCTCATTAGAATGCTTTACTGTGTGATGCTAAGTAGCAGTAAAAACGAGGAATTTCATATTATTTCATCACAAAACTGACTCATCAACAATATCAGGGACCGGTTCCAGATTAGTTACACCACCTTTCATTCATTTCATTTCCAGTCCAAACGGCTATTAAGTACAATCTATTCGTTTTCAGGAGATATTTCTGAGGAGATTATTTATAAAATAATCTACTTGCACAAGGAAGGGAAACGTCAAAGAAAGGGAAAAAATGCACTTAAAGCTTTCATCTTTAATAGAAATCAAGCTCCATTTTGCTTCAGATCAAAAAAAAAAAATACAGGTGTTCCTGTCCATCTTTCCACTGTTAAGAAGACAATGCAACGCTAGAGCTTCAAAAGGACGTGTAGCTGCAGAGAAGCTCTTACCGAGAAAAGAAAATTAGTGATTTCCAGCGTCCAGACCTCAACACCATTTAATGTGTTGAGCAACCTGGATCATGAGCTGCAGAAACCAAGGGCGTAGAATTAGCATGGATGGAAATGATGTGTCCCCACCAATATCTATCGATTATTGACTTGTCCTCACCAATAATTTGATGGCCCCCCCAAAAAATACCTGATCTGTCAACGTCTGATTAACCTAGAGGTGCAGAAAGGGTTAAATCACGTTCTGTACTGGAGTCTTACCTCCTCGTAACACATATGGCCAAGGTGATTGGCTGTGCCTTTCCCTGCTGTCATGTGAGACTCTGTAGCTACGTTTGGTTGTTAGCAGTGCCAAAACTGGAAGGAACATTTTCCAGTCATATGCAACACTTGCTGTGCAAGTCGCAAGTGAGGATGGTGAAGAAGGTGGAGCTATTTTTCAAAGAAACGTGCAAGTCCATCATGATAACATTAATGGCATAGCTTGGCTTTGGCGCACAGTATACACAGTATATTCACAGATACGTAGATGTCAAGAGCAAAGCGTCAAGAGCAAATCTATACCCTTGGCAGAAACAGCAACCAAGACTAAGACTGAATGTCGGAGGGCTAGAAAAACATGCCTTCTTTAAGAAACTGAAAGCTCCAGAAGCTGTATTAAAAAGTTAATAATGAAATAAACATCACATTTAGTTGATGAGATTTTTTGCTAAATTTGACTACACATACTCAATTAAAACAGGATGCAAAGTTAGAGTCCAATCAATATACGGGCTGGCTGATACTGAAGACCTGAGATTTTAATGACATAGTCTTCAGACCCTATTTACAATTCCAGCGTAGGCTTAGGTGGAACTATTTAGAAACTTCTGCATGTATATTTTTCGTAACCCTAATTAGAATACTGTTGATGTGGCGAGAGCTGAGAGCAAAGACTGGTAGCATTTCTCACAGTGTTTATTCAGGGGATGAAGTCAGGGCATCATCTGGCAGCTGTATGCAATGGAAGTTTAGATTTAGACACATCTTTTTCGAAACATTCTGGGGCAACAGCTTCAGCTGTAACTTGTCAGTTGGGCTGCATGTTGTTTTTGATAGCTGGTTGTGTCCCTACTATTTTCTGCAACAAACTGAGATGTAATGACTTAATGGAAGCTGGAAGGTGCACGAAAGTAACATTCGAGAGGTGCACACTGTTTTCTGCAAACTCTTTAAAGCTATACATGGTACCACCAGGAACAAACTACAGCAGCTTTAGAAACGCTGAGATAAATTGCCTCTGCTGTACGTCAGTTTGGCCCTAATGACCTAACCGGCAGGGCTGATGTGCGACAACTGAAATGATAAGCCATTTACAGTGAATAGGTGACTGGATAGTGAGCTGATCAATGTTTTGATTAATCAATTAATCATGAGTCAATGGCTTCAGAGACCTACTCATGCAGAAACATAATGGATCTAATTATGTCCTATTAAAAGACACCAGGAAGGAAAATAAGCCTAGTTATCAATGATTGCCAGAGAGACATGACTAAGATAAGATTCTGAAGCAGAAAGAATGAGCATCTGTTTTTTACTCCACTTTGGCTCCATATACACAGAAAGACCAGTCACCTACAGTGTGCATGATTGGTGTATTCCTGGCTTTTATGTTGTTTAAACGAAACACGGTAATGACGGGAGCTATGTTTAAGTAAACTCCTGATTGTGGTTTCTTTCAAGCTGCTCTCTACAAGCTTTCTAAAATACCAGCCTGCTCTTAAACGTGTCAGCTTTGATCAATGTGTGTCCTATACTTAATTCTTAAGGACAAAAGAAAAAGGATTTCTTTGGTGAATCTACAAAAACAAACAGGCATAATGGAAAAGGCAGCGAATCAAAATGCTGAGCAAATTGATGGCTTTCGACTTAGAGGATTAATGCATGCTCAAATTCAAACAGAATACTCAATGAGAAAACAGAGGTAAAGCCAATATGTGCTAGAAATGCACACCTATGTTACTTGAATGCATTTAAGGTTTTCTGGGAAAACGTTTTTGATCACAATAATAACAAACAATAACAACAAACTGCTTTCTGAATTTTGGACTGCTATTTCACTAATAAGCACAAGCGTACAGAGCTGGACAGAGTAGCTACAAACATTATACAAGCACTGCAATTTAAAAATAAGAATGACTCGACAAAAATAAGACACAAGCAATTAAGTAAGAATCCAGGGGAAGCAGCTAGTAAGGCTGAAAAGGGATGTAAATTCATTATGTTGTCGCGAGGTGGCTAACAGAAAATGAATGCTCTAAACCCCTAGAAGAGCAAAACACATGAAATGCAAAATGAATGCAAATTATTTAAAAATAAAAAAGTGAAAATGTACAATCAGCTTTGTAATATTTGGCCTTTTTAGTAAGACAAGCTAAAAGGTCATGAAAAATGTCTGTGTTCAATTATCTCCATCTGACACCGAAGATCTTAAGGGAAAACAAAACTTTAACTAAAATAAATTTAGACCAATAAAAAAACTCATCAAAACACATCACAATTATTGACACATCTTGTTATTTAGCACTTTCCACAAAGTCTGTCTTTGCCCACACAAAAGCAACATTTTTTCTCTTACAATGTTTAATAAGACTGGAGCATACAGATCAATGAATCTGAGACCCCCCCGAATACAGAATCTCTCCAAATCCTTCATGACGGAATGGATCTGAATGTACGTTTTGTATTATCCTCCTGCTGTAAAACCAACCATGACCCAAGTTTTAACAGTGGCAGTCAGATTGTAAATTAAAAGACTGCCAGGGCCTTCCAAATAGTTTATTGGCATAGAGGTGGTATCCTGTCATAGTTTTTTAAATGGCTAGCATGTCCTTGAAAATCTTTATCCTTGAAGGACTTTTTGCCCTTTTATTCATGTTGAATAAACCAAACATGCATCAGTTTCAGGTTCGCTGCAGCGGCAGTTATTTAAACTGCTTAATGACCTAAAAGTGGATATGGGCATTTTATTTATAACTGCCATTGTCTGATTTATGAAGGTTAGCATACCTTTATCTTATTTCATTTGTGTTTTCATTTCATATTGCTCTGTATGTTGATGGAAGAGATACTGAATTCATCTGACACTCATTCATTTAATTAAAAGAAATTATGACAATATGGGAAAAGCATCTTACCTATTATTTTGATGTAAGATTAGGATTAATTACCCACAAAGCCATTTTCTCATGACTATTTTTCCCCATCCATCTTCTCTAAGAGTGCCCATAAATATCAATTATTTTTCCCTTTATATAAATATACTCAAGCACGAATATAAAACATACTGCATTAAAATGACTTAACCACTACGATACATTGAAAGAGATATGTTCTACTGAGTCAAGTGAGGATATAAATACACCCAAATGTGTGAAGAAAAGGAGATATGAATGATTTAAGTTTAGTCAGAATTTTACAAGTAAAATCCTCAGCAGCACAGTCAGTAAGTTTCACTATTTAACATTCAAGTTGGACTGTTGTTCTCGGTTGTTTTTAATTGGCATATCTTTGCATTGGCCCAAATTAATCTAGCATGAGAAATAACAAGAAGTAGGTTTTAAAAAAAAAACTAAAAAGGAAAAAAAGCATTAATCTGAGCTCGGTATCACTAGGTCATGCAAACAAAAACAGTAGAAAGGCACAAGTCATTGTGATGCTTGTTGGTGAACAGTTTACATATGGAGATGGAAGATGGCAGATTTGCAAGTTAATGAGAGGACAGAGTCGGCGAGGAGGGCAAACAATTTCCTCTTTAATATTCATGTTCTTCTGTTGTGTACTCTTCCCCGGACCTTCTCAGTGGTCCGTAATTGTTATTTCAGGATTTATGCCTTACAAAAATAGATTTCATGTAGCTAATGTTTAGAGGACGGCAATGAAGCAGTCTGCAGTGTGGCGGGTCTTCTGGGTTAACAGCCGTAGTCAATAAGAAATCAGAATGGAGCTTTACTCAGAGGAGAGAAAGGGGGCTTCCACTGAAAACCAATGAGCTTGGTGATCACAGCTTTTACTTTGAGTTTCCTGACCACTTAAGCCACACCACATATAAAGCACACTGTATCAGAACCAAAAACCTTTGGAAGCTATGCGTTATTGCAGCGCTGCACTAACTTCAAGAACGTTTTTCTTTTTTTAGGAAGAGCCATTTTAGCAGGTCGAATCTCTTATTCTGCTTGTGCTTCCCCTGTGGGGAGCAGGGCCCCAACTCCGGCCTAATCAATGAGGCTTGAAGCTGGCATGTCAGATAAAGATGATGTAGCTGTGCTAATGTACCTGTGATGACGAAGCGTGGGGCAGTGGGTCCATGAATCAGCTACTGGACTGGAACCTTACCTCCTGCAAGGTCCTGCGCAGTCGTAGGAGCAGAGTTTTCACCGCCGTGCAGTCCTGCTGCATCAACCTGAAGGGGAGTGCCTCCAGCCCAGCCAACGGCTCATCTTCCCGGGACAAACAAAGAGATACTGGCCGTGGTTCCCTGGAAGAACAAGACATGAAGTCAAAGGTTAGGGCCATGCTGAGGGGTGCAGTTTTGAGCAAGCAATGACAGATACAGCAATAATTATAATTTATTCATTATTAAAATGAAGGGCTGCCATAGTTGATTACATTAGTAACTGCATAATCTACTAATTATTTTGACAATTAATCAAGTAATCAGAGTTTTAAAAGAGACAGTCAAACAATAACAATAGACTACATAATAAATCTATTAACATTCCAAAATACATTATTGGAAAAAAGATAATAAATAATTAAAATAATACAAATTCAGGTAATAAAAATATTATAGGGGCTATTTATTTGGTAAAGAAATTGGTATGCCACTACAAATGATATGGTTCATAATGCAAAATGGATTTTTAGGAGAATAATAAAAATAATCATGTATTATTATTCAAACTGCCAACTAACCACTGCTGTTTCACAAGCAATTCTGTTTAATCAAGTACTTGTGATGGTCCTAATATGGTCCTATATCTAATGCTTCTCATAATGAAATTGTTGCAAGAATATTTTAAGACTATTTACCTTCTTTCAGACTATTTTATTAAGCAAATATTTTATTGGCAAAACAACCATTTGCAGTATGTACTGAAAATGATCTGCCAAAATAAAATAACCTGAAACAAATGCTTCCATTGTCCAAGATCTTTTTTTTTTTATTAGATTTTTTTATCTGAAATTTTGCATGACAACCTGCCTACCACCCATATCCCCCAGACACATGATCCTACTGCTTTGTCTTTTAGGACAAAAGCAAGTTTTTCAACTGAGCATGTCTAAATCTACAGCTAAGATTTTACTCCAGAGATAAATATGGAGTCTACCAAAAGACATGATTAAATATGAATCATTCCTATTGTAATGCATTACCTCCAATATGTTTGCAAATCAAAGGGCATGGAAGTATTATATAAAGTGGATTTGATTAAGAGCCCTTCTTAAGAACTTTTGCTCATAATCAGACCTACCATTGACACAACGGAAGGGCAAGGGCCTACAACCTCTTATTTTCCAGTATAATTGACCTTAGTATCAAAAGTTCTTTCTACCTTTATGTTTTTCATGGGGTAATATAATATGTCCTTTCCGGTTCTGACATGTTCTCATAGAAAAAATGAGTAATCTTAGTGACTATGCTATCCTTTCAGCCATCCATCCTTTTAAACAAGTGTTTTTGTTCTGGCTTTTTTTTTTTTCACACAGAGGATTTTAAGGATGGGATTTATTTTTCAATCCCAAACTTTATTTCCTTCCACATTACTAAATTGCCACATTTGCCCATGCTTGCAGAAGCAGTGGGCAGTTATTGCTGGTCAGTTTTAAGAATGGCTCAAAGAACACTTAGAAATTAAACATATTGGACTAAAGGGCTTCAGATCTTGCTCATAAGGCTCTTCCTGGGACATGTTCCCTAACAGATATGCTCAAAGGTAAGCTGCTTACAAAGAAAGTCAACAGTATACATAAGCTACCCAGAATTCATGTGTAAATTACACACCCCCTATAGTGTACTACTTTAACTGCTGGCAATACTGACAGAAATTAAGATTAACTAATAAAAAAACAAACATTTTGACAATAATACTAATAATACAATTATTTTAGTAGAACTGGAAAATGTATACAGTACTACGAACGAGTGTACAAATTAATGTAGCCTTAAAAAGCAGAGACAGCCAATTCAATCTATAACCACACTAGCAACCATTAAAGCCAAATATTGGTGTAAACAACAGTGTTACAACTTGCTAGCATCCGAGACAGCTTCAGGTTCCCACAAGGACATATTCACGCATGGACGCTCTGAACAATTTCCTGCTTTATGCTGTTCGCCGAAATGTCAAAGTCATCCTTTAATGGCAGATCATCCATAGTAGCTTCTCAACAGACTTTCTTTACTGGCGACAGAAAGAGCAGATAATGTACTGAATTATGGGTTTTGGCATAGCAATTAGGAAAGTCCAGCGCAGCGAAAGGAAAAAAAAATATTTCTTCTTTGTCCATTCACAGAAAACTATTAACATGATAAACAGTACTTTTCACTGGAAATCAGAATCTGTTGTGGTAACGATTTTTATTTTAGGCTGGCTTTACAGACCACGTGATCCCCTTTCACACCGACCTGCCCGAGGCAGTCAACACTATTCCCACACAAAACAAAACCCAACCTAAACATTAATAGGCAGCATACATATTAAATATTGAACGCTATGAACACTAAGAACTGACCCAGTGTTAAATGCCTTGTCCTCAGCTAAACACCTCTGTCAATGTAATCGTTGTGTCTGTAGTGGGATCATTATTTACACCATAGCTTAGAGGCAGCTTTTACTCAGTAATTACCAAGATTCAAGCCATTGACCACAATTTCCTCTTCTGGCTTCTGCACATTTTATTTTAACAGGTCATCTTCCAAGAAGAGCATAGCCTGCAAACCTTTTGCCCCTCTTCGTTTAGAGAAAGATACAGAAACAAATGGTGTAACCATAGCACCAGAGCCCCTGCCATCATGATTTTTCTTTTTACCTAGTTCTTTTAGTGTATGTAGCTTTCTTAAGCAGGTAAACTGTCTGCAAAGTTATAGAGCCTCAAGCACATGTGTTGAGGGAGAAACCAGTTTTCTTAGCTGCCTGAAATCCGGCCTTTTTCTCTGTTACAAAAGGATGTTATCTCGTTACACAGTCCTTATTACCCACCTACCAGGAAGCTTGTCACATTCTCACAACCTACCAAAAACCTACCAAAAAACCTACCACTCTGAAATGTCCTGTTCTAGTCTAGCTTGCAAAGGTGGATCAGGTCTACCAACATGTTCTACCTGACTTTCAGGATCAGACTTGATACAAACTGATACAGAAAAACCAACACTGTGGGGGCAAAACTTGTAATTGTTAACCTAGTGACCCACCCATCAGAACAGAGTTAGCACACCGAGCAATCAGAAAACATTGGCCTAACTGGGAGGCGGGGCTTAAAGACACAGCAGCTCAAACAGAGCATACACAGATCTACTATATAAAAATATACTGTGCACTGTGGAGAATTTGAGCCTGTAAATCTATCCTATGGGCTATCATCATTTACTAAACAGACAGGAATTGTGTTGATGCATTTTATTAATGTCATGTCAAACAGGCATACATACTGGAATTCAGTAACATCACTTTTTTCACTTCTTTTGATGTACTGCGTGTAGCTATGAGGTTATGCTTGAAATCATACAGTTTGCAAATGAACTGTATTTGCTTGAGAAAATTAATCAGGGATTTTACACTTTCATATGCAGTCCAAACACACAGAAGAAGACTCATGTACAACTCAGTCCTCCTGCCAAACATGAAGATGAAAATAATCATGTATTACCTTAAAATTTTGACATATTATTCAACATTTTAAAATAAATATTACTGTTGAAGTATGTAATTATATACGAAATATCACTTTCTTTCTCATTTTTTTTACTTTCTCTAAATCTGGTCAAAACAGTCATTATTCAGAGCTAGTGAGTCACAGTTTGAAAAAAGTTGGATTATAAAACATTTGCAGAAAAGACTTGCCTATAAAAAACACATGTGTGTTTATATTGTGGCAGTTACTGTTTACGAAGTGTGCATGTGTTTATATGTATGGACGTTCTTAGCGGAAAACCCACTGCACTGTATTTAGTGTCTCTTTTAGTCAATCTACTTTTTTGCCATATTGTTCATATATTGAAATTATAACATGTACCCAAATCCTATTTGTATAAATGTACACTGAGGTCAGTATATATTTTTACACACGTTATCAACAGTTTGGGCCATTTAAGCAGGAACAGCATATAAGAACAACATAAGAGCATTTTGTAGGCACAGAATTATAGACTACTATTGCTGCACTACATATTATCCCCCCTACCTTCTCAATCAATGGAAAATGACTGCAACAGGGCCACTGGTGCCCACATACTATTTATCTGATGGCCAGCCCTTAACACTGCACTAAGTAGTGGCAAGCAGTGGCCACTAATTGCACTACTATAAGTGTATTTGGCACATAAGCATTGCTGAGGTTTTTTTAAAAACCCACTTATTGTCCACTCTATTACCTACACTAATGCTGGTTCACCTACACTTTCCACACACAGTAGAAAGTGTGTTAGTCACTGTCCAGCCCTTTACCATAGAAACTCAACACACACTAACATATCACTTCGAGGTATGTAAATAATGAAGTGCTGAACAATTAACAAAACAAACAACTGCGAAATTTGTTTGTTTTTAAACTGTACGCTTGAGGGCCAAAGCAGAACTGATTGTGCCCAGCAGTTACAAGTAGTGATGTTCGGGCCTTTTCAATCAATCAATCTTTTTTTTTATTTTCTCTCAGAGGGAGACCCTCATCTTCAAAGCAGCCAAGCATTTAAAGATTAAAAGGAATTGAAAGGAAATAAAAATAGATCTGTTAAACTTCATTAAGAAATTAGGATGAACATTTAAAAGAATTAAGAGAACAGTTAAGATTTAATTAGGTAAGGGAGAAAAACAACATAATTTCAACAAAAAAGGAGAAACGAGTAAACTAAAATCCTATAGAATCATTATAAACAGTAATAAAATAAATGAAGCAAACCGCTTTCCAAAAACTCACTGGAGCTCTAAAAGCAGACTCTCCCAGTTCAGTAAAACACTTGGTACTTGACAGCTGGTCCAGTCACTTGAGTGAGTCTGATAGTTCCCACTATTTATAGACATTACTGAAGTAATATAAGAGTCTCCAGTAACAACTGTCAGTGCAGAGAGGTATACCAAATCAAGTGGTTTGAGTGAAAAGGCAGATGCATGTTTGTAAATCACATCACCAAAGTTCATGACAGCTAGTAAGGTTGCGTCCACAGTTGTTTTTCTGGCACACATGGGGAACCCGGATCCATTTCTGTCTACATTTATCCACTAGTTTCTCGATATGAGTTTTAAAAGTTTATCATCCAGCCATATGCATAGGTATTTATACACTATTATTTTTTCAATGTAGGATCCTGCCAGTATAGCAATATTTACAGTATTAAAACCAGCAATAGCAAATCAAACAGCACAAACTTAATTTTCTTGACATTTAAAACCAGTTTGTGCTTCAACAAAGCAACATGAAGCACATTGAATAAGCACTGCAGTTTTTGAACTGCAGCATTAATGGAATCAGCTGAACAATATAAAGTTATGCTTTGCAGTCTGATGCATAAGCACCAAGTTCATTAATGTATCTACTTTCATTAATATAATCACTAGAGATTCTAAAATATTAGTTAAACGTGACAATTTTAAAACTGGTCTATAGTAAAAAGGATGCCATGTCACCTCCTTTAAGGAGTGCATTAAGCATTAGCTACCATGTATGCAGAAAAGGGCAGGACAGCATAACTGCGTTGACCAAGGAAACAAAAACGCGTTTATATATTAGTGTCTGTTGTCATGTGAATGAGTAATGAGTAAATATAACTTTAGAACTTTAGAATACAAAGGTTTCAGTAGCCCATCCATATATATTCCAGTTTACCAACTACATAGTCATTCAAACGTCCATAAATGAAATCCATTTTTAATATGCAATGATGCAGAATTTAGATAATGCGCCTGCATCAGTAAGACAGATCTGGAAGTTTCTGTTTTATAACTGACAATCTGATGGGTTGTGTCCTTGATTTTAGACTTGCTGGTTTCCAATTAATTGGCAACTAATGACGATCACTTATCAGCCAAAGGAATTTCCCTAGCCACTACCATGTTGGTGTCTACTATGCTGAGAGTGTCTACTACTCGTATATCTGTCCAGTGTTGGTTATATGGTCCCTTTCCATTGAAGGACAGTGTTCAGGGTGGCTGCACAGCAGCAAACAGGCTACAGACAGCAATTGTAAATCTACAAAGCACACCTATAAGGTAAGTGTTCCTACTAAAACGACCAATCAGTTTTACGAACAGGGTAGGTGTGCTGGATCAAACGGCAGCCAAGTATATGCAATTTTCCATAATCACTCTTTTAACCACGCTTTCTGGCACAAGCAGCACAACGATACCTGCATGCCTAAATGCAGTTCAGATTAGTACCTCTTTCTCCCTTTCTGTCAGATGGGTCTATGTAGAACATTTAAAAGTAGTGGCCATTAGCTTTTGACAAGATTCAAGAGTCACCTATAATGTCCCATTACGATATCATTACGGCCATCATAGTATCCCCCAGGTCTCTCTGAGTTCATGCCATCACTTTGCTATGCGAATACTAATAATGTCATCCAGCAAAGGCCTTTTATGAATGCAAGCCTCTCAGCTTAGGTGGCTGACAACCCCCCCTGCGCTCTCACCTGGAAGCCTTGTGTTATTAGAGGGCGTAAAGAGCCAGCGTCCTTGTGCTCTCAACTGGCATCTGTCAGCTGTAATGGACTCTCCCAGCTGGGCTACTCTATAGTGTTTGAGTTATTAGTGCCATATTCCCATCAGGCCTTTACCATCACCATTAGCATCAAGCATTTGATTACTAATTAAACATTAATTTCACACCACGGGGATGGTGTTGCATACGTGCACCATGAACCCTTTTAAGCCATTATATTCATTTCATGTAATCAAAGTATGACCTTTGTACATAACTCAGAAAGTGCACATACCAACATTAGCAAACGGGGCGAACATCATATTCCTCACCATCATCTCCACCACAGCACATGCTATTAATGTCACAATTTTCATCAGAGCCACACAAGCCATAGGCTACCAATATTCATCAGCATGTTGAATCAACAACACCGCATTCACGCCATTCGAAAAGCGCCCCTGGTGTCACACACTGACGAGGAGCAGAAATACATATGCACAGTAATTATATAATGGAGAAGAATCTGGCAACCGAAGCTTTGCTGACACAATGCACATAGACATGTTAGCAAAAGCAAGACATTAACTGTGGTGAATCTACACTTTGTTTCAGTCAGCCATTTATTTGGTAGTCAAATCTAAAAAAGAAGCACTGTAATAAAGTGAAAAATACTCCTTTAAATCCTTTTAAATACCTCCAATGTATCGAACTCTCAGCAGCCTGAGGCTACATCCGTTTTGATTTCAGGGTAAATCGTTTGAGCGGAGCATTGTATGTCTAAGGCAAATAGGAGGACGAACGAGAAGAATGAAAAGATGGCAAAAACAGAATCACCAATGTGTCCGCAGTCAGTTGGTATGGTCGTAAGCTGTACAGCACATTTGGTGGCTGCAGATAACTGAGTGAGTAGGAGGTGCTTAAAAAAACAAAAAACAAAAAAAACAAAAGCAGTGCTATAGGGAGAAAATGTGAGGCCTAAAAAAATATTGAAAATAGAAAGGACTAGTGGCTGAAAATGCATAAGTAGAGGGAGAGATACAGAAAGAGGACAGCAGGAGCAGGTAGAGAAGAAGTTTAGAGAAGAAGTATCAACATTACAGCATGGATGAAAGCTATAGACTGTGAGTACTAGGTAGTAAACTATTTAGCCTGTATCCAACTTGAATTAAAATGAAAACTACAGCTACCTAAGGCCTAATAGCCTTTCCACTGTGAAAGTTGACGATGTCAACTGATTTTAGTTACCTATATTGGTTAACTAGAAGGCTAAACCTGGCTTCGGTCATCTGTAGGCTGGCAGGTAGCTAGCCGGAATAAAAATAAAATATAAATTATAAAAATAGGAAAAGGCATTACATCTAGGATGTCCAGCAAAAGAAGACAAATAATAATAATACAAATAAATGATAATAGTGTGTGTGTGTGTGTGTGTGTGTGTGTGTGTGTGTGTGTGTGTGTGTGTGTGTGTGTGTACAGAGAAAACAAAAGTGATTTTGTTAAACAACAAAAAGCTATCAATATGCAAAGCAGAAGTTTACACTGGAACATTAGCTTGAGGTGACATACACTCGATTACAATAAGACCATATAGTAAAGAAACAGGAATACAATAAAAAACTGAGAAAAGATGAAATGAAAGAAAAGTGACTGAGGGGGGTTATGGACACAAAGGTGAGCCCATATCCAGGTTAGTGTAGCAGTATGTTTCCTGCTGGGTTTGCTGGTTAAGGCTCTGAAAAGGTATGGAATGCTAAAAGAGAATTATATGTGAATACAGTTTTTTTTTCAGTTGTTATTAATTAAGCTGCTCTCAAAACATCCCCTGGTTCATAGCACTGACCTCTGCAGGCCATATTTTTTTTTAGTACTTTCTCTTTTTTTGTATGTAAGTCTAAATGACGTACTGTGCTGTATTTCCATGACGGCATATAAACTGGGTCAAAACTGTGTTTACACATTAGAGATTTATAGTCGGTCATTTATCAATTCACTCTTACAGACTCGACCCTGTGAAAAAGACTTTCACTTCTTTCATGCACTAACAGGCAAAAACAGCCAATTCACTGTGGTTCATGTGTCAAAGTGCTCTGCGTTGCTCTACACAACCTCTAGGCTAATGTCATATTTTGACTTTTTGACTCATTCACACTCGCTGCTTCTTTGCCTGAATCCAGTTCTCGGGCGGAAGCAAGGCATGCCAGGAAATGACCTCATTTTTGTTTGTTTTGGGCACTTTATCCCTAAACATCCAAACTGTTTATTGGTGTTGATTTCATACTCCCTTTGCTCAGTGCATTTTCAGTGCACGTTTAAAGCAGAGGTGGTGGTTGAGGGCGTTTTTTGACACTAAAGCAGATTTTTAGTATAGCTGGTTATTTGCCAGAGCTGACTGTGTTCAGCTTTCTAAATGTTTTCTTAAAACAAAACAGAAAACATAATATAAAAACCCTGTTTTTCAACAGTTCATGACCAACAGTTCTTATGAACGGAGCCTGCCAGGAGCAATCACATGGGCGAGAAACATAACAATTCATAAAGCATCTGAATTTCAAATCTGCTTCCTATTTGATGTGGCCTAATAAATTAGGTTAGCGGCAGCTTCCAGCCAAATCAACGACTGCGTCTTATCGGTGACGTCAACTTGGCTTCCTTTCTGTGAACGACAACGAACCATGGCAAGCATGACTCAGCAAGAAATCCCAAAACTCGCTCCCTCCCACCCAAGTGCTGACATTAAAGGAGGTGACTGAGGAGAATTGTGAGGACTTAGTACCAGGACCATGATCAAAGGTTACGATAATCGTCCGCACTCATGATTCGACTGGCTTTTTGACTGGGCTGCTTCGATTAGGTATGCTCAGACTGAAACTATTTTGCGCTCCTTTTGTCAAGACTTGTGTGCATGCTTACGAGCCTCCCTCTCTGAATCACCTTGACAGCGAAGGAGACTGGGAAAGTAGCACAGGGCCGGGCATGCAGCCTTCTGTTGAGGAGGACCACAGCTTGCGAGAACCTGTGCAGCCTGTCCCTCCTGCTGCAGCAAACCTGTTCTTGAAGGACACACAAGATGAACGGCGCTTCGTGCCTCAGACTTGAGGCACCTGACCAGCTGGGCTTGGGCCAGACATTGATTTTAGAAGGAAGGAATGATAAAAACGAGTCGGGTGGAAAGCCGCGTTTGGTGGGGTGGTGTTAGCAATGATAAAAAGTGTGGCCAACTGGATCCCATCACAACATACTGTCAAGAAGCTGCTTCCTTCTTTGCTTTCCGAGTAAATGCAGAAACTAACTGGTCTTGGGTTTACACGAATTTGCACACACTGCAATGTCCTTGCATAATAAGATGATCAAATTCATCGTACAACCCTCTACTGGCTTACTGTTTGTTTAGTATTGTTGCCATAAAGTGGGCTGCTTGCCCTCCCCTCCTTCTCTCTGGACACTTCATCCCTGCCTGGGTCTGCAGAGCTGTATTCGAGACAGGGAGGCGGCATTCGTCAAGAAACGCAACACAGGCTGCTACACATCAGTCTCCTCAACGGTTGATGCTTTCTCCATGCAAGCAGCTGAGATTTTGCCTTGGGATGATAAATCTTGTCACTTAGTCAGGGTGCAGGATTAAAGTCCATAAACTGCTTCCTCAGCTCTGGTTGAGCGCAGATACACGGCGCCATAAGGCCCTGTAGTCATAGCGAGTAAACCGCCGTCCCCACTGAAGCACTGTCCTCTTCCTGCGCTGACAGTTCACCGCGACTGCAGACTCATAGCAAAGCCGTTTTCCGCTTTTCTTGCTTTCAGAGCGATGAATTCCCTGATTATGAGAAAAAGCCAATTACCTAGCTTTTATGAGTTTCATTACTTTACAACTCGGGTAAATTATTACTCCTGCTCAGAGCAACATGCTTTTTTTCCCCTTTTTTTTATAACGGTTCTGCAGTTCCAACAGAACACCAAGTGACAAATAATTACACATTGTAAAATGAGTTATGGCAGGCTAAAGAGCATTAGCTAGAGCAACAATGAAAAAGAAGAAACCCTTGTCAATCACAGAACCGTGCTGTCACAATGCAAACTGTGAGGAAATTAATGTCGATGAGAGCAAAGAAAGGAAAAGGAACAAAGAGAGAGCCACATGCTGCTGGTGTTCAACGAATACAGGCTACGCGACATTCAAGATAGAACCCATTTGTAGGCTAAGCAGTGGAAGTCTAATTCAAAGCTGTTTTAAAGGTACCAAGCCAAGGTCACTCAGACATGTCTTGCTGACGAGGCAAAAACACCTGTTCCAGAGGGAGCTCTGTAACGCTTCAAGGTAAGGAGCAGATCTTTTTCTCCGGACATCCTTTCTCCCTTTTTTCAAATGACTGGCAAGTTGTGCACTTATAACATTCCATTTATCTATTTATCGTTTGAGAGCAGTGACTAATACAGTTAAACCCAAATAAACCCAAAGAAACCTCAGCAATTACAGAACATGTTCTAAAAAATCAACACATGATTAAAAGGTCAGGAAACATGTTTCATTGTCTAGGCTAATTTGCATGCTAATATCATTTCTGCCATGTCCACATGGGATACATCTGGGTTTTAAATGACACTGCTGTCATTATGCGTGAGGATAAGCCAGCCTGCAGAAGCGAGATCCAGTTCAGTCAGGATTCAGTTTCTCAAGAGCAAATTTGTCCGTTTCAAACAGAGGCATGTTAGCACTTTTATTTAGAGCTAAAAAAGCATAATTGAACAGCAAAACACAAAAAACAGACCGTTATAATTGTATAAATTATGGTAATCAGCTGTAAACACCATCAACGCACTGTCTTGCAAGCAAGACGGTTTAGCATCCGGAGGCTGAAGTAGATTTAACTAGCCGAGGGCCTAATTCAATCAAGCTGATTAGAATCTGCTACAACAGAGACGAAACTAAACCAGAACATCCTTTAACAAGAAGCGGTATTGATATGCACTGGCATGTAAATGGGTAATCCTGCAGTGGCACAAGAGATCATTTTCTTGCTGAAGATCAATTTCTCAGTTCTACTGAAAATTCAAAACACAGATCAGTGCGTAAGAATCACTGACTCAGCGTATGCTTATCAACCGCTCTCTTGCAATCAGACTAAATACATTTGATGACTTAAAAAAAAAGCTACCAGAGTTTTCTAAATATGGTAGCATCACAGTCCTGCCTGGTCCAGGTAAAGCTGGGCTTAATACTGATCTAATAAAAAAAGAAGAATCGAGTGTCTCAACCACTGTCTTCCATTCTGCATCCATTAAACAATCTCTGTGCTGGTAAATAATGCATGAGGAGATCACAGGGGGTTAAAATGTTATTAGTATTTCATAGAAGTGGTCGCCACGAATTCTGTTACCAGCTTGAAATGCAAGCGTTGTAGCGTGTCAGTGAAATTGAATGGCTGTGAGAGGAAGTGTGGAGGAAGGGTCAGAAGAGAAAACGAGAAGAACAAAGAGAGAAGAAAAGTTAAAAGGAGTAACAAGAGAAGGGAAAAACAGAAGGAAAAGAAAAGCATATGAATGAACGAAGAATGAAAAGATTAGACAAAATGATAACTATGAGGAACAATGAAAGAAAAGAGAAACAGAGAGAATCAAATAAAATATAAATATAAGTAACTATAACAGAAAAGAAAAACAGAGGGAAAAGAGATTAATATGAAAAGAAGAAAAGAAGAGATCAACAAAGGGAAATGAGATGAAATAATAATTATGAGGAGCAGATAGAGAAAAGAGAAACAGGGACAAGAAATAGCTTGATATGAGGAATGAGAAGAACAAATAGAGAAGAGAAGGACAAAATAGGATAAAAAGTAAGAAGAAAATAAAAAAATAATATGAGAATATGGGGAACAAGAAGAGAAGAGAAGAGAAGAGAAGAGAAGAGAAGAGAAGAGAAGAGAAGAGAAGAGAAGAGAAGAGAAGAGAACAAACAATATGAGAATATAAGGAACGAGAAGAGAAGAGAAGAGAAAAAGAAACAATATGAGAATATGAGGAACAAGAAGAGAAGAGAAAAGAAAAAAAACAAACAATATAAGAATATAAGGAACAAGAAGAGAAGAGAAGAGAAGAGAAGAGAAGAGAAGAGAAAAAAAAGAAACAATATGAGAATATGAGGAACAAGAAGAGAAGAGAAAAAAAGAAACAATATGAGAATATAAGGAACAAGAAAAGCAGAGAAGAGAAGAGAAAAGAAAATAAATATGAGGAACAATAAAAAGTGAAGAGAAGAGAAGAGAAGAGAAGAGAAGAGAAGAGAAGAGAAAAAAGAAACAATATGAGAATATGAGGAACAAGAAGAGAAGAGAAGAGAAGAGAAAAAAGAAACAATATGAGAATATGAGGAACAAGAAGAGAAGAGAAGAGAAGAGAAGAGAAGAGAAGAGAACAGAAAAAAAGAAACAATATGAGAATATGAGGAACAAGAAGAGAAGAGAAGAGAACAGAAAAAAAGAAACAATATGAGAATATGAGGAACAAGAAGAGAAGAGAAGAGAAGAGAAGAGAAGAGAAGAGAAGAGAACAAACAATATGAGAATATAAGGAACGAGAAGAGAAGAGAAGAGAAGAGAAAAAGAAACAATATGAGAATATGAGGAACAAGAAGAGAAGAGAAGAGAACAGAAAAAAAGAAACAATATGAGAATATGAGGAACAAGAAGAGAAGAGAAGAGAAGAGAAGAGAAGAGAAGAGAAAAAAGAAACAATATGAGAATATGAGGAACGTGAAGAGAAGAGAAGAGAACAGAAAAAAAGAAACAATATGAGAATATGAGGAACAAGAAGAGAAGAGAAGAGAAGAGAAGAGAAGAGAAGAGAAGAGAAAAAAAGAAACAATATGAGAATATGAGGAACAAGAAGAGAAGAGAAGAGAAGAGAAGAGAAGAGAAGAGAAGAGAAGAGAAGAGAAGAGAAGAGAAGAGAACAGAAGAAGAAACAATATGAGAATATGAGGAACAAGAAGAGAAGAGAAGAGAAGAGAAGAGAAGAGAAGAGAAAAAGAAACAATATGAGAATATGAGGAACAAGAAGAGAAGAGAAGAGAAGAGAACAAACAATATGAGAATATAAGGAACGAGAAGAGAAGAGAAGAGAAGAGAAAAAGAAACAATATGAGAATATGAGGAACAAGAAGAGAAGAGAAGAGAACAGAAAAAAAGAAACAATATGAGAATATGAGGAACAAGAAGAGAAGAGAAGAGAAGAGAAGAGAAGAGAAGAGAACAAACTATGAGAATATAAGGAACGAGAAGAGAAGAGAAGAGAAAAAGAAACAATATGAGAATATGAGGAACAAGAAGAGAAGAGAAGAGAACAGAAAAAAAGAAACAATATGAGAATATGAGGAACAAGAAGAGAAGAGAAGAGGAGAGAAGAGAAAAGAAAAGAAATATGAGGAACAATAAAAGAAGTGAACAGAAGAGAAGTACCTGTTGTGTTCTCTGGTCTCCTTAGCAGGGGTCCGGTCCGTGGGGGGTTCCATGGGGGAAGGCAGCAGGTTGAGGCAGGAGGCGAGAGATTGGCTGGAGTCTTCCTGAGAAGCTAAAATAAGAAGCAGCAAGGCTAACGGTCACCCAGAAAACACCAACTGCTGGATGTGACTGAGATTTAACATGACCATCATTCATCTCCAGAGGCTGACTTTATGTAATGCTGGACTATGTAAAATTGAACAAGCTGCCAAGCACTGCGAGTTAATTAAGACATATACCGACCTTGAGTTTGAGAAAGGACTATATAAATAAAAAAAAAGTATTAGGAGGTTTGATATGCCGGTGATGAAATGTGGAGCGAAGGCAAAAAAAAACTAAATAAAAAGTATACGGCTTTTAGGAAAACAAACAAACATGACAAAGGATTGTTAATGTGCTGTTTGTTTGTTTTTTATATTTAATTATTGCAAACAAATTGATTAAAAAAAATTATACCCACACTTCCCTTCAGGATCTGATAAATCAAGATGCCAAGAGTAGTTTACGGCGTAGTCTTTGAATTACTTTCTGCATATGCAGAGATACTCATTTCTTGTGCAAAAACTGCATTAGCATTTATCAACAATGACAACCTCAGAGTTATTCCGTCTAGAGGGTTCGCCTTTGGTGCTTGTTTACGTGCGGAGTCGCGTGTACTAATGCAAGTCCTCCCGAAACAGCGGGGTGTTCTGGAACATTAAGACTGACTTTATCTCTAATCTCTGTGGTTGTGAGCGTGCATAGCTTTAACGGCTAATATGTTCTGAGATATTAAAATCATTTAATGTTGCCTTAGTCCTCATGTACTTAAAAGAGGATGGGGAGTTAAGATATGTAAAAATGATTCCTGCAAGCTATCCAGCCACTGGAGTATTGTGTAACTTACTACGACTTTCAGTGGGTTAAGGAGAGCAGATTTCAAATATGAAGGTTTTATTAGCAGTAGCGTGTGGAGAGGCGTACCATGCCGGTGTCTCTGGTCGTCTGAAAGCTCCAGGTCCAGCATCAGATCATCCTCGTCCAGCTCAGAAGAGCCGAGATTGTTCAAAACGTCCTGTGAGAAGAGAAGCCATTTCATCACTGTGCACATTTTGCTTAAAAACTGGGATTCACAGTGCTGGTTTTGATCATTTCATCAATATTTATATATATATATATATATATATATATATATATATATATATATATATATATATATATATATATATACACATATACACACATACATACAATCAGATACACACACACACACCCTTCATCCATTGTAGGCAAATAATCTGATCTTAAAAACTAGGTCTGTCTGCTTTTGGGGCTCATCAAAATGGAAGTAAAAAAAAAATCTGTGTTTCTGAATAACAGGTACTACTTCATCAAGCTGCTCAACCAAAACCAAAGCCTTGGTGACACTTATAGAAAGAGACACACTGCCATCTTGTGACCAATCTGGAGAACACACAGGAAAAAAAGAATTGTTAAAAAAAAACCAAAAACGTACAGCTGAAATGCAGTCTAGGGGATAATTGTGCTTGAGAAAGGAATGTAAAAATGGTAAAAGAGGCAAAAGAGAAGACAGCAAAGTCCCAGTAAGGCAGAACAAAACGGCAGCTCTGAGGATAATTAGCCCGCACAGACACGGCAATCAGACGCAAGAATGGGTTACTTGCTACAATTGAAACTTAAACAACTACTTAAAGACACTGTGAACAAGGAACAGTGTGATAGTGTAGTTTAAGCCCCTATCAGGCAACTGCTACGTCATCACACTGAAACAATAGTGGTGGTGACGATTTTTCACAACTTAACTTGTTAGTTAAATGAAGAGAATTTTTTTTATTAATTATATTAAATACAATCTCTATTAATTCTCAGTGATCAATTAACAATTGTATTCTAAGATTTTATGATGATACAGCTTATACTTATTTTAAATTGCCCTACTGGTCTGTCCCACAGTGAACACACCTACTTATAAACGTTTCCTGCCAATGCCGTCCAACCAAACTCACATGAAACCTTGTTGGTGGCATGTCTTTATAATAAAGATAATGTGCAGCCATGACATAAAGTGCCGTACCTCTACACAGAAGATAATTATGGATGTGAAATTCAAGCACACTGTTTCATAATTACAGGAAAACCAACGAATGCACTCCCAGTCAATCACAGAAACACTTCATGGAAATAAGTCCTGGTGTATTCACAGGTCTAGTGTATTCAGTGTTTTTGTAAAAACAATTCGGTGTGATGACACTACTCTGGCTCCACACATGTTCGATGACATCATGTTTGCATGACAACACTGGTTGCTTTAGCTGGGTATACCACCCATCCTGAAGAAAAAAGACCGAAATAGAAGAAACACTGGCTTGTTATTCAGATAAGTCTGGCCTTTTTTTAACTCTGATGACTTGATCAAGTGTCAAAGTCTTAGTAGGAAATATACATGAGCAGGGAATATAATTGACAGTGACAGCTGTAGTTAGAACAAGCTTAAATCTGGAGATAATAGCACAGTTAGTGTGCCTACGCGGGCTGTCTACAACCCAACCTCCAAGGACAAAAACTGCAGCACCATCTATAATCTCCTACTCTGAAAATTTCACGTTAACATTTAGTGCTGAGAGGGATTTCGGAGGTGACAGAGATCTGACATTTACTGTGACTTGCTCTCTCCATCCCCAGACATCCAGATTGATTTTCTCATCCTCTCATGTCATAGCCAGGAGAAAACATCTTTAACTCATTAATGCTGAATCCTCCGGCCTCTGTCAGGCAGGTCAAAGTAGTTCAATGGCAACATAAACAGCTTTCTATCTCCTGATAGTTCAGCACCGCTTCAAAAAACACACCCCTTGCGAGAAAACAAACATGCTGAAACATTCAGCTGCACAAGAGATCATTTCTAACTGAACAGGTTATCAGCAATGTCACCTTCCGAATAATGTTGTTTTTTTTTTTTAAGTTACAAAGTTTTTTCATTAACCTTTAGAATCAGCCGCACTAAGACAAGCACAGCCTACTCAGGGCTTCAATACGTTTAAATATGTTGTATAAGTCAGGCAAAAACACATTTTTTTATTTTATTTTACTAGTAGGCGCCATTTATTTGTCACATCAAATGGTTGCTCGCTCTCTCTCTCTCGTCCACTGAGCAAGAAACAGCAAGTTAAATATCTCATTTAACTTGAATATATCATTTGGACTTTCCAGCATTAGTCAGAGTGTGACATTGCTCAAGAGAAAAACTATAGACGGCCTTATTTTCTATACAACTGACTCCACTGCATCCATATGACTTAACAGAGTGACAGTGGTGGCCTACTAGTTAGAGGCATTTTGACTATTAGCATGTCTTCATAATAAACAAAACATTCTCATTAGGTTTTCATATATCATACACAGTCTTCACAGTCAGGGTTCCCTCTTAAGCTTATTAAAGGTTTGTGTGTGGGCAAAATCATCCTACAATTGTTTTAATTCTATTCTAAAAAGAAGAAGAAGGATTTTTATGTTGTGCTGGCTTGTCCACACTAGAGAAAAGGTGGTCTGGCCAGGATGGTCACTGTTTTTGCTCATTTTTAGGAGTTGTTAGTCTCCAAAAAGCAGAACCTTGATAAAGAGGTGGAAGACATCCAGGAAGACAAGTTCTATCGATCTGGGTGCTGTCGACATTCCATGTGAAAATTGCTTTTCTGACACACTCCAGCTCACCAATAATGGTGGCCTTAGCTCTGTTAACAAACTCAAAGAAGTTATTAAAAACTCCAAAAACACTGCTTTTGCAGACACCCTCCAATCTACACAGCAAATATATCAGCAGGGCAAGACAGGTTCTTTAAATATATATATTATTACAGCTATCTCGGGTGATTTTTGGCTACTTTAATACGGCACTGATAATAATTATGGCTATTTGTATAATACAATTATTGCTAATGAAAGCCTTTTCAGTTCGTTTAAGCACCTAAAGATGGTGATTTAACTGCATACATTTAAAAATGTTACAAAACATCTGCAGTCAATTCATTTATGCGCTCAATTTCTGGCCAAATATACAACAATAAGAAGGCTAGACTTTGGTTTTTGCCTGGTTACCCAACATTTCAACATTTCACATTTTGGCCACTAATAAGCCTGTTGCAATGGAGTGGCCACTTGAGATGAAAAAAAAAAAACATCTGCTTTTTTATCCTTTATCAGCTTTATTTACCTGCTTCATCAGACAGATTTAGCTCCAATTTGTTAACAGTATCGCTAATGTGATGGTGTGCTAATCGTGGTGGCCCCCCTGGCCATGCTGGTCCACCTGCCAGCATATAAATACGCTCCATTTGCTAGAATTGCCAAGGTGTTACATAAGATGGGATTGCACTGACAGGTTAGAGTTGAAGTAAACAGCAACTAAAGACAACGTACTGCAATGTTCTTATTTTATTGTTTTAATGTTTTAAATAAACCTAAATTCATTCAATGCAACACCTTGTTAATTGTAAATATAATGTATAAGCATACTAATGCATACTCCTTAGTTTCTTACGATTCAGTGGCTTGGTGGCCAATGCAAATGTTAGAATCCGTGGAAACTGTTTATATTGTCTATATTGACCGCTCTGCTCATGCTTCTCTGATTGATTTCTCAAAGAATTATTTAAAACAAATCATCGTGAAGTCAATGACACACAGCAATCTTAGCTTAGCTGAGCATGGCCAAGAATGACTAGAGCCCCTATAATTGATACGTCTGTGAAATGTGAAATCTAGGCCTAAACGCGCAGCTCTACCGCAGAAATCCTTTGTCTTCTAGGCTTCCGCTGGCACAGGACATGCACAAGGGTCAAATGCTGTGACAGCCGGTTACATAATGCCATGCATTAGGGGGCTTTGGAGCTATCTCAGCTAGTGCCCTACAAAGGACATGGATAAGCTGGTGAGAAGCCTCAGGGAAACAACTGAGCCACGCCTAGCAAGTCGCAAGAAGAAAAGCCCTACTGAATAGCCTCCATCCTGGACATTGGCTTCAAGCTGGCATGGCACGGTGGGAGGCAGTCGAGAGGACTGCCAGACGACTGACTTCGGATCAAAAATCCAACACTGCCAAGAACGTTCAGGGACGATAGGGTTGAAACGTCTAGAAAGACTATGGGAAGCCATCTGGATAAACTTGGTTAAATGAATCAAACAAGCAGAGGTTCTACAGAATATCTTACTGTCAACAAGGAGCTGGAGAAGTAACACGGTGTGAGTCATCTCCTGACAAATGCTGACCCACTGCCACCCTGGAATACAAATGCGGTTCTGTAGCCAAGTCTCTGCCAAAGAGCTGCTGCCAAATACAAACATGCCCCAGCATCCTCTGCAGCTGTTCAGTGCTTATTCAGCGTAGGTGGCTCTGTTTTCAGGTCATGCTGCTGATTACTGGTTAGTGGAAGTATTTGAAACCCGCAGGACTACAATGTAACCAGACAACTTCCTCAGTTCAGCGAAGAAAAGATCGAAGTGAACCTGAGTATTGTGCTATGATTTAAGTAGACATGAATATTCTAGCATGAGGCTGTTATTTTGTTTTGGTTCACTAATTTGCAAACCAGGGAGTGAAGTAAAAAAGAAGCATTAGTAGTGATTCAGCGATGGAAACCGACTCTACATGGAACTTTGTTATCGCACGCGCATGAATAAAACATGTTCTAAAATCCGTAAACAATGCATCACGAAAAAAAAAAAAGACAGGAACTGGAGGTACTGGTGACCATTAAACAGTGCAGCGCCTGGAGAAGAAACCCTGGTAGTAATTTGTGGTAATATTTTGCTGTCAACGACGCAACAGGCACTGTGTAATGAGGAATTTGTTTGTGTTTAGAGCCCCAAATCCCACAGGGTCCAAATTTAATCATTACGCACACTTGACAGGATTGCATAATGTGTTATTTCAGCGCGGGGCTAAGGCTGGGCCGTCACAAACTATTAAGCAAAATAAAACATGATTCGGTGAAAAGGCTCATTCATAATTGAGCAGCTTGTCCAAACTGCAGACACCTGAGGGCTTCAGGAGCGTTTTCTTTGACTGTGCACTGGCTTGCACAACAGCTGATTTATCGGCAGAGGAATTTTCTCTCATATCACATAAATGCGGATTGCATTTAGGCATAAGAAAAATGAATAAGACGTTGGAACAACATTACCCTAAAAAAGAGCAAAACAGACTTACAAATGCACCGCCAGATGACTGCAAGAACACTGGCCACACATCACAGAAACCGGAATTAACCTCAATTTAGGTCAACGCACTGTTCTGAGGAGGAGCTGGGCCATTTCATTTTCTTCTTTGGAGAAGAGTGCGCTGACGATTCAGCTCCTGTCTAAACTCACTAATGCTGGCTATAATTTAAGACACTGCTTTTGTTTATATTCATTAAACGGCTGGTCCGTTTGGCCGAAACAGCATCGACACAACCATCAATGCAAAGTAATATTAGCAATGTTGATTAGCAAAAAAAATACAAATATTTCGTGTTCATAAAGCTCCCAGAAACAATACTAAGGACACGATAACGTCTGATGACAGCAATAAAATGACTTGCTCATTTCCCTAGAGGAAAAATTAAAAAAGGTATCCGCGCATACTAGCCCTGTTTTATGGAAACATCAGTCATATTTGATGCAATTAAAGCTGCTTAAGTATATCCCATTACAGGCAGGTACTGCATTAACGCTGTTATGAACAAAGTGAAAAATACATTCCAATTCTCATTCTTCTTTTACAACCCAGCGCTCCTCAAGCAGCCTCTGTTCTTTATTAATAATTAATGGACACGCCGACTGTATCCTTGCCAAATGTACTGGCAGACAATAAAAAAAAGCAGAAGGTAAAATATGGTGCCTCTTCAACAACTTTAAAACTGATGCAGGGACTGAGGATTTCAGTTCCAAGTCTCAACCATAATTACTAGTAAGGGCGTAGTGATACACACCACTCAGACTTGATTCAACACAACAGCTGAATCTCAATTCCACATAAGAGGGGCTGAAAATGTGCTCATGCTATGTTCTAATGCTTACATTTTCAGTTTATTCGAGCACTCAACGTTATAAAACAACCACCATTCAAACCAAAGCTCTGCTAAATATCATTTCCATTTAATGTCCTGGCTGCGAGTTAATATCTAGATAAAACGCTAGTCACGATACAACATTACAATACAATGCAACACTTTTGTTTCCGCCTGCACTTCTTTCTATTCTAATCCTCAGTAGATCTCCGGTTTGCTCTGAAGAAAGGAACTCCATTTACATTGGAATAAACAGGCACTGCATCCAGCACACTACACCAAACAGATGCCTCATTGGCAGTGGAAGTATAAAGTGTACCACATATGCTTTGTGTTCTCACTAGAGGAAAGTCTACTACTGTCTAGTTGGCCTGGAAGATCATTCCAGCCGCCATCATTCTCGCTTGCTCATGCCATCAGAAAAGATTACGGTATATTTTCATATGTATCAACCACTTCATAGTCTTGACCACTGTCATTTTGTCATCATGAGCCTTTGTTCTCAGACCTGGATTTTGCTTATTGTAAGAGATGGCACTGGTCCAACACCAGATATTGGGAATTGGGCTGACAGCAACAAAATGTAAGTAGGGAAAAATGAAAAAATCCTGCAGTCCTGTGGAGTAAAAGAGTGGTTGAGTAGTTACTACATTCTATTTTTAGATGCTCATCTTATAGAAAGTGCCTTAAATAAAAAACAGCCCATTTTAAAGCTTGATAGTTCTATATTTACTAAAAAGTTTGGTCTATATTAACTAATAATAAAGGTTTTAACAGCCTGACTGGTCTCAGAAAAGTCAATGGCAAAGTATTGTGCAAGCCCCTCTCACTGTCCTTCGCACTTAGTGTTCATGTCTCATATCTATGTACTGGGTGTTGTTCTTTAGTGGTGACATATGTAGTGTTAATCAACCAGACAGAACATATTTGATTTGCTATCAACCTGTTTTGCAAGCGCTCTTCAAATATAGAAAGAGCAAGAAACAGATGCTTATTATTAGTATATAAAAGAAGGAAATTAGGGTTAGGGTTGTATATTTTTTTCCTCTCTTACCATCCCCCTGACTGTACGTGGGGGCAAAATAAACGTGGGTCATATTCTAGGCAGGTCTATCACAGTCCCACTTGGTACTGTTTAATTATTGGTCTGTTAATACAGATATTTTCAGACGAGTAGCTATTTTATCAATAGCCAATCCCTGATTTAAGGGGTAAATACCCTTTTGACTTATTAAGAATTGTGTGTTCTCTTGCCTTTAAGCGTTGTGGGTGTATGCATATGTTTACATATATACACACCCAGCAGCCACTTCAGTATGTACACCTCTTTGTGTCTTGTCCATTTGACCAGCTCCACTTACAAGTGAACTTCCACCCTGTACTACAACTAGTCTTCCAACCAAAGACCACCACAGAGCAGTAATCATTTGGGTGGTGTGTCATTCTCAGCACTGCTGTCACACTGATGTAGCGGTGGTGTGTTAATATCTGGATTAGACACAGCAGTGCTGCTTGAGTTTTTTAAACTGTCCACACACTGTCCACTCTATTAGACACTGCTAACTTGTTGATCCACCTTGTAGATCATCTGTTGCTGGTTTGTGTTGGTCATCCTCTAGTCCTTCAACAGTGGTCACAGTATACTGCCCACAGGACACTGTTGGCTGGATGCTGCTGGTTGGTGGACTATTCTCAGTCCAGCAGTGACACTGAGGTGTTTAAAAAAACTCCAGCAGTACTGCTATGTCTGATCCTCTCACACCAGCACAATACACAGTAACACACCACCAGGGGTCCTGACCTCTAAAGAACAGGGTGAAAGGGGGTTAACAAAGTAAGCAGGGAAACAGACGGACTACAGTCTGTAATTACAGAACTACAAAGTCCATTTCTATGGTAAGTAGAGTTTATAAAATGATGTGCCAAGACAACCAGCTTCTGAAACAAACAGTACTGCTTCAGAACTGAGATTCTAGACCACACAGGTATAAATTATTATTAATTTATTAATTATTAACCAGACAGGTAAGTCAGTCAGTCAGTTAATAAATAAGCATAAAGTAGTGAGTGAGTGAGAGAGTGAGTGAGTGAGTGAGTGAGTGAGTGAGCGAGTGAGCGAGTGAGCGAGTGAGCGAGTGAGCGAGTGAGTGGAAAAAAACATGAACGACATTTGCAAGCCAGACACTTTGAAGAAGATTACCGCGTAATCATAAACTGACTGAAAAGTATTGATTGGTTTATAAGTAGAGCAGCTCTGTTTTTCCTGACTTAGGCTTATTTTTTGCAGATAAATCTGTTTTTAAACACAACCTAGGCAGAGAAATGTCCAACCAAACAAGCTGCAAACAAGGTATATGCATTCACACAATAAGTCCCCCCACCATTCACACATGGCTATTTTCTAAGCTGGCAAATAAAGCTATCATTTCTGCCTTCACTCTCTGAACTCTGACCTGAGCCTTTGGCTGAGGACTGATTGCAGTGGCTGTGCAATAGATTCAGGCGTGCAGGACGGGATTTTCTCCCACAAATCCTTTTCTAGTGGTGAAATCAGAATGTGGGCCCACGCTCCTCATCCATGTCTGGTGTATCATCCCAAAAAAATACTGGCTGCTCATGAAGCTTTAAAGCTTTCCGTGTCCTCACACCACATATGCTGCACCATGCTTTATGCAGGAAACCCAAACCCAACCCCAACATATCCAGGATCCCGACCCAAAAATCCCCACTAAAGTGTAAAAAACCAAGAGACTGGCACAGACAGAAATGGTCCGTACCGAGTCTCTGTCATCTCCAATCCACTAAAATGACACCATGTGCCATCATTCTCTTTGTTGAACTACATTCTAAGTGACAGTAAGACAGCTAGCTAATTAAAAATGAATAAAGCCTATGAATGAATCATTGCATTCGTGAAGATCTCTTCTTTAAATATTAGTTACGCCTATAAAATGCATTCTGACAATGAATACTGCAAAATTGGATGTGACTAAACTTCTGTGCAGAGGTTCCTGCTTAACCCAGGTGTTTGCACTCTATTGTGTCCAAGCCAGTTTAGCGCATGAATCAGAACTACCACTTCCTTCTCCACTTAAAAACAATAGCACAGGATGCAGACTATTGCTGAGCGATCATGGAAAACACTAGCCTGCAGGCAAACGAAGCAGGTGCTCATTATTCAGAGCGAGAAAATGGCAGCAAGAACTACTAAGTTTGAATCATCTTAAATAGCAGCTGATGAAACACAATAGTGTTCTTAATGTGCCTCATATAAAGGAGGACTGACTGGATTTTTTTCAGCCATACTGTCTAATAAAACTGAAGATGAAATGCAGGCAGACTTTATTAAAGTTTTCAAAGATGCTCCAGCCAGTGCATCAAATGTGTTTGACGGCATATATCAGGATTGCATTATAATGCTTGCAGTAATGCATAGGCAGAACAGCCCATCTAATTCTGTCACCTATAAAAAGGGGAATTAACACATGGCAGCATTACCAGTAATGCATGTTGTTTACATTTTAATAATTAGCAATGACAGCATTAATATATTAAATTAGTAACCATGCAAACGACATTACCACATTTTCCTAGCTTGACATGGACTAATGCTCATCTGCTTTCAAGCTATATGTTACCTTTACATAAGCTATATGTTATTAAAATACAACAGCTTTTAAAATGACCAATCATTTCAGCACAGAGGGAGACCTAAAAATAAATCAATAAGCAGCAAACTAACAAAAGCACTAGCTCCCTGCAAGCATTTTAATAAGAATCCACGAGCTGGATGAATAAGAGCAGGGGACTACAATCACAGAGGAATCAAAACAAGCATTCACATGACATTCATGAAAATAATGCTGAGATGACTAATACATATGTTCTGAGGCCTTTTTTGTACACATAAACTCTACTGTTATTTAAATGGGAAAAATTTTAAGTCTAAATTGAGCAAGTAGAATAAATGCTATTAATCTATTAATTAATTAATTAATTGGTTAAAAGGCTGTTTTTGATTATTTGAAACATTAAACAGTCCCAAAAAACAGACAAAAACATACCACAAATATATTGATTTGAAGCATTATAAATATATAAATGTCTTTAAAAATATACAGTAATACAAGGTAAAATAAAGGACAGCCATATCAGTATGTACTATTTGTTGAAACATGATGAGAGGCTTCTTTTCCCTTAAGGTGGAGTTTTAAATCCACTGTCAGAAACTTCTAAATTACTACAGCTTAGGATTTGCTCTTGAAAAAACAAGTTGCCGTGGATGCAGTGCTTTCCTTCTACTAAAGCACAGGAAGATAATGCTACAATTCAAAACTCCACTTGGCTATGTATGAGCTGTAAAGGCTGCAAATATCTGTGGCATATTACTGTATGGACTGCATTACACCGCTTCTCAATAACATACACGATAAATACACTGCAAATCCAAAACAATGCCAGGCCTGTATATTTTACCTCCCGCCTGGTTTTATGCACTGCGTTTGATGAATATGGCTCTAATAGTCTTATATCTACTGCACGGCCAGGCCCTACTGAGAGTGCTGGAGTGTGCTGGACAATTTATGATGCTATTTGTGGCAAAAAGAAAAAAAAAACCCATATTTCAGCGTGTGCCGTTTTCTTTTAGGCAATACCAGATTCTTTTAATCATGATAAGAACTGCAGAAGCTGCAGAGCAGTTTATAAGCCTGGAGTTCTCGTATGTAAAATGCACCACTAATCTGAAGACAGAATTCAGTAATAGAAGTAGAACTATTTTATACTAGGGTGCATCAGGTGTTTGTTAGCCTTTGTTTAGGCTAAGAATCACAGCAAGTTGTAAAAAAGAGGGAGTTAAACTCTCTATAAGAGTAAGGTCTCTATTATTATTATTATTATTATTATTATTATTATTATTATTATTATTATTATTATTATTATTATTATTATTATTATTATTATTATTATTATTATTATTATTATTATTATTATAATACACGTTATGGGAGTTCTCTAAGGCCCTGTTCACCCTTGGATTCTATCTCAATTTCGAGTGATCTGACGATAAGTGGACAGGGGGATTTTGTGGAAATGGGGTGCAACCTACGCTTAATACATCAGACTCACTCTCTCTATCACTACATATGATCATCTGTATCCCTGACCATGTCTCCAAGACACCCATAACCCGTTCACACCTGCACTAAGCACTGTCTTCCCACAACTGGACCACTCAGGATGCAGGTTAACAGGCAGCGTGAACAAAGCCTTAATGTTATGCAAACAAATTATGATCAACAAGAGCATACACACACCTACAGAAGAGGTGGCCGTGTAGAATTGTACCTATTCACTAATCCCTGGTTATGTTGTGGCAAACCCACAGTAGGGTTGCCAGGCCGACTCAGCTTGCACCAAAGTGTGCTGACTTGAAAATGCTGTCACAGAAGAATATTACAAAAATGAGAACCACTAACATATTACTGCCAGACGTGCTGCTTATGCAATGGTGACATGTGTTAACACCACGCTTGGCATTTTGTGATCATGGTTTTGAATTGTCGTTCAGTAGTGCTGAACAGCAGCAATACAGTTCAATATATCTTTTACATATCACAGAATTATAGTATGACATGATAATTAAATTTGCATTAATAGAGTCACTTGGACTCCATGGTTCTGGAGTAGTGGTGGTCTTATGATGGGATCATTTTTGTGTTGTTCTGCTTCTATTCAAATTACAAAGGGAACCTTACACTTCAACGTCAACTAAACAGGAAGCACATTTCCAGAAAGGAACTACTACACTACTATTTGTGACCATTGCATATTTAACCTGTTCTTTCAAAACACTGCTGTTAACCACCACTTCACCGATTTTCAACATATAAAATAAAACAAGGACTTTTTTATGGATACATTTTTATTATTACCATCAATACCACTAATACCAACATACTTTTCAACACCAATACCACTGTACTGGTACTGATTAGGGCTGTGGATTGGCAAGAACCCGGCGATACAATACGTATCATGATACAGCGGTCACGATTCAATATATCGTGATATATTGCGATACTGCAAGCAAAGTGATATATTGTGTTTTCTCAAATCCTACTAAAACCTACCTATTAAAACACACCACTGTATGAACAGGTTTGCTAATGCTTACAATAGCATTGCGCCCTTGTGCTGCTTGTTAATGTTGGAGTGGAGCTGAAAACAGATTACAACACTGCCATCTAGTGGCCAGAGGTTTAAAACACAACAAACAATGATTCACTGTCTGCCAGGAATCTGTGTTTATCGATACTGTGTTTTTGAGAATCGATACAGTATCACCAAACATACTATCCCAATATTCGATATTTTCTTACACCCCTAGTACTGATGATTTAATGCCCTGAAACTTCTTTATGTAAAGTAAACCCAACGTTTGAAACTTCTGAAGTCTTCACTAAAATAAGCAACAAATATGTGAATGTTAGAGCTGATCCCACATTAAGACTGTGCGGAAGAGGCCAAGAAGAACCTCAGACATTGTTATTCTCATACAGTAGCCAATATGTAATCCCAGTAAAGTCCCTGATCAAGGATGAGGAAAAAAAAAACATGTCTACATGCATGTATATATTTACGCATCAGTATGTGAGGAAGGGACACCTGCGCTTACTTACCAAGGTGCTGGAGTAAGAGATCTGTCACGGAAGGGCAAAAGAAGGACCTTGCTTTACACATGCCACACGAGCAAACACCGCAGCTAGCAGGCACTGCTGAGTTGCTGAGCAACCCCGTGTGAGAGGATTTGTCTGTTCAATTAAGCGCTGTGATTTTATCCCTGGGTGAGAATCTAATCTTTTAAAGGAAGGAGTAAAGGACTAAGCTAGCTAAGTCTATACTAGAGGTGGGGCTGCTTCTTCTTAGAAAGCTGAAGTGCATGTGCTACGTGCTTTAGCTTCAGCTCAAACAGCTCAAACACGGCTAATTTACTTAAAGATGATTCTGGGTAGCATCTAGATTTAAGTTTGTCAAATATCCTCCAGCACAGTAGGAAGAGCATGCTCCCCACGTTGGGCCTTCGTGGAATAGTTTCTTCTCTCAGGCTAAAATTAATCGCACCAGATGGTAAATATGTGGTAAATTTATCAATTTATCAGTTGTCAAATTAAAATCTTACCAAGCTTCCCAGCTTAGAGGACGAGGAGATGGTTCTCTGCTTGGCCAGGGTACTGGCCTCCATACAGTGAGGCTCTTTGAGGTTGAGGTGAAGCCTGGGTCCTCCAGCACCCTCCGAGGCCGAGCGTAGCCGTCTTTCCAATCGCTTCACCTCGTGGTACGGGCTGCCGCTACTGCACATGGACACTATGGAACACATAATTCCCTGAGGTTAGATCATGTTCAATAAGAAATCAACATCCAAAAATAATCAACAAGCAGATAAACCACTTATAGTACTTTCACATTTCTAATCTTTCATGGTTTACACAAAAACTCTGAGTAGGGATGCACCGATACCACTTTTTCTTTACCGATACCAGCTTTTCAGGTATCTGCCAATACAGAGTACAGATACCGATACCAACTCTGACTTGAATGCTTGTTATATGACTATAAATCCTGATATTCATAGTGTTCCACTTTTTATATGTTGTATTTTGTGCTAGTTTGCTTTTTTGTGCTTGCTGGAATGAAGTCACTGTGTTCTTTGACGTGGTTTTGCTTTAAATGCTTAATTTCATTTGACGTATTGAAGTCTTTGCTGGTCGTGCCACCCCTCGAAATGCTGCCATTACAAATTTTGCAGCGGTGGTGCTCATGCGTGTCAATAAGCTTCATGGTATCGGTGCTGTCTATTGCCGATACCAATACTGTATGTAAGTGCTAGTATCGGCGCAGTACAGTATTGGTATCGGTGCAACACTAACTCTGAGCAAGTCCACCAAAATGACAAATGTTATGTGGCACCAGCATAAAGAAAAATCACAAAAGCTGTCAAAGTATTGCGATAATGAGACAAAACCACAAAATATTCTATTTTATAAAACCATTATTAAACACACCATATGAAAACATCTCAAAATGTGTTTTTGCCATATCACGTAAACTGAGAGAAAAAGTAAAAGAGAGAAATAACACAGAGAAAGAGTGAAATAATAGGAGACAGAGATAGGGGATGTGGATGTCCCCAGGGGTAAGCTGAATGACACTGAGGGCATGACCACAAAATTGGACATTAACTTTCAATTTATTTTATTTAATCATAGAGTTGGGGCAGAGAAACATTTGACTCCAGCACCTTCATAGAAGCACACAAAACTAAACAGTAGAGTTAATACAGGTTACTGTGCTGAGTGTGTGAATGAAGAGAATATCTTTTACTAACTGACTTCACTGACTTTACTGTTTCACTGTCACAAACGAGGTTTTATAGAGCTACTAGTTTACAGCAGCTGCACGATCACATGATGGTCCTGAAGATGTACGTTTGACGTTAAAACTCCAGCGACAGTTTAGCATCGTTTTTCTGTGAGTGTACATATGCATGTTGTATCATACATAATAAACATGTACTCCCAACAGACACTTTATTAGGTACATCTCTTTTCACAGACTGCCCATTTTATCTGCTCTACTTACCATATAGGTCCGCTCTAATATACACTCCTATCCTGTTGGTCCGCCTTGCAGATGTAAAGTCAGAGATGACAGCTCATCTGTTGCTGCACAGTTTGTGTTGGTCATTCTCTAGTTCTTCATTAGTGGTCACAAATTACTGCCCACAGGACACTGTTGGCTGGATATTTTTGGTTGGTGGACTGTTCTCAGTCCAGCAGTGACACGGAGGTGTTTAATTCCGCAGCACTGCTGCATGTGATCTACTCTTACCAGTCAACACGCATTAACACACCACCACCACGTCACTGTCACTGTAGTGCTGGGAATGATCCACCATCCAAACAATACCTGCTCTGTGATGGTCCTGTGGGGGATCTGATCATTGAAGAACAGTCTAATAAAGTATGCAAAGAAACAGATGGACTACCGTCTGTAACTGTAGAACTACAGAGTGCACCTGTATGGTAAGTGAAGCTGATAAAACAGACAATAAGTGTAGACACAAAGATGGTGTACTTAATGTAATGGCCAGTTGGTGTATATGTAATGAGGTGGTCTTGAGACATTGGACAGCGACTAATATATATATATATATATATATATATAGTCGCTGTCCAATGAAAAACATGCATCTTCATATAGCTTTATACATCATTTGAACAGGCTAATGGTCGTTTACATTGTGTGAAAATTTCATGACAAATGGACCAATAGAAATGCTCCAAAATAGCTTGGAAAAAAATCTGGTTCCATTGCCTTACACTGAAAGTAAAGTATGTTTTTGGTCTCTCCTGTAAATTTGCAATTTTGGAGATGCTTGTTTATATATATATATATATATATATATATATATATATATATATATATATATTGATCAAGGCAATATGCATGTATAAGGAGCGAGAACGGGTAAGCAGAAAAGTTTGGGAACCAGTATTTTGGACCAAGCACAAAACCATTAAAATTACAACAGTGTAAAATATACTGCTGTACTGTAATGTAGAAAAGTAAACTTAAACAATTCTGACTCACCTGTTTAATCACATACTTACAACAACATACATTGTATATCATCATAAGCGAGAGCTAAAGCAACAGAAATGCTCAAGAGAACACATGACCACTATAAAAACAAAACTATTCAAACAATTTCCCAAAGTACACCACTGGACAAATCATCTAGCACTATTTAACCAAGAAACGATCTCCTTAAACACCACACTAGTACAGACTGTAAAAAGTGTAGTATGAAATGTGTAACCTAAATATGAATATCTATATCAAAATCACAAAACAAGCACATTTATTTTATAAGGCCAAACAAAGTGGATTCCTATGTAGAGCCCATAATTTAACAGCAAGATACTGCAATACGTCTGTGCTGGCTTACCATACATTATGTATCCTAAAATATTACAGCACCCTACTTATAGAACTTATAAACTCTTACTTTAAGATAACAAAACATTCCATTTCTTTAGAGAAACACTGTACAATGAGATTTTCTGGAGCACAAGAAGCTAAGGTCACCCTGTCCAATGCCCAACCTCAGATAGAGATATAAAGCCAACATCAGTAGGTTTTGGAGCAGTGGATCTGTGTTCTCTGAAGTGATGGAGCTGCAGCCAATACATCGGAGATGAGTAGGAGTGGTGTTTGTGATCTAGAACTAAACATCCAATCATCATTAGTACCTGATATCACTAATTCTCCAGTGGTTGTATATAATCCAATCCTCATGGCAATGCTCCAATATTCAGTGTAAAGCTTTTTTAGCAGAGTAGAGGCTGTTATTGCAGTAAAGGTGAAGGGCTCACTGTTAATACCTTCATTTACAGAACAAACACTGAATAAGCAGGTGTCTACACAGTAGTGTGTCTGGGGGTTGCAGGGCAAAAACATTTCTCACTTTACAAAATTATAAATACTTAGACGCACATACACAATGCATTAGTAGTGTTTCACACAATAACGACATTTAACACTATATAATCTTCGTATTGGACCCCACTGACTGTACCCTGCATGTGTTTGAGCAATGTATGCAGTCAGTGGAATAATCTCAGTATGACAGCCTAATATAACTGATTCGTCAAGCCTAAACCACAAAGAGTAGGTTTGTCCTTACCTCACCTCTAACTTCTGCTAATTTAATATGCGCACTCATGACTGGAAACACTGTGAAACTACAGATAGGTATAGGCTAAACAGTGACCTGTGAGCTCAGCAGCCTACATACTTTGCTTGTTTTGCTGATCTAGGCACTAAATCAATTGACTAAACCCTTCACAAGACACATCAACAACATAAAGCCAATATAATGCTAAATTGTTACGACTGAAACAAAAGAGTCTTATTTTACTGCAACGACAACTTCTGACAAGCCCTGGCTCCTGAAAAGAAAGTTCAAGAATCACCTTTTTCCTTACAAATGTAAGAGAACAACCATAACGTGTATTGGGTTCACATAACAGGAAAGAAGAGAACGACACAGTGAAAGCCTATATCACATCTCCACCAGAGGAAATTCAATACAGGGAACAACACACATTGGCTTCCACAAAACCTCTTAGCCACAGGCATTCTGGAGTGAAAGCTCTGAAATGGTAGGATATAAAGTTAGGAAATTGCAGGCCACGAGGGGAAGAAAGCAGCAAAACAGTGCTGCATCTAAATGGGTGTCAAAGCAATATTGTTTTTGAGACGCTAAAAGGAGTTGGTAAAATCCAACCTGATGCAATATCCCACAAAAGAACAATCCTCTCTGCTTTTGTTCCGGTTGACAAAAACAGTCTGAGAAAGTAAACAAAAGAAAGCAAAGTCTTCTAAAACTGGGGCAATGGACTGACACCGTCTAAACCCGTAAACTGTTACACAAAGTCAGGGAATCACTGCTGCCATCATTTTAACATCATTTTTTATTGCTGTCAGCAGCTCCTACTACAAGAAATACATTTCATCATGTAATCAAGTTTGATTTGCAGTTTTCCCTCTAACTGTCAATTACACGAAAGACAAAAACACGCCAGTCAAAACGAGAGTGCAATCTTTTGTAGTCAATATAAGCATTTGCTCAAACCATTCCCTCGTATCAGTGAAAAAGAACCGTGCTTTTCTCCTGGGCTATGTTCAGCAGATTAATCAATCAGACCCTGCTGGTGTAATTTTACGAGAACGCTGCAGTGATCTTAGCGAGCTGTTCTGACGTTTCAAACTGGTTTAAAGATCAGACAGGAAAGCATGCCAAACAGCATGAGGGTGGCTTTATGAATGCCAAACTCTGAGATCACCTGATCTTAACCACATGAACCAGGCTAAGGCTTGGAGGGCCAAGGTGGAATTTTTTGTAGTGGATCGAGGTCCAGTACGACAACCCAATATAGAAATAGAGAAATTTGCAGTTTTAAAATATATATATTTTAGATCAGTGCACTGTATACGGTTTATGAAGTACATCCAAAACACAATTTAAAAGAAAAATGAAAATGTTATATAGTATCAAAATATGTTTGTTCTCTAATTTTGGGGTAACTTCTTGGCAGACCAAATCAAATGTCCTCAAGTTAAGTCAAGTTGACTTTCTGACACTGTGTGACATAAAAATGAAGTCACAAAGCTAAAACAAGTAGTAGCACCTGAAGCCTGTATTTTCTTTGTACTTTCATACAGTTTTATAGTTCACAGTGCATTTCAGAACAGAAATCATATCTCTGTATTTTCAGGCTGAATGGTGATACATGATATACATCTCACTGTTTTTAATGAAGTGGGCTAACTGTTCAGTTGTACGTCAAAGCCACATGTGATAACAAGTAAATAAAAAGAAATTGCAATGACAGGATTTTCTTCAACATGTGAATGAACAACTACATAAAACCATAATTGGATCACCGTAGTACCACCGCACACCCTGGCACACCACCGTCCACCATCCACACTTCACACCGCCACTCCACCATCCTCCTTTCACACCACCACTCCACCATCCTACCTTAACACCACCACTCCACCATCCTCACTTCACACCACCACTCCACCATCCTCCTTAACACCACCGTCCACCATCCACACTTCACACCGCCACTCCACCATCCTACCTTAACACCACCACTCCACCATCCACACTTCACACCACCACTCCACCATCCTACCTTAACACCACCGTCCACCATCCACACTTCACACCACCACTCCACCATCCTCCTTTCACACCACCACTCCACCATCCTACCTTAACACCACCACTCCACCATCCTCACTTCACACCACCACTCCACCATCCTACCTTAACACCACCGTCCACCATCCACACTTCACACCGCCACTCCACCATCCTACCTTAACACCACCACTCCACCATCCACACTTCACACCGCCACTCCACCATCCTACCTTAACACCACCGTCCACCATCCACACTTCACACCGCCACTCCACCATCCTACCTTAACACCACCACTCCACCATCCACACTTCACACCGCCACTCCACCATCCTCCTTTCACACCACCACTCCACCATCCTACCTTAACACCACCACTCCACCATCCTCACTTCACACCACCACTCCACCATCCTCACTTCACACCACCACTCCACCATCCTCCTTTCACACCACCACCCTCTCATATTACCTTGGTGTGTTAATGATAAAACTCATCAGATAAAAGATTGCACCAGCAGTGGTGACTAAAAAAGCGACACAGTTAAACGTGTGGCTGTTTATTAAAAGGAATAACATAGTGCAGCTAACGTAGTGGCTAAAGCTTTGAAAAAGAAACCGAGAAGCTGAATTGATAAAGAGTGTAAAGATAAAGGCAGCTGTAACTCACTCTTTTAACATTCTTTTGATTATGTGCTTGCGTTTCAGCTGTGTGCGTATGGACGTTTGCTAGGTAATAAACAAAACAACTGATTAGTGGTTTAAGATTTAGTAGTCTATGATTCTAACTGGAGATATGATGCACTACAGTAAAATTCCTAAGTAAAGATTAAATTTGCTTCTGTAACACTAATTAGTAAAATTTTAACTTAATATAGAAAGTTTTTGTAATACATGTCCAAGTCTTCTTCAGCAGAGTGGACCAGCGCAGTGCCGCAGAAGATCTTTTGAGCAAGTGGATGTGGGGCTAAGTTTGTGCGCAGAGGGAAAGTGGGGTCAGGGTTGCACAGAGTGTAAGAAAACAAACACTAAAAACATCTTTGCAAAAGAAGCAATTTAACATTTTATGTGAATGATACTGCGTCATCCTAAATCTCGTTTGCAAGTATGCCAATATTTTTTGAAAGCCTATAATACCACACAGCACTTATAGTTCACAGTATGTCAGACTAACCACAAGAAACCACAGGCAAGTCTATGTGTTACATTAGTCTCAAAGCTACTGCAGGCTTACCAACTGAATTTGGGGCAGGGAAAAAGGCATAGATCTGAATATAACGAGAATCTGTATCAGCAGACACAGTTATGCTTCCCAAACTTTAATAAAGAAGTTTACAAGCCTACGAGAACTGCAATAAACACACATAAACGTACCCACCCTGTGTACACTGAGACAGACTCAATCATACCTGTGTGGGGTTTCCTCAGATGGCTCGGCCTGCTCTCCAGTTTGGCTAGGCCGGTTGATTTTCCCAGCTGTTGAATGAGGACTGTGTTTCGGGGCCTCCTCTCTCTGGGCTCCGGATTGGAGCTGCTCTCCTCACTCAGGTCTGGTGCTGGCTCACTCTCGCTGGCTTCTGATGGATCAGGCTGGAGCTTCTCCGCAGTCTTCACTGTTGCTGGTTCTGTGTGAACCGTGGTGCTCTCGCACTGCGTGTTGGCTGCTTGGCTAGTATCTGGCAGTACAGGCTTCTCTGGAGCAGGCTGGGCTGGGCTGAAGCACATCTGTGAGGTAGACGCAACCTGGCTGAAATTTTCAGGTGGCGCAGCTGGACTCGGTGCGGCTGGGCTCGGTGCAGGCAGTGCATCCACCTCTGAGACAGAGTCCTCAGTGACATGGACAAAGTCTGATGGCGTAATGGCAGTTGTCCGGTCCTCAGAGATAATGGGGGACTGGAGCGAGCTCTCCCCGAGTTCTCCAGGCCAGGACCCAGGGGTGCCCGTCTTATGGGGCTCCCCTGCCCCATCCTGGCTTTTACCTTGTTCTATCGCATTGTGGGAATTCTTGGAAAATCGATGGTGGGCTGAAAAAGACTTGGGCAGCAGCTGCTTCTTGTGCCTGGAGGACCTTTTGCTACTGCTATCGTCCAGGAAACCTGAATCATCCCCCTCATTAGTCCCTGAGCTGATGCAGTTGATAAACACATTGCGGTTGGTGGACGTTTTCTCAAAGTCCTCAGTCTGGGAGCGACTGATCTTCTTCTTGTGACCTCCGAAACCAAATGAATGTCGCGCCTTAGAGTTGCTACCGTCGTGGAGGGCCAGCTCAGACGTTTGGCTGCGGTCGTCCAGATTGATCTGGCTGGGGTCAACGCGCGGCTCACTGCTCCTCTTGCTGTGAAAGCTGATGGAGGGTGTCCGAAACAGGCTCCGGCGCTTGCCTGTGCTGCTGGAGCTCGAGTTGGTGCTGGAGGGGGAAGAGGTGTGGACGCCATTGCCTACACCTCCAGAAGATGGCGAGGACGGAAGCGATTCTTGCCTCTTGCTCGCGCTCCGTCTGAAGATGGGTAACCTGGAGACCAGGGTGGAGCGGCGCGGCCCTGATTCGCCCATCAAGGATCAGCATCAAAGTCGACACTCTGAGGAAAGAAAAACAGGGGCATGTTCAATTTACATGAGAACAAAGACTCATACTGGTCAAAATCACTGGACTGGATATCGGAAGAATAAATATGTATGAACCATTAGATCAAACTATGAGATAAATGCTTAAATGCTTTTGCTTAATGTGGCACTTTAAATTTCTAATTTTTGAATGTTTGATGTTGTTGACCAATCAAAATGCTGCTAAAAGTTCTGTGTGTATAAACATTAGTATTGCATAACTGAGTCATGTTGCGTCCTGACTAGGTTAAGCAAAGTGTGTTCAGACAAATGTACTATTAACAGATTAATTGATCAGATAAAAGCTGAAAAAGACAGCTTTGCTATCGACAGATACTCAAGATCAGTATTAGAAATAGCAAAGTGGTATCGAGCCCAGTCCCAGTGCAAACTGAAATGTTTGCATTGGGTCAAGGGCAAAAATGTCATTTTAGAAATAAAGAATTACATCATAGAATTACACTATAAGTATATACTAAGTATATACTACTAGTATATACTACTATACTTTATTACAAAAATACTTCTGGAATATAAGTTTACATGGAGTTTACACACACACATACATATCGCCACTGTCCAATGAAAGACAAGTTTTTCTTGAAACTCTCTTAACTTTAAAGGTAAGTCAATGGAACCAGAACGCCCCCACTGTCGTTGTCCATATATATATATATATATATATATATATATATATAGGCAGACTGCAGATTACATAATAAAAAAAGGTAACTAATTAAAATCAAATGACCTCACATGCAGTTTTGGCAGCCTTGGGCTGGAAAATCTAGCACGGTATGAAATTTTCCCGCCTCATATACATGAACTTAAGCAGGTAAGTCACTGAAGAGTTGAATCAGATGTGTTTGCGTGACTGAGCAGGAAAAGTATGCTGAGCTGGACTCTCTGGTCCTCTTGCACAAAGAAGTGCTGGCCTGATATAAAGGCCACGGAGAGCCGCTTAATTACAAGCACTGGTGGAGCCATCTTTCTCACTATAAAAAAATGTGTTTCTAATCAGACTAGAACAAAAGACTCCCACACCCTTCTAGTTGTGACAGTTGCAGATCCACCCAGTTTTACACCTATCAAAGGAATGTGTGGGGTCTACTTCACAACACCAGCACGTGCCTTCAAGTCAACTGCATGCTCAGAAAATGTAGCTACACTGTTTAAACCAGAAGGCTAAGGTAAGGTCGTCAACATCAGCACTACCAGAACAACAGCCAGGCTCTCTCAGCCTGAGCGAGGCTTTCTATTCAGCGAGCGTTTATCTGACAGACACCTGACAGCAAGCCTGAACCGCTGCTTTGTGCGGCAGGTGTAGAGACGAGGACCGAATTAGACTGCTGAGCTCCAGCTCAGTGCCCTAGGCCAATTAGGCTGACAGAAACCACGTTTATTCTAACACTCATTCACAAAACTGGAGCCGTGTCCATATCGAAATCTTACTAGGCGTCGCAACGTTAGCAAAGGAGAACCGCCTCATTAATCAGACCGACAAGGAATCAAAACAGGAGACTGACAGCTCTGTTATTTTTAACCACTTAGAATCAAGCTGGATGAACGCGGGACACAAAATGAGGGGGAAACGACAATGGAAGCTCTATATTTTATCTCGTAGGAATAGCAAAGGCTGTAATTCGACAGGAGCTATCTAAGAGGGTGAAGGACCGGTGGGTTCTGTCAGAGAGTAATAGCAGACCAGGCTAACCACCGCTCGCTACCACACAGAGCCCGGACTAGCTAGCAGTAACCGTGCTAGGTCAACAGTCTCCTCCTCGAGACCGGACAAAAACAGTACCTGCAGAATTCTCGGCCCGGACGTCCTGCTGTTCCGCTCGCTTTCGACTCGTTCACGACCCCTGAAAAAAAAGAACTATGGCATGGCGGTGTGTATAAATCACCCACTCGCTAATTTCTTGGTCTGATCTGCTGCTGCTCGTACGAGCGCACCTCGAGTGACGTGGAGTCTCCTCTCTGCTCTTCCGTGTTACCGCTGTCGTCACGCGCCGCCATCGCACAGGTAGGTCTGATGTCACAATGAACCGAAACAAATAAGACAAATTATGTAATCAGATCTGTCTTCGTAACAGAAAAACAAATAACGCATCATACTATAACGAATCCAGATCAGTGCATTTCCTAAGGAAAAAAAAATCCTGGTGTTTCCACGACATATTTCTATTATAGTCCTAAAGGGGAACTCCACCGACTGTATATTAATTACATATGTTGTACACACAGTCACTCAGTGTGGTTTTGTGGCCGAAAGAAACGTCTGGGTAGAAAGGTAGTATTATTCAATGGTGGAGATAGGAACCAGACGTCTGCCACAAATAAACGTTTTACATGAAAGGGTTATAGATCTGCTTACTGGTGCTTACAGTTTTGAGATTTAGTTTTGTTCTAAAACATGTATTTTTACAAGGTGTTCTTGGTGCCGAGATACATTCAATGTGCTCTAAGGCAAAGTAGTCCCTAATGAAAACTTGCAACTGTTTTTGCAAGGTACAAATCCCTGCTGACCAAAAACAACACAAGAGTTAGTCTGGCATTGGCCAAAAAAAAAATAAAAAGATAACCCACAAGATTTTTGGGATAATAATGCGTGGACTGATGAGTCAACCTTTTTGGAAGACCCAGAAGAACATTATACCAACAGTGAAACATGGTGGTGGTAGTGTGCTGGTCTGGGGCTTCTTTACATCAGCAGGTAAAGATGGATCCCTGAATTCTGCTCTCTATCAGAAAATCCTAAAGGAGACTATCCGCCCATCAGTTCATAAGCTAAAGCCCAAGCGCAGTAAATGATGCCAAGCACACAAACAAGTCCATCTCTGAATGCCTCCTTTGGAGTGGCCGAGTCAAAGTCCTGACATGAATCCCACTGAGATGCAGTGGCAAGACCTTAATGTAATGTAAAAAACTCATAGAAGGTTGTATACAAATGATTGTAGTTGTTACTGCCAAGGGGGCACAAGCCATTATTAGCTTTATAGAGGGGCAGTTAGTTGGGTTTTCAATAAACATATATATTTTTCTTGTGTTTCCCATTTTCTATTAAGATTAGTTGGACTATTTAAATGTGATAAACTAGCAAAATAGCAGAACTCACTGTACATTGTATAGCCACTGTGTGCTGCAGTTTTAATGGCATTTTTAGTTGAGAAATTTGAGGAAAGACTTTTTAAATCTATGCTTATTTTATATAAACACGGATGTAAAAATAAAAACTATATATGCAAAAAAGTGTACAAGTAAATAACATCAGGCTATTATTAAATATTATTATTAGACTTTGTGATCGAAATGAACTCTGCATAGCAAATATGAAAAAGAGCCTTCAGTTATTCATTCTTCTTTATCTTAATGCTCAGTGGCGCTGCCTGCTGCGACTGCTCTCTGAGGCTGTAACTCAGCTTTCAGCCACAGGGGGTCCCTGTTTCCTCACAAATTCTGAAGCATGTCTAATTACACTGCTTGAAACAGATCTAGCCACATGATTGTGGTCATTTACAACACAACAACATGGAACTTTAATACATACAGGCTGTATATATGACATACAGTTTACCAAGAAGGAGAAAAATAAGGAGAAAAGGGGGCTGGGGGTCTAGTACTGTAGTGTACACTTAACAATAACACTTAACAATTAACAATTAACACTAATTAACAATTAATTAACACTTAACAATAGCTACCCTGTATAATATATATATATATAGCTTTTGTGTTCCCTGTAAATATGACTTTCCACAGGCCATAAAAAACAAATGAAACTGAATTGAATTTGAGAGAAGACAACTTAAAACACCTTTATTTTATATCAAAACCCCACATGGTAAATTAAAAAATAACAGTATAGATACAGGTGACAGACGGCTTTTCATTTCCATTAAAGCGTTACAATCACAGAGAGCAAACGTCATACCCCAATCCATTAAAGAGTACAGTACGTCCCATGGGCGAAATCATATTGCACACCAACTTACGCACACCTGTACAAAGCCAAGTGGCTAACATGCTATAAAGTGCTAGCTTGGAAAAATCAGTTAAATTGACCACTGCAAAAATAATAAACACACTGATATTCTGTTTAATGAAGCCAGTACAACTCACCTTACCTTAATACTCTACCATTAAGACTACATCGAAAGAGAAAACATATATACTCTTTTCTCCCAAAGACCCAGTAGTTTAACGTGTACAAGGAACTAACAAAACATTTGGTTATGTGGGTCCCAAGCCATTACACACCGTGACACTAACAAAGCATAGCAGAAATCACCACCCAGAAACTGTAAACTAATGTGCATAGATTCATTCTCGAATCTAAGGAAAAAAAAAAAGTGTACTGTAAGCTCAGAAAAGAAAAGGTGGAAAAGAACAATTAGTGTCTACAACAATAACAACAAAAAAAGTCAATGAAAGAGCATACCATGATTTCACCATTTTCATAGCAACGTCACCACTGAAACATGGTCACATGATTCATTGTATTAGCACAAGCAAATTTAACTCTCAGGACACACTCTCAGGACACAACACTGAAAATATATTCAATTTAGAGGGTGAGGAGATTCAGAACAACAAAAAAGACTGTTTTCTTTTTTCTTTTGCTACAATAATCTAAAAAAACAGTAACTGATAGAGTAGAAAATAATTAAGTCTTTTTTCTTTCTTTTTTTTACAAATGTGAAGTTTGCAATGAAATCAAAGAAGTGATGCAGTGTCCTTATGAAAGCTTGTAATCATAAAAATAAAAACGAAGGAATAAAAAGACTTGATTTGAGAACTCTTAGGTTTCCAGCTTGAGCACAAAAAAAGGAAGAAGAAACCCTCGGAGCTTCAGCGATCGCATTTAAAACAGGCACAGACTCGGCCACCTCCTCAAAAGAATCGAAGCGTAAGAGCAGTGGTTGAAATCATATGAAATATTAAAGGTTCCAGAAGAGGTAGGTAGCAAAAAGCCCATAGGGCGAGTACCTGAGGAATCACACAGCAACCCCACTACATCTACCACCACTCCAGGCAAGAAACCCACCAAATCCCTTTGTAGCCAGTAACCTTGTTGCCTCTGCAGCAAGTCTGCTCGTTCACTAAGGCCATGTCAGTGTTTTTTCCAGTTAATTCTGCCATGTTTGAATTGGCGACGATAGTGCATAATATCCCCATCACATCTTCAGTCAGTATTAAGGTAGCTCTGATAGGAACTGTGCCCAGGTTAAAGACCTAGCAGCACAGGTGTGATTCAAATGCTACTCTTTTTTTTGCAATTAAAAAAAGAAGATACATTCTTAAAGTAAAAGCTATTCAATGCTTAGTTCAATAATATCCTAATAGTAGTATGAGGTCTATATATATATATATATATATATATATATATATATATATATATATATATATATATATATATATATATATATATATATACTTGTGTACCAACCCTAAGCAAGTAAATACTTACGCGACATTTTAAGACGAGCTGTTTTGATTGGGTTTGATTTCATTGCAAATAATTTATTCAGCAGATCATTTAACAGTCTTAATAATGGATGGGGAAAAAAAAAAAGTCAGCCCAGGTATATAGTGTTGCAAGTGTTACTACAATCAGAACAAGTAACTAAACCGGTTATTGTTAGTGCACAGGTATTAGGTAGTGCCAAATAAGTTAATCGTGTGCAACGTGCACAATTCATACCGCATCATTCTTGTTCAGACAAACGCTAAAACTGTTCACAAGAGCGAAAACAGTGAGGTTTTGCATCGTATTAAGGTGTATCGTGAGATTCTGCATTGCCGTTAGAGTGCTGATCAAAACCTGATGTGTTAGAATGACAACACTAGAATTAAGCACCTGCTTGGTTGATCTCATAAAAAGGCACAAAGGCACTGAAGCAAGGTTGGTCAGGTTACTCTTGGCTGAATGCGAAACAGGTGTTTTGCGCAAAAGCTACATTTCGTGACCTATTGGAAGCCAGAGACATATAAGCCAACAGAAGCGGATAGAGACAGATCAGCACGAGGGCAGATGGTGGGCGGACTTGGATGCCAATAGCGAGATTTCACATGTAGGACAGCCGCTTGGCTGTGATGAATTCCTCCAGGTGGACGGCTCCTCCTCCCATGAGGCCGAAAGCAGGGTACATGGTGCCGGAGCAGTCCACCTGCCTTTCATACAAACAGCGCATGGTGTCGGCGTCGTAGAAGAACACTCGGCCGGCGTCGTAGTCGAGGCACACTCCGATGCGCTGAGGCAGTGGCAGGATGCGGTTACCGTGATCGCCCGCCGCCGCGCTGATTGAGGCTTTGGGGATGAAAAGCTTGCCCATGCCCATGGTGATGAGAGTGAAGGGCTGCGAGAGCTCATAGCAGGTGTCCTCACTGCCACTGTCATGCCCGCTGTCGTGGTCGTACCTGTAAAGAAGCTATAGGTTAGCAGGAGCAAGCTAATCAAATGTGTACAGGCTGAACAGACAACACAGCTCGAGAAGGCAGATCCACTTAGAAGGCTTCGTTATTCCATTGCTGATGGGTGGTGTGGGGGTGGTAGGGCTAAATGATACAATGTTTTATTTTGAAAAAGCACACAAGCGGCAGGTTTAATTACGTACCACATTATTCAAGCAACTTGTGAAATGGCAGTCTCAGCTTCAGGTAAGAAAAATAAAAAATTATGTAATGATCTTGGTGTGAAAAAGGTCTTAATTTGTATCGAAAATACTAGCAATCACAGTATTGGTCCACAGACACATTCAGGAAGTAGTTTATCCCTCAGGCCATCAGACTGTTTAACTCATCCCAGCACAGTAAAAAAAAAATCCTGTAACACTGGTATACTCCGGACCCCTATATCAGCTATCAGACATTGTTGTACTGTGGACCCCTATATCAGTCATCAGTTATCAGACTGTATCACATTATATATTTATTTCACAGATTTATCTCTATAACTGTATGTTATATATAACTATACGTTTAACTATATATAATAATTACTATACTGTTAATATTACACTCTGTCTATTTTACATCATATATACAGTCTATACATATAAATAGTGCTGCTGCTTTTATTGCATATTTGCACTGCCGACTGCATAACTGCATATTTGCACTACAAAAGTCTACACTGGTTAACTGCACTACTGTAATTACTCTAACATACACACTGTGAGACCTTTTCTATTTCTATGTTGTATATTCTTTTGTGTGTGTGTGTGTGTATATATATATATATATATATATATATATATATACACATAAACACACACACACACACACACACACACACACATATATATATATATATATATAATATTCTATCTTCATTTTTTTTGTTGCAACTGTCCTCGGTCTTACCTCTGGGATCAAGATAGAGAGATAGAGAGATAAATATGGAGCATAAAATAATAATAAATAATAATATGGAAAGGGGCTAAAGAGATGTATAAATATCTGTACATACACTGCTCTTTCATTACAGAATGAAGTTAAAATGTGAAAAAATCAGTTTATTTTTGCCAATAAGCATTTTGTTACAGAGGAGTTTCTATAATACACTAAGGAGGTTTATAATGTTAATAAGCACTATTATCCCCAATTTGTGAAAGCACAACATGTTTTCAGCAGTAAATAAGCAGTTTGAATGGCTGCCGTGCGGAACTGTGCAACCACCATACTTGCAATACCACTGTTTCAATTATGGTTGAAGTAGCAGCTATTTGTCAAAGCATTTTTATACTGCATGCACAATAAATTTGAGAGCGTGGTTCCACTGAAGACTGCACTGAAAATGCAATCCTGACTTGAAATACAAAATAATAAAACATAATAAAGGCAAGAGTTTCAAAGTGCCATACACATGAAGTAAAGAAATCAAGTGATTTTAAACTAACACTTAGCATTTTAAAGTAAATGGCAACCTAGCATCTCACCTAAACCAAATTGGTTTCATTAACTTAATGTGTTTCATATTATTTACAAAATTACATTTTATATCAGGCTCTGCATCAGCAAGATACTCGGTATTACAGGGCTCGGACAGGGAAATGATTGGGTTGGTCATAAGCACTCCTATGAAATGCCAAAGCTGTGATTAACTATCCTATAAATAAAGTTCCAGCAGATGTCAGCTCTAATACAAATACCAGACACTAGGAGTGAGACCATACAGAAAATTCAGAATTCAATTAGATCAATCAGGTGGTCTCTCAAAATTATATATTTTCTTGCATACACTAAAAAATAGGAAATGCCTGAATATGTGCCTGGGGTTCATATATGTTAGTGTTAATATTGTACACAGCTGACGTGAATTATGCATATCGTTTCTGGTTCTATACAAGTTTCAATTCAAGATCTAATTTAATCCTTGATATATAATGTGATAAAATTAGGATACACTGCTCCATTTATACTACACTGACTTCTTTCTCTCAGAAAAACAAAGATTCTCTAACTTTTTTAGTGCCTACTCAGCTAGGATGCACCTAGATCTGATTGCCAACAGTGGTTTCTACAAAAGATGATCAGAGACTGAAATTGTTACACATTTACAAAACATCACATCCAGTTAATCAAGGTCTGCTAAAGCAGTAAGTGTCAGTACTAAACTTCACATAACCTGGAGAAAGGTGTTAACTGCACTGAGGAGTGAGAGAGGGTCAATTTGCCAAGCCTAACAGAACAAAGCTTGCGATTGATGGTCGGGTATACACCATGTTGCTCTCACCTCGGGCTGCTGGTATCGCGGGGGTTATGGAACCACTCAATCAGCTTAGAATCTGACGCCACGCCCACTTTCACCATGTAAGAGCTTGGCTCCACACGGAAAGCCCAGTAGTGGCGACCATGCGAGATGCCAGTGTCACCAATGATGTAGTCAAGACATATGTAACTTCCTGTCTGGACACGATCAGCAGCCAGGAGGAAGGACATGCCGGCCACACTCTCCACAGAGTCCCTCCTCTTGCTCAACTGCAGGCGCTCCACGTTGAATCCACACTTCTCGTTAAACAGGAAGCCGAACACTGAAGAAGAAGCAAGACAGTTATATTTAACTGTGAAAGAAGATGCTTTAGGCTTCGGTTTTATTGCATGACTTTACATATTACTCATCAAAAATAACATCTACAGTACTGTTTAGAGGTTGGAGACACCCTGCATTCATAGAACTGCCAGTCAAAATAGCCATCAGGTACAACACTGTCATTACATGTAGAGGGAAGAGTGAAAAATCTGGAGTTTCCAAAAGAGTTATAGAGAAAATATGACTCCCAACCACACAATCCTGGTAGACCAACAGAATTGTCAAAAACGATACTTATAACTTGATATACAGAAGAAAGTTCAAGCTACACTATTGCTTCACATCTGGAATAATCCACATGTGTTGTTTTTGTCCATGCTTTCACTGTGAGAGGACTTAACTTTCTGGGCTTAAAATGACATGCAGACAGTGTTTATGGGATAAATAAACTGAATCATGAAATTAATAAAATGGAACCATAAATAGTGATATATAATTTAATACAATTAAAGGCTGGACACACCAACTACCAAACAATTTGACATTAAATTTTTTTACTAAATGTACGTGTTTTCTTAAAAAACATTTTGAATGAAAATTAACTGAAGAGTGGTACAGTTGCACAGTACTGTAGTATCTTGTGTGATCTGTCGTTACAGAAGAAAGTGAATATTGGGTCTGTCAAAGCGTGATTTATTTATAGAACACTGTTCTGACACCATACACACATGAAAAACAAGCTGATGAGACGGCCTTCTTTCCCTTGAGATGATGTCAGAATAGCAGTGATGAATTCGTCTATCTTTAGACAGATTTGTCACTCCCCTAATGAAACATCACTAACGAGCGATAGTATCTCTAGAGTCACGCACCCACTTGGAATAGATCCGCTGTAAACCTGTGATTGACTGTGATGAACTAAATTGACTAACTTAATCATTTTTTTTTCTTTACAGTTGTCTTATGTTTGCTTCTTTTCGTTGCTATTTTTACATGGCATCAAAGCATCAGCTCCACCGTGGAGACAAGGAGCAGACGTTGGAGACAAGATAGCAGAAATTTCCCCTGTGTTGCAGTGACCCAGAATTCCACCTCATTAATAACACACAGTGCTTTCGCCGCTACACGTCCCATAGAACACAGGAATGCTAGGCTGAATCAGAGTTCATTTAGGCTGGGCCTTCCTCCAGCTCCGTGCTAAAAGAGAGCAACAAAGCAGAACAAAAACACAAAAACAATACGCACAGTTCTGATGGATTAGCGCAAATGAATGGAAAACACTGTCAGTCACGCTGACACTAATTGAGGAGCGGTAAAGATGCGAAGGCTCGGATGTAGTCGGGTTTTGACAGCAGCTTAAAATCGTTTAAATCTGGCCTTCATTAACAGAATGACAGTAGCGAAAGGCTAAAGGACTGCAATCAAGCCTGCAACATGCTCCACTGCTCTAAGCAAACAAACGCAGGCAGGCTCGATCTGAGGTAAAGCTAATGAGATCTGCTGTGATGATAAACTGGTAAAAATGACATGAGGGGCTTTAGGAATGGTACCCTGATCAAAAGGCCATGTGTCTATTTGATAATCTCCTCAGAATCTGTGAGCTAAATACACAGACAGACCAAAAAGAAACAGATCAGCTTATAATAAAAATCCCAGGAGGCTGGTCATGCAGTGGCTCAACTGTACAACTGCCACATACCATATGTTCAGTCATTAGTCAACATATTACAGCTTCTAACCAGTTTTACATCTAAATTGTAATTTAAAAAGCAGGTATTTTTGTAATTACAGACTACACCAGCAAATACATTGTCTTGCATTTGAAGTGCAGAAATTTAAGCTAATAACACAGAAATAGTGAGCTTCCTATAAGTGAGTTTAATCAGACCCAACCAAACCGCCATGTGTTATGACATCACAGCCACAACTCCCCAGCAGTCTGACACATAAATCAGGGTCAGACCTCAAGCCAAAAATTCTAATAGCAAATAATAGCAACTCAAATATTAGAAAAATTGGAATTAGATATTTCCCCCCAAATCATTAAACATCTTAAGAAATTTACAAAATTACAGTATATTGTTTGTCATTAACTGTTAATGTAACAGTATATTAATTGACACTATTTGGTTGTTATTAGTATTATTATTTTAATATTATTCATTTATTTATCATATTTATTATCAACTATAGATTAGGGCTGAACAATATATAGTTTATAATCATTAGTGTGATCTTGGCCTTTGACAATGACACTGCAGAAGGCTGTAATATTTATATAAGCTCACCAATCAATCACAATGTTTTTGCTATGTGCTATAAACATCTTAAGCGATTACAGCAACAGATAAGTGTTTGTGAGTGTTTGATGAATTGAGGCAATCTAAAAAGGACTATATTTTGATCTAATTAATGCAGGCCAGTTTTTAGAAGTGTACTCACCCTAGTCAGCATTTATAGACCACCAGGACCTTATTCTGAGTTCTTAAAAGAATTCAGTGACTTTGTTGCAGATCTAGCAGTGAGCGCTGAGAAACTAATAATCGCAGGAGATTTTAATATTCACTTTGAAAACTCAGCAGATCCATTAAAAAAGGCTTTCTCATCTATCTTAGACTCTATAGGTCTCACTCAGAATGTAATAGGGCCTACACACTCCTGTAATCACACACTAGATCTAGTTTTGACTTTAGGTGTTGATATACATAATCTTACTGTTCTTCCACAGACTTCAGTAGTTTCAGATCACTACCTAATTTCATATGAATTGAGTCTTAGTAAAAATGTATGTACATTACCCCGTTATTGCATGAAACGTTCAATAATGCCAAATACATCTCAGAACTTTATTGAAACTCTTCCAGATTTATCAACCATAATTTTTTCCATCATCAGACCCAACCGAGCTTGACAGACTAACTGACTGCGTAGAAAATACACTCCGATTTACTTTAGACAACGTTGCACCTATAAAAATTAAAAAGATGCAACAAAAAAAGCTTGCTCCGTGGTACAACAATGAAGTACGCACCTTAAGACAGACAGTACGGAAATTAGAACGCAAATGGAGAGTGACCAAGCTAGAGGTATTTCACTCTGCTTGGAAGGACAGCCTTAGCAGTTACAGAAAGGCACTTATTAAAACACGCTCAGCATACCTGTCCACACTCATCGAACACAACAAAAACAATCCTAGAGTTTTATTTAGCACCATCGCAAAACTTACCAAAAATCAGGCAGGAACGGAACCTCAGATACCCGCAAACTACAGCAGCAATGATTTCATGGACTTTTTCAATAGCAAAATCGAGAATATTAGACAAAAAGTTCTACCAATACGAGTAACCTATCCTTCATCCGGTTTGGCTCAAACAGCACAAAATGTGATTTTAGAAGAAAGACTAGAAACATTTTCTCCACTACAGCAGACAGAACTAGAAAAACTTATCTCTTCCTCAACTTCTGCTACATGCACACTCGATATGGTTCCAACAAGCCTATTGAAACAAGTATTACCAGCTATTATTAAACCTATCTTAACTATCATCAACTCTTCCCTTAATCTGGGTCATGTACCTAAGTCTTTTAAACTAGCTGTGATAAAACCCTTGATAAAGAAGCCAAATCTTGACCCCAGAGAACTGTCCAGTTATAGACCCATTTCCAATTTACCTTTTATCTCTAAGATTTTAGAAAAGGCTGTAGCTCGACAACTCTGTTCTCATCTACATAAGAACAACATATATGAAAAATTCCAATCTGGTTTTAGGCCACACCACAGCACAGAGACAGCTTTAGTTAAGATAACAAATGATCTTCTTCTTGCCTCTGATCAGGGCCACGTATCTCTACTGGTGCTACTCGATCTAAGTGCAGCTTTTGACACTATAGATCACACTATTCTCTTGGACAGGCTAGAAAATATAGTTGGAATCACAGGAACAGCGTTATCCTGGTTCATATCTTACCTTAGTGATCGCTTTCAGTTTGTAAAGATAAATAATGTATCATCTAACACTACAAAAGTGAAATATGGCGTTCCACAAGGTTCTGTTTTAGGTCCTCTGTTATTTACACTATATATGCTACCATTAGGCTCAGTTATAAATAGACATGGAATTAGTTTCCACTGTTATGCCGATGATACACAACTGTACATATCAGCCAAACCAGATGACAAATCCAGATTAATAAGATTGAAGATTGTGTAAGAGATATTAGACTTTGGATGCTGCAGAACTTCCTTCTTTTAAACCCAGACAAAACGGAAGTTCTCCTCCTCGGCCCAAAGGCTGCTCGGACTAAATGTTCAGATTTAATGTTAAATCTTGCTGACTTCTCTGTAGTTCCTGGTTCAGTAGCCAAAAATCTTGGTGTAACAATCGACTCAGATCTGACATTTAATCAACACATAGGTGACATTACAAGAACAGCGTTTCTTCACCTACGAAACATTTCAAAGTTAAGAAATGCGTTATCTGTGTCTGATGCTGAAAAGTTAGTGCATGCCTTTATAACCTCAAGGCTAGATTATTGCAATGCATTATTGTCAGGATGCTCCAGCAGGAACCTGAATAAACTTCAGTTAGTTCAGAACGCTGCAGCTAGAGTACTAACTAAAACCAGGAAATTCGATCACATCAGTCCAGTTTTATCAGCGCTACACTGGCTTCCTGTTAAATTCCGTATCGACTATAAAATTCTATTACTGACGTATAAAGCCCTGCACGGTCTCACACCAGAGTACCTGCAAGATCTTATTTCCTATTATGAACCGCCACGTTCACTCAGATCACAGGATGCTGGTTTTCTAATAGTTCCTAAAATTCAGAAGACTACAATGGGGGGAAGAGCTTTTTCCTACAAAGCCCCAAAATTGTGGAATAATCTCCCAGTTAATGTTCGGGACTCTGACACAGTCTCAATATTTAAGTCTAGACTGAAAACATACTTGTTTAGTGTAGCTTTTGGTTATTAATCTTCTCTTTTAGATAAAGGCAGGAGATCTGGGGGTTCTTGGACACAGAGGTTTACGGTAAACTGAGATGTTGGTGCTGTTGTTCCACCACTTCACGCGATCACACAGGTTTGTTGATGGTGGAGTGGGGGGACCCCAGTGTCTCAGGGTACTCTCATGTCCATGTTACCTTCTGGTTCTCTCCTTTTAGTTTAGGCTGTTATAGTTAGATCTGCCGGAGTCGCCAGCCACACTCTAAAATTCTGAAAATTCATATTCTCTACAGTCATACTCCCGAGCCCAACTAACTCTCTCTCTTTACTCTTCCTGAGGAAATGACTGTCCTCCCATCTGTTGAAGGCTGTTGAAGGACTGATCATCGGGCCATCACCCCACCATCACCAGCCAGCTCACCTGTCCATTTACTGCTACACCCTCAGTTACATCACTGTGCCATCCAGATGCACCAGCACTGAGATAGGATGGGACTGTTTCAGCTCACGCCCACTTTACATAAAGACTCAGTCATAGACTGCCTCAGCCAGAGACTGCCTCAGTCATACACTGCCTCTATCTGTGCAGCTTCTAAAGCTTTGCTATCCAGATTTCAAACAGAGGCTCCTTTCTTTGGTATTTAGTTCAAACTGTAAATACTGTTTGACCAGAGGAGGATGGGTCTCCCCTTGTGAGTCTGGTTCCTCCCAAGGTTTCTTCCTCCAGTTGAGGGAGTTTTTCCTTGCCACTGTTGCCTCTGGCTTGCTCACTGGGGGATATATGTTATAACTGTTTTCAAAACTCTGTAAAGCTGTTTTGAGACAACATCATTGTAAAAAGCGCTATATAAATAAAATTGACTTGACTTGACTTGACTTTATTCATTTCAAATAATGCCTTGCCAATGAGTTTTCAACTAATTCCTAGGCATATCACTACATGACATTTCACCACAGCACTAGTAATTAATCGATACTGTGCAGGCCTAACATAGAGTCAGCACATACCTCAAACTATTCCTAAAACTAATTTGCTTAGTTGTACACAGGCCGGAGATTAGTGACACAGAGTTTATATTTAATTATTATTCTCAATGCTAACCATATATATTACATCACTCAGAAGTGAAGATGACCAGAACTAGTTCACAGAAACATACAAAAAGAAATTCTTATGTAATTAATCAAAACTGGCCTTGATTCATTTCTGGTTTGCTGTCAATGCTGCAGTGGTACTCAACCTCTAACTATGACAATTTCCACTGACCAATCATTTACCTGGAGCGGGGGGACTGTGGAAAGACACCTCAGGGCTGTAAGGACTGTAAATGGTGTTGCGGCAGCTCCTCACTCTGAAGGCATAGCGGCAGTCACTGTCCAGATCACACACAACTGTGCTGGAGCCATACACCCGGTCACTCATCTGCCACGGGCTAGTTTCCTCATCACCTGTGGCCACCTTCCTGTACTCGAGAATGTGGTGATCTGTGGGCAGAGAGTCTTCAGAAAGCCTCCAGTGGATCAGGCCCTCGTTATATACTCGACTCTGAGACAGGTCGATCATAGGAGGGTCAGGAACTGAGAAGGAAAAAGTTCAAAAGCTTTAGAGTGACAAACAGACGCTTCTTTATTTATATACAAAAATATGACAAAATTACAAGCTCCTGGCTTTCAATTTAGGTACTGAATTCACAAACTGAAACCAATTTTAATTGACAAGCACATTTTCTGATGGAAAACATTATTATGGATGCACAACAATACAGAAATCACATTAGTGTATATCTGCATAAGTGCCCAAGGTCTGGAGGTGTAATTTTTATTGATTACTGCAATGTCACAAAACCAACTAATTTGCATATATGCACCTTCAGCCTCCCCACCCACCGTGCAGTCACAAAAACAGCCTGTTTGATTAAAAATGATAAACAGAGGGTGGAATGTTGTCATGCTAAAGCAATTGTGACTATACTTAGAACATAAAACCATGGACGTAAGTGGACATCAAGGGAAAATATTTAAAAAAGGCAAAACTACACAGTATCATCAAAAACAGCAGCCTTCCGAAGTCTGATACCAAATATTTAAATTTCAGAAAATTCAGAAAGTCAACTTAACATGAAGTGCATGATGAATTAAGCATGCAGTCTCATAATACTAATTCCATTAGCCCTGTATCTCCACTCCACCATCTAGACTGGTCAGGTGCTGTTTTTGTTCAATTTTATTCTTTGTCAAAATAATGACCTTAATATAGACCCAAACTCAAAATATAGACCCCCTTCATCCTGGTTGCCAAGTATTTATAACCAAATAAGTCACTCACATAGGTTTAACCTACTGCAAGAGAATATATGTAAACTCAGAAAGAGAAAGAGAGAGAGGACAAACAGGGGATGTCACCGTGGATATACAGCCTGCCAAAGACGGAAAGCCTGCCAAGCCTTCAGGCACATGGCCCGAGAAGCTTCTTCCTGAATAATAAGCTATTGATCAGAACAGGGGATGCATTAAGCCACACAACAGGGAGGAAGCCTTGTCCTCCACTTTTGCTATGAGATTACAGCACCAAGTAAATATGGCAAAGAAGCGTGCTGGAAGCTAAGAAATTGTCCTAAACTGCAAGCATTTAAAGCCTCCATCAGCACTACAGAAGGCCATTAAAGCCCTTCCTAATCAGCAATACAGTGTTGGGATGGAAAGGGTGGCTACTTTTTGCCCCGTCTGGTTTTTCCTTCAATCGATAAAATTACAGCATGCTCTGCTACCTATACTGAGAGCACTCTGTTCATCTTCAGCCATTAGAAGCATTAGCAAACAAGCTGACTTACTGGAAGGCTCTGACCATCTTAAGGTTTAATGTGTAGACCTTTTTGTCTCACTTACAATTACCATTTTGTCACAGTTTTATATATTTAGAAAGGCAAAGATAAAAAACATGGATAGACTGGGGGCTGAATCCATGCACAAAAGCTAAATGTCATGATTTCCACAATCAGTGTTAAATGCAGGTCAGCGGATTCCAAATCCTTGACCTGTGCTACTCCTGCCCTGCATATTTTGGCGTTTTCCTCGCTAAACACATTACATCCAACTAATCAGCCAATTAAAAAGCACTTCCTGGGTTGTAATCCGCATGTTAGCAGGACACCAATAAAATATGGTAGGGCATGTACGCCAGGACCAGGATTTGGAGCTACAGATGTAGGAGGTTATTTTTTTAGAACATTAGGTAATAAAAAGGTACAAATGATGTACCTTTGCTCGGAGAAACACAATTGGGCTTTAAAACCATCATTGTATTTTTGAAAGAACATTTACATTGTTTGTCAAATAAAAGTACTGAGTCAGTACATTTTTCATTTACACAGAGTATAAACACTGACTGCATCAAAACATTGGTCAGAAAACTGAATCTTTTCCAGACAATCCACTGTCATGTTTTGGCGGCTAGCTTGTTTTATTTATTTAAAAAAAAAAAAAAAAAACTATTCAGCCATAATTCCCAGCTGAGAACCGGTGCTCAAGAGGCCTGACCCCAGACTTCAGGGACAGCGCACTGGTGTTGACGCTAAGCAAAAGAGATCAGCGCACAGTTTAACAGAAAGGCCAGCGTCACTACCAGTTTCAGAGGAACGAGACAAAAAGGGAAAAAAGGCAATTCTTCCAACATCAGCACATGACATACCTAGAGATCATTTCTATTATTTTCTAGTTTGGTGTATTTCTGAAACGTGTTCCCCAGCGATTCTTCCTAATGAAGTATCTACCACATGAAGAATATTAAAGAGACATAACTCCCCACAGTCTTTCCCCAGGACACCACATCACATTGTTCACTAGAATGCCTATCATTATGCAAAGGATTGAGCTAAGAGCTCCCAGTGCTTTCAGTGCCAAAACCCAAGGATATATTAGGCCTCTAAACAGCTTATTCAATTAAAGAGCTTCTGGTGGGCCCCCCACAAAGGAACGAGTGAAAGTGTCTTTTGAGGGCTCTGGGTTCAATCTTACCTCCACCAAAGGAAAGCTCTTTCAGCAAGGACTCTTCCCTTGATGTGTCCAGGAAGAATTCATCAAATGAGGGACTAGCTGCAGGCTGAAAGGTTCTCAGTGATTCTGTGGCTTTGTGAACCCTGTATCCAAAAAGACAATGAGGTGAATCCTAATGAGTAATCTGGACTGGATTACTTTTCTGTACAGCAATCACCATTTCAGTAATCAACTAATTATTCTGAAAATTAATTAGTAATATAATATAATATAATATAATAAGTATATAATAAGTAAATCACAATAACAAATCGTGTAGTCTTTCCAAGATTCTATAGTACCTCATTCAAAAACAGATATAGCAGGAAGCTAGCTCTGTTAAGAGCCTAGTAGGAGAATGTAAAAATATGCTTTATCATCGTGCAACCTAATCTGAGCAGATGAATTTTAATCAGTTACTGTAACAACTGAGTTTAATGAAATAATCATGACAGCCCTGTAATCACAATTTGTAACAAAGTTTATAGGAAAGTGATTTATCTTATGCCCCAAGCTGCTTTTTGGCTAATGGAGATCAATTATGAGGATTAAAGTAAGGAACACAAAGTTTCAGGAGCCTGCGTGGTTTAAATCCATCCATGCAGGTCAGTCTGCAAAGCTCCTTGCTTATAGGCACGTTGCCAGTTTCCAGTGCCGAAGACCTTAGGATACACTACTTTCCCCTGCTAAGCAGCTTCTGTCAGCACAAGAACAGCAGCTTTTTATCCTCATTAGTTCTGTGGAGTGGTCCAAAGTAAACACAATGACTGACTCAAGTGATTGAGTGACAGGGCCTGCTCAGTAAACGTTAAGAAAAAAAACAACATTTATTAAGGTATACGCTTCAAACCTGATATGTAGCTGCTTAGCCGTCTGAACGAAGCATGACTGGTCAGTCTCTTTCAGGACTTCCTGGGCATAACCCACTAAACCGCTGTTCTCCAGCATGCCTTGGTACTCCTCCACCTGGCTCTTGAACTTGTCCAGGCGGCGGTTCCTGGACTGCTCAATAGACCGCAACATTTCAGTCTTCTTTTCTTGGAGAGTTTCGAAAAGACGCTCAAAGTGTTCATTGGCCCGTCTCTCCGCCAGCTGTCCATTTTCCTACATCGATGAAGGTAAAAACAATACTTACTTAAACCACTAAGCAATCATTCTGTTCAAAAGTGTTCATCTGTTAAAAAGTTAATGTGTTTTTCAAACTCATTAACGGAATTCTGCAACAATAGCTAGACAAGTCAATAAAAGACTGTAAACTGATTTCCATAGCATGTTTTCTAGTAATAAACAAAGGTGTCAAAAGTATTCACATTCATTACTCAGGTAGAAGTATAGATACTAGGGTTTAAAAATACTTCTGTAGTAGTTGAAGTATCAACTCAAACTTTTTTTAAGTGTTAAGTGCTTTCAGAACTACTTAAAGTATAAAAGTAATGTAAGGAAAAAAATGGCATTAGGGACAAAAGCCGCACCACAGGGGTCTAAAGTGCACTAGCCCACCTCCCCAAAAATAATCATTCTTCTAAAAACCATAATGACTATAATGATATATTAAAATGTTAATGCTGATGAATTTGGGATGCACTAGGCTTCCTGTTTCAGTCGCATATACCCCAATTGAAAATGAAAGTATTTTAGTAAAATGCAAATATATTAAAGAAGCATATCTGTGCACTACTGAGCATTAACATGTGTTTCATGTAGCGGAAGATATGATGACTAGTTGCTTGTAAGTATTCTAAAGGTGCAAAAAGTTCAAAGACATGTTATTAATAACCTTTACTGGAATGTAAATGTACATGAATGAAAACAAACTGAAATGAAATAGGAGTAACAAGGCTAGTTTTAAAATGTAAGGAGTAGAAAGTACAGATACTGGAGTGTAAATGTAAAAAGTAGAAGTAAAAAAGTCATCTGTAAAATTAATTACTACTGTAAAGTATAAATAACCTAAATTTCTACTTAAGTAAGGTAACAAACTATTTTTACTTATTTACTTGACACCTCTGGTCATAAAGCTTTAGTTATGCACACCCTTAATACTGTTTTTATAAACTTTATTATAAAATTTCATTAGTATTCCACTCAAAGTGCCAGAGGGGAAGCAAAACACATTTTATACAGAGAGGAGTCAATACAGTAATATACCACAGAACACTGATCAAGCAGGCATGAACAGGTTCCTAGCTTACGTTTGGCAATGAAATGGATGATACTAGCTGTGGATAATATGACAACAACATACTATCACCATACACTACACGCATGACAATATTTTATTTTTCAGAGGTTTCTGAAGCTGGAACAGCCAAAAAAAAAAAAAACAGTAGTGTCATGTTTCAAAAATATTATCAAAAGTTAGTAGAAACAGTTTGGTTTGGTGTAGGGCTGAATAATCAAAACTTTTAAATAAAAAGAACTTCATTTTTTTTTATAAAATACATTATGAATACCATGTGAACTGTCTAGAGACCAACCAGAAGCAAAAAGATACACTGGCTTTTGTAGCCAAAACACTGTGCTAGAAATGAATGTATATAAATAACTGTATTAAATGACCATCCCAAGATTGGTCAGAAAATTGCAATTACATATTATCCCCAAAATCATTCAGCCCTAGCTCACCGTTTCAAATACTGCACTGTTATGCTCTCTTTATAATAAAACAGGTGCTTGGTCAGTGTTGTTTAAGTAATGCTGATATCTACTATATGCTCAGAAATCACATCATGCTCTAATACACCAATTTATCACAATAACAATAAATATCATTCAACCTATAGACAATGACACCATCTCACCATCATTACCTGAGAACTACTGAGCATTTTCTGAAAAACTAGGCAAACCAAGTAGCAGAAAGCAAAAGCAAGCAAAAACTTTACCTCAGTTTGATGAATCAAGACCTCAAGCTCGGAAATCTGAGTCCTCACTTGGTCCTCTTTACTAATTAAGTAATGGATACTCTTTGATAGCTTCTCCTGTTGACAGAAAAATGTCCATTAGGCTACAAGAACACGTGACGGAAAATTGAACTAGCCTTGTGATTTCCGAGCAGTTCTGAACATCCAATACTGCTGAGAGAGAGGAGTGAATGATGAACATTAATACAATTGATCACATTAAAAATGCATAACTCTGGCCTACTGGCTTACTGGCTTGCCATCTAAAAGTTAGGCAGTTCAGACTAGGGGCAAAATAGGCCTAAGGTTCTTTGCATATTTCAAGAACTGACCTCTGACCAACAGTGGAGAAGAGGTCTTTGCTGACAGACACACATGCATGCAGAGTTGCCTCATTACCATCTATTCACATGCAACACGATCCCCTGATTATTTGCTAAGTAGGCCAAGTACATTACTCAATATTTTATTAGCAGGTTGAAAAATGGAAACTGTAAACCTTCACAAACAGAAACGATGGGTCATGACTTGCTTGGAAAGGTGCCAAGGTTGAAAAAGCACCAGAACGTAATTGTTTATGCTACTGTTAGCTTGAGGTCAGCGTACCTTAAGGATCTTGTAGGCACTGCTCATGGACGTGACTTTATGGTTGGCGTGAGAGCCGCCGAGTTTGCAGAGGTGACACACTGGCCGACGGCAAACTTCACAGTACATGTTGACTTTCTCCATCTCATGTTCAGGACACATCAACACCTGTATTCAACAAGATACTGTAAGCTCGTTTCAAGCTAGGAAGATAAACTAACATTAACCAAACAAACAAATGCTAACAATTTGTAGACATTGACTTGGAAGCATACAAACCTAAATATATATGATGTTAAATCAAGTTTAGAAAAGGGATCCGGTTTAAGAGAAGTAAACATCTCTAAGACCTTCAATACCAGAGACCTCAGAGCTAATAATGGCCCATGAGCCATGAGCTTCTACAAGGTAAAAGCAACAAGGTCAGCTGTTGGAGCACTTAGGTTCCTAAGCCAGGAACGTTTAGGTAATTAGACAACTAACCCAGTGGGTACATGACCTTATTTTAACTTAGTAGTTTGATTCACACACTGCCTACTCACACTGTTGAAAGCTCACCAAGATATACAGCAGCCACATTAATTATCACATTAATTATCACATTAATTACCTAGCCATTTACTACAATTTATAATAGCATCATGGTCTATCAGGAAAACACAGTGTATTCACCTATACATCATTTTTTTTGTAATAGAAGATGACATCATAAATTGTGAAAAAAGACAAGGTGACTGCTGTGATATTAAATTTACACTTTGTATTTACATTACATTTTTAATGATTCAAACGTATTCAGATTTTACTAGTGACAAACAACTACAGGTTTTATGGCACTAAAATTAATGAAATAGACATGACTTTTAAAGAGCCCTGGACCAATGATAAAGGGACACAGCTAAACTGTAGTGCAGTGTAGATTATAGTGATACAAGGAGAATTCAGTTTATTGCATATAAACTGTATGCAATCTGTATACCGTTACATGAGTGGAAACATGTTTACCAAGCAGTGACTAGCAGGCGAGCAAATAAACAAGAAAGCGAAATACAGAAATAATGATCAGATGATGGATCGTTGGCACTCCAGAAAGCACACAGAGTATGAAATCATAGCACTGCAATTGTTTAAAGACTAAAACAGCGATGCAAACACCAAATAAAGAACGTGACAGTGTAGTCACTCTGCACATCTGAACAATCTTGTTTGAATAAATAAACAGTGGTAGTATTTAAAAAAAAGTGTCCATGATAATATCATCCGTGCTAAATATTGTGGTATACATTACTAGTGAATATCAAATGGGGCCTCTAACCACTTAGTGTCTTTACACTGTGAGCATCTTGATCAACCACAGTTCCAGATGTGTCGATTTTGGTGAACTTTTTAAATTTAATTTTTTTTTTTTTTTTGGTGAATAAATAAATAAATACACACATTTCTACATGTTGTAAATATTAATATATCAGCATCTACAGATATGTACATGAAAAATGTTTAGATATCAGCACACAATTTCCATATTGTTGTATCCCCACATGTAATCCAACAAAACGTAATAATAAAAGTTAATACTCTCGAATGATGGCCAGTGAACATGGCAGACAATCAAGCTGTGGCTTTAACATTAAGAATTGATCTGACCTGCAAAAAGCCACTAACACCCCACATTTGAAAGCATTTCAAGCAGCACTGCCTACCTTTGGCCTGAAGTTGGTGGTGGGCCCAACGTATTCATGCTGAGCTTTGGGTGTTCCCCAGGGATGGTGCAGCTTGAAGCATTCATTGCAGTAGCTGGCCTTGCAGTCCATGCAGCTCTTGGTGGCCTCCTGCACAGGGGGCTTGCACATGTTGCACATGATGGCCACGGCGGCTCGGGCCGCCTGCCGGTAACGTTCCACGATGCTCTCCAACGTGAAGTTGCGAAAGAGCATGCTAATGCCTCGCTCCCCAAGGTCAATGTCGTGCTGGCAGCCCGGACATGGGAAGGTGGTGACGCGGGGGGTCACGGAGGAACGTCTCCAGCCAGGGGAGGACACGGACCCTGGTTTAGCAGAAACATGAAACCGTCAGGTAAAGGGGTGGAGAGGCGTGCATACAACCATGCGCTAAAAGGAAGCACCAGTGACCTAAAAAGATGAAACCCCAGTCAGCCGACTCGAGTTTCAAGGTGCTCGCACACAATGCAGCAAAAAAGGAAATGCCACAAGTGCTCACAATGATCTGGACAATGACTAGTTCAAACAATGTCAACAAAAACAATGCCACATGTGAATGAATAACTGACCAAATCTATGAGCATGTAAACTGAAAACAATATGGACAGACAATGTAGCAAACCTACTGAACATGTAATGACTTTAAAAACAAAAACTTGAGAGCATGAGAGGCCATCACTGCTGACCGTTACCCCATCTAATTTATATCTACTACCAACGACGTCTTAATGAGGCTTGTTTTTTGAGGTTAACTGCTCTTTGTCCAGTTCAATGTATTCAACACTCATACACAGTACATTCACAAACTCACTATTTCACAAGAAGGAGGAAGTTTGCAGGTGAAAGGAAAAAAATCACTGACGGCACTAATAAGCATTCACTACAAACATTCACAGCAGATACAGGCAGCATATGTTTGCAACACTCAGCTAAAAGAACTCCAAACTGATGCATGGCAAACAAGGACACAACAAGACAGTGACGTCACATCGCATGGCACAATAGTGACGGATGGATGCAAAAAAATAGTGTTTCTGTGACAAACATGCAGCAACCACAGAGACTGTGGAGTACTTTAACGGGCAATGGAGACGTGACGAACTTGTAACCACTGAGCGTTACGTGGAGTGACGTGGCAGGGGTTACGGAATGATGGCGAGAGGAACGTGGCGAGGACCGATGGGAGCTGAGAAAAACAATGAATGGCCGAATCGAGAGGGAAATGGGGGGTGTGTTATAAAAAGAAGCATGTACTTAGGCTGTGGGTGTGCTGTGCTGCTCGGGGAGGGGAGGAGCAAGCAGCATCTGCAGCACGGCAAGCTGAGGCTAGCTGCTGCTGCTGCCGCAGTGAGACTCAGTGCAGAGGGGGGAAAAAAAATAAAACGCTCAGACCAGAAACAG